>CM034703.1:31528363-31545140 GCA_020142125.1 Phrynosoma platyrhinos | reverse complement strand
AACCCTATAATGGCTCAAGTGTAGAGCTTGTTACTATTCCAACAGCATGCTGCCTTTCTCACAGAAGAGACCCAAGGCAATTCACAGATAAAGTGGTAGCGCTACATTATGGTGTTTGTTTAAACCTAAAGAAAATATACACAAAGCTTTAGAAAGAATCCTCATTTATAAAGTGAATTAAATATATGTTCCCAGACTCAAATGGCCAATTACTGAATGAAAATTACACATATTAAGAACACAAGAAAAGTAATGCAATTGTTTTAAAGAGTTTTTATCTTTTAATTGTATTTTATCTTTTAAAGTATAATTCTAAATAATTGTGATAGTTTAATCCTATTTTAATGTTCACTTTTTTGTATGTTTTAGTTGTATTGTTTTTAGTTGTACAGGTTAGTTGTAAGCCATATTGAGTCCCAATTTTGGGAGAAAAGTGGCATATAAACAAACATTACAATAACAATGCTTTATAAGACCAGGGGCCTATCTAATTCAACATTCTGTTCATAAAATGTCAAATTAGTTACTGTTGTTGCTGTTGTTATTTATATATATATATATATATATATATATATATATATATATATATATCAACTTCTCCCACAAAGCCAGGATTCAAGGCAGCTTACAAAGTAAAGTAAATTATAGTTGTAAACATTCAAAAGATAAACCTTAAAATGCAATTAAACCATCAGTAATATTTTAAAATAATTTAATATTGAAATAGAATTAAACTATCAACAGTATTAAATTTAAACTATACAATTAAAAATGCTAATAATTTTTTTTTAAAAGCAGCACAGTTAAAATAGTATAGCACTCTCATAAAAGCTCTTCCCTTAAAAACCTTGAATTTTCAAAAGCCTGTCAGAATAAAAAACTTTGCCTGCTGACAGAACAGCCTACAGGGAATGGGCCATTCTAGTTCCCTAAGGGCCTGAACAGACTGCCAGAAATAATCCAGCTTGAGACCACTTTAACTGTCCTGGCTCAATTCCCATGATTCCCTACAATGCTAGGGAATCATGGGAATTGTAATTTTTTTCTGAGACACTGAGCCTTCTCTGTCAGAGAGTTCTGGTGCCATAATAAACTACAGTTCCCATGATCCCCTAGCACTGGGCCAGGACAGTTAGTGATCTCAAACTGGATTATTTCTGCCAGTCCGTTCAGGCCCTACAGAGTCTAAGGAGCACCACTTCATAGGCCCTATCTCACATTCCAATAACCATGTCTACAAAGCTGGTGAGACACAGAGAACAGTCTGTCCTAAGGATTTCAGGACTCAGGCCTGTCAGATAACTTGGACCTAAATATATATAGGCCTTTATAAGTCGTAACCAGCACTTTGAACTGTGCCCAGAAGCAGATCAGCAAATGGGTATGGAAAGCTTACCAGCAGGTCATAAATGCAACTTTATCCTTCATCTCATATTTCCCAACAACTATCCAATGCCTTACAGGAGATACATCCCCTGCTGTGATTTTTCCATACCTGGAAGCATTGGTAGTGTTACCGGCTGATGTACACAAGATATTCAACAATGTGAAAGTGCAACTTTTTTATTCTGGCTAAAAGCTACGTAAACAAAGAAAAGGCACCATATACAAAGACATGACTCCTTTCACTGGAGGCAATATATATAATCTTAGGATTGATGGCCTTAATGTCCAGAGACTACAAACTCACCCATTTCTTTTTCTTCATTTATCGGTGGAATTTTCAAAATAGCCTCAGGAGACTCTCCAGCTTCATTAAAAGCAGTAACACTGATTACATAGGCTTCCTTCGTCAGGTTGAGAGTGGCATTGTCATCACTAGTGTTTTTTGTATATTTTAAAGAATCATTGCTTTTGGTAAAGTACTTTACTCTATATCCGTTCACTAGTCCTGAACATGGGAATTTTTTACACTCCTGTTGGGGATGAGAAGTTCATTCTACTGATTAAAGAATATAGTTAATAAAGGCTGCATCCCTATATTCGCTTATTTGAATAAAGACATACATAATCACTCCACAGGCAAGAATGTTGCCTATGATAACTACAACAATATCCTGTTATCATTAACAATATTATACCATGATATGCAAATTGTCTTTTTTCATATAGTTCACTTTAGCATTACCAATAAAATGTATTATGCAGCTATTTTGTCTTTCTCCTTGACAAGTTTCTATGTTATGAAAAAAATGTGAACGAAAAAGTGGGAGACAAGAGGAAGATTAAAAAGATCAGGACCCCATCTCCCTGACCTGCAATTCTATGAAAGAGGCAAAGTGATTAGAGAATAAAAGCCCAACCTTGAAAGTGATGTAGTTCTAGCTTATCTTTCTAATTAAACATCCAAGGAGCAAACTGCAAATCTACTAATTCCCCAAACAATAAAAAATGAAATCGAAAAAATAAAAAATCAGTTCAATAAGACAAAGCAAAAAACAATATGTTTTGCTCCCCATTCCTACAGGAGAGCAATGTAAGTAAGCAGGTACACTTCCCTTACAAGGGTGTTCCTGTTACAGATTGCCAATGCAATTCATTCTCATGAACAGAAGGGAAAAGTGATCCTGTGTGCTCACATTTGTTCTTGTTCATCCCTCCCTGTTAGCCTGTTCTGCTGTCACCAAATTCATAGCAACTGAGGGGGTGGGGGTAGGTTTAAAAATGACTAGGGAAGTTGAAACCTCACTTATCTATGCATGGTAGATCCAATCTACATTGAGTCCCTGAGTGCTTACTTAAAGCTGCATGCTGTATAGTATGTGGTTTGACCTAGAGATAAGTAATCCTCCTTCGTTCATCAAAAGCAAAGAATTCATTGGATAGAACTCAGTGAATGAAACTGAAAACTGATAAAAAGCAAGGGATTTACTATAAAAATCTATTCAGAAATCAGAATAAACAAGGTTATTCAGTTAGGGCTACCACTTTCATAGTTTCTAGATATAAACCCACAAAGGATCAATGACTCTCCAATATAAGAATGCCAGCCTTTAATGAATTGGCTCCAGAAGTAGGTATACTGAGAAATAAGCCAAGGTAACAGTATATTCTCTCTCTTGCATTAAGCCAGAATAAACAAGAACTTCAGTGTGTCCACTGGATAATATTTACCTTCCACAAAAGGTGTACAACTCGGTTTTCAGTGTGCTGATCAGATTCAATTACTCTCCACAAGTCTACCCTCAAAGGAGCTATTAAAACAGAATTAAAAACAGAAAGGAAAATGGACAGCATACTTCTTCAACCCCATTAAGCTAGCTACCCGTGTGTTGCATTGATTAAGGATAGATAGTATCCTATTGTCTTTCAGCAGCAAGCAAACACTCAATACAGCAGAAGGACAGGTTGCTTACCTGTAACTGTATTTCTTTGAGCGGTCATCTGCGAATTCACACAAATGGGTTATATCTGCGCCTGCACAGCTAGTTTGGAAACTTCTAGTATCACTAGGCAGAACTTCAATTGTAACTTTTTGGCAGTAGCTCTGCCCATCTCTATAAAGCTCCTGGTGTTCCCTCTCTCTCTCCAGTTCCGTAACATACGCTGCATAGCAGTGACAGAAGAATCTTAGCAATGAGCAGGACATGTTCGAGGGAAGGATGGGCAGGATTTGTGTGAATTCGCAGATGACCACTTGAAGAAATACAGTTACAGGTAAGCTACCTGTCCTTCTTCGTGGTCTCTGCAAGTCACACAAGCTTCAGTCAGTGGAGGAGGGAGTGTCATGACACCAATTTGAAAGTTCAAACAATTGTATTTTATTAACAACAATAAAACTTTAAAACTTTGAAAGTGCATTTGTTGGTGTCATTTGTCTTGGTTTTAGACCATATAAAACATGCAATGTAGTAAAAACTTTAATATAACCCAGAAAGCAACACTGCTCTTCCAAAGGCTACATCCCGCCTGGCCCTGGCGTCCAGCCTATAATGTTTAATGAAAGTCAATGGGTGGGACTAGACAACAGCCCTGTAAACATCCTCCAAAGGCACCCCAGTCAGAAAAGAGGAAGATGTAGCTACCACCCTAATTGAATGTGCTCGCACCTGGGCTGGAAGGGTTCTACCTGAAAGTTCGTAACACAAGTGGATGGTACCAACCTTTAAGCAGTCACAGGTAGTCCCTTCTTGGCCTTCAAGTAACAAACAAATAGTCTCTCAGAGCGTCTCGAACCTGAGATCCTGTCGAAGTAGAAAGCCAATACTCTCCAAACATCAAGAGTGTGTATGAGGTGTTTGGCATCCATCGTTGGGTTTGGGGCCAGGGTGGGCAACACAATGTCCTGATTGATGTGAAAAGCAGACACCACCTTGGGAAGGAAAGTGATGTTGGTACGGAGGACCACCTTGTTCTTGTAGAAACAGAGGTACAGCTTGTCCATCCGTAAGGCACAAAGTTTGCCCGCCCAGTGAGCAGAGGTGATAGCCACTAAAAAAGCTGTTTTCCAGATCAGCAATCTTAAGTCCGTGGTGGTGATGGGCTTGAATGGCTTGGTTGAAAGGGGGGAAAACACCAGTTCCAGTTCCATGCCAGGGTCGATACAGAGGATGGATGGTGGAGGTTGTGGAGCCCCTTAAGGAAAATCTTCACAAGGGGCTCCTTGAAAAAGGAAGTCTGCCCTCGAACTGGTAGTATGAGCAGATGGCAGACAAACAGCACTTGATGAATGTGAGACACAGTCCCGAGTCAGCAAGTCATTAAAAATCCCAAGACTGTTGGGACCAAGACATAGGATGGAGACAGGTCTCTGGTAGAGAGAAAGTCCAGGAACTTGTTCCATTTGAACAGATAGGATTTTCTTGTAGAAGGTTTTTGGTCAGCCTGGATGACAGTCCGTACCAAGTCTGGGAGGGTCTCTAGGGATGGATTCTCCATGCCACCAAGGGAAGTGCCTCAATATCTGGATGTCGGACTTGGCCTACGTATAGGGACAGAAGGTCGGGACGGAACTCGAGGTGGCGATACTCCTCCTGGGCAAGGTGTAGCAGAGGAGCAAACCACAGCTGTCTCAGCCACCATGGGGTGATAAGGCTGGCGTCGGACCGGTTCATTCTCATCTTTGCTAGGACCTTCGTGATGAAACAGGGGGAAGGCGTAGACCATCCTTCCGGACCACTCGAAATGAAAGGCATCTCCTCGAGAGCCCGGACCTCAAGTTCAAGAGCAGAACTCTGTACAATGAGTGTTTTGGTGAGTGGCGAACAGGTCGATCAGCGGTTCGCCCCAAATATGAAAGAGGTCAGTGACCATCTCGGGATGGAGGCGCCATTCATGGCACAGGTTGGAAGACCTGCTGAGTTGGTCTGCCAGTTCGTTGTCCTCCCTGGGAAGTGGACAGACTGAAGGAGGATCTTGTTCTGGATGCACCAGTTCCAGATGATCTGGAGCAGTGTCTGGGATCTCGTCCCTCCTTGTTTGTTGAGGTAGTACATGACAGTGGTGCTGTCTGTCAGAAGTACTACCTTGCCTGAAAGAAGGGATTCGAATATGCGAAAAGCTTTCTCCACTGCCAGCATCTCGAGTGCATTGATGGGGATTGTTCTCAGAGGGGTGGGATACAAATTATTTATTATTATTATTATTATTATTATTATTTGTCCTTGACTATGAGGTCCATGGTGTGTGACCTCCATCCATTAGGGATGTGTCCATTGTCAGGATGATCTGTGGTTGAGGAGGCAAGAAGTGCATCCTGATGCAAACATTGTCGGTTTAAGCCACCAATATAGTGATTTGGCTATGGTTCTCAATACCATGAGCCACTTGAAAGGAGGATTGTGTGTGGGTTAGAAGACAGATAGGAAACAGGATTGAAATGGTCTGAGATGGAGGTTGTTGAGGCTATGTGCCCCAGGGCCACTTGTGCGGTGTGGAGTCTGATTCGCCTGTGTGAGAGGCAGTTGTGGATGGCCCCTGAGAGAGCTTGAAACCTATCCGATGGTAGATCAGCAGTGAATTTGTTGGAAGAATCACCTTGATGAACCTGACTGGGGTTAGGTTGGACTTCTCTCTGTTGATCATCAATCCGAGAGTCCAGAAGGGACAGGGTGAATTGTATGTCTTTGTAAAATTCCTCTCAGGACGGAGCAGAGAAGAGCCAGTCGTCTAGATATGGGAAGACTGTGATCCTGCGTTGGCAGAGGTAGGCTGCGACCAGACTCTAGGCGCCATGGAGAGCCCAAAGGGGAGGACTGGAAGATCTTGGTTTTGATGACAAAGGCAAGGAAACTCCTGTGATCCTGCTGGATTCCTATGTGGAAGTAGGCATCCTTGAGATCGAAGGTCGCAAACCAGTGTCCTTTCTGCAAAAGTGGCAAAATAGAAGCAAGGGCTACCATGCGAAAGTGGCAGTAAATGATGCAATTGTTTAACTGCTGCAAGTCCAGAATAGGCCTGAGGCCAGAGTCCTTGTTAGGGACAGTAAAATAATGGGAGAAGAAGCTATGATGGGCCCAAGTAGGGTCCACGGGCTCGATAGCACCCTTCTGTTATAATGTGTGCCCTTCGTCAAGTAAGGTGTCTGAGGGGACAGTGGAAAGAACAGTCCTGGTGACCAGGAGCACTTCGAACACAATGGCATAGCCCCTGCAGACAAAGTCTAAGACCCATGAGTCGGAAGTGACTGAGGCCCAGGTGTTAAGATAGGGCCTCAGTCTGTCCCCAAATGGGGTTGGTCCAAAGTACGCTACCCCATCTGATAACCTCCTCTTGCTTTGTTCAGTGTCTTTCTTCCAGTAGCCCTGTCGATACCGGGACTGGGTTGGTTGACGATAGCTGGAAGAAGAGGAGGAGGACTGAGATGGTTGGCGTTGCTTGGATTGGTCTTGCGGCTGGTACTGATGCTCCTGAGGATGGTAGGACCTCTGCTGATAAGAGGGATACCACAGGCGGTGACCTCCATATCAATGCCTGGGCGATTGAAAGGAGGATGAAAACATGCCATGCTTCTTGGCAGCCACCTTCATTCAGTACCGAAAGTTAAGTTTCTCGTCTGTCTCTCTGTTAAAGAGACCAGAGTCATCAAAGGCATGTCTTCAATTGCTACTCTGGCCTGTGGTGTCAAGTCCGAGGAGCAGAGCCAGGCATGTCTTTGGAGAGCCACTGAACCGAAGAGGATCTTGGCTGCACAATCAGTAGAATGGCATGCTGAGATGATCTGCTGGCCTCCCAAGGTTTGCGTCTGGGCCTGGATGGGATCGAATCCAATCATCTGGGATCGAATCCAATAAGGGCTGCAGCCGTTCCATCAAGTGCTGGACATAAGCTTTAGGTCCAGCACTGCAGAGGCATAAAATTTATTTGCCAATCCATCAATCTTCTTACTCTCCTTATCAGTAAGAGAGGAAGAAGTTTTTGGGGTGAAGGCCAGTTGGGAACCTTCCACAATTGCCGAGTTCAGCCTGGGAGATCCAATATAGATGCTTGATCTTCCTCAACATGGATGGAATTGTGGCCAGGGTAAATGAAGAGCGCTTGGCGATCTTCTCAAGCGATGGGAGGTATCCAATGGCAGGTAGAGTTGGAACCTTCCCATGAACTCTCAATCGGGTCAATGGCTTCATAAGTGCGATTGACTTCGATTTCAAGGGCATTCGCCATACAGACTATTTGTTTGGTGAATGACCTGATGTTATCTGTAGGGGAGGCAGAGGCCAGGTTGACCAGGTGAGTCGGTGTCGATGGCCTGTCCACATCCGATTCAGGGTGATTCCCTGAAGGAACAGGTTGATCCTGGAGAATCCTCAGGCATCTTTGGGAGAGGCCGGTCTGTATAGAGAGACTCCCATCGAGGTGGAACTGGAGGCATGGTCAGAGTGGAGGCTCTTGCTACTGGCTAAACTGGAAGAGGTAAGGGAGCTGCAGGACGCTGCAGGTTATGGTGGAATTGGTCCGCATCAATCGGCAGAAGGCATCAGCCACTGTGGAAATCGTATACCAAGTCCAGGTATTGCCGTAAGAGATCTTTGTATGGTAAAGGCTCCTCTTGTAACCTAGCCTCCTCATCCGCCTCGACCCTGAAGGTGGCTCGATCCTGACATGGGGGTCTGTCATAGGCTTGAGCCCAAGGGCTCCCATGGATTCGAGTCTGAGGGCTTTCGATGTCAGCCCAACTGGCTGAATATAGAGTAAGGGATGGTGGTTCTGGCTCTCAGATCTCTCCTTCTGATTCGGTATCGATATGGACAATCTGGGAAACGCTTCCTGATGGAATATGGAGCATTTCAAGCGAGGGGAGAGACACTGCTCAGGCTGGATCAGATCCAAGAGCTGCTGACCAAAACCATAGACTTCACGGGTAGTCTTCCTCAACGAGGAAACAGGACGGGTCCTTTTGGAGGCCGAATGATCAGCCGATCTATCTCCCTTTGAGTGGGCAGATTTATCCTCCAAGTGTTTGCATTTGGAGCTCTTTTTGGATCCTTCATCCCTGCGGTCCTTTTCCGACTTAGAAGTCTTCTTGTCTTTTGAAGACTTTTCCCGGAACCTCCCTCTGTCTTTTTCCTTCACCTTCTCTTTCTCCTTACTAAAGGTAGAGGGAACGTCACCTGAGGTGTCTTGTGCTGCGGGGGCAGGGGCCTGCTCCCACAGGGCCGCCGTAAGTTTCAGGTCCCAGTTTTTGAGGGCCTGGGTGGTCATGGCCTTACAATGTGGACAAATCTTAACATTGTGGGCCTCACTCTTCATGGCAATCAGTAGTGGCGCCACACTTTTCGCAACGCTTAAATGAAGCCATTTTCAACCAGAGATGAAGGCAAAATCGGCAGGCAAATTCGAAGTCAAATGGTCCGAGGTCAAGCAATCAGCAACAATCTCAAATCCAAAATCCAAAACAGTGATCAAAGTCCAGAAAAATGGTCAAAGTTCAAGCTGTTAGGTCAAATCGAAAGTGAAACAAGCAACTCTAACAGAGCAACATTATTTGCTAGCTGCTAACACGGCGGACAAAAGGAACTGGAGAAAGAGCAGGAATGCCAGGAGCTTTATAGGGATGGGTGGAGCTATTGCCAAAAAGTTGCAATTGAAGTTTTGCCTAGTGATACTAGAATTTTCTGAACTAGCTGTGCAGGCAGAGATATAATCCATTTGTATAATTTAAAGAGACCACGAAGAAAGCATACATAACTGATTCTTTGTTGTGTTTCACATCTCAGTAGCTCCTTTACCTGCTATGAAGTAGTCCATTAATATCTCCTCTAGCAAACGTGCACTGAATTTTATGATTAAATGCTTGGCAGTCGTCAGGTCATTCCTGCCTGAATACACTTAGTAAAGTAAAAATTATAAAAACATCAGCGCAGCCCACATTTTTTTAGACTGACACAGCTATATAAATTGGCACATAGTTGTGCAAAATACTAGTTCAAATCTGAATATTGATAGTTGGTAGCATATTCCCTTCTCATTTTCAGTGAGTCTATGGAACTAAGGCATTATGAAAAGGCTGGCATGAATAAATCCTATGTCCTGAGAGATTTCCAATCCAGCCTGCTTGTACCTTCTGGCCTTGGTGGGCTCTTTTGAAGCTAGGTACTCAAGAAACAGGTGGCATATTTCTGAAGCCTTCCCCTTTGACTGCCATTATTTCCAGTTTCCAAGGCAGTATGAAGAAAGTGGCAGTGATCAAGTAACAGACCGTTATGTTAGTGTAGTGCTGCAGTAGGATCCTAGCCATAGCCAAAGGACATGTATGTCAAATCTTTGCTGGCAAAACTATTATTTTATACCCAACGTCTTATGCCACCTATACATGGACTTGAAGCCTAGCCTCCAAAGGAACAAATGTTTGAATCACAATAATAACAAGTAAGATTGATTAAAAAAAAAAACATTATTGCTGCAACGTGAAGGTGAATGAGAAGACTTCATGCAGCCAGAAGCATTTTGAGAAATTCTCTTTTCATGCATGCATGAAAAAGTGTATTTTCATGTATGTATGAAAAGTATGCATTTATAGTAGGGTCCTCAACTATAGTAGCATCACCACCAAGCATCAGCACTCCAACTATACAAAGGGATCTTGTAGCTCCAGAAACCTCTACCTGAGGTTTTGTTGTTGTTGTTTTGTTGTTGCGCCTTCAATTCATATCCGACTTATGATGTCCCTAAGACGATCCTATCACAGTGTTTTCTTGGTGAGATTTTGTTCAGAGAAGGTTTGCCATTCCATTCCCTTGAGACTGAGAGCATGTAACTTGCCTAAGGTCACCCAATGCATTTCATGGCCAAGCTGGGAATTGAACCCTGGTCTTCAAAGTTATAGTTCAATACTCAAACCACTATGTATCTTCACAATTTGGACTCACAGAGAGGACTCACTCAAGACATTTCAACAGGATTTCAACAACTTCCACCCTACTATCAATCTCAGTCTGGAACTATCAACAGAACAAGTGCATAGTTTTTTGTGGGTTTTTCGGCCTGTGTGGCCATGTTCTAGAAGAGTTTCTTTCTGACGTTTTGCCAGCATCTGTGGCTGGCATCTTCAGAGAATACTGGAATGGAAGAGAGTGGGTCTATATATACTGTGAGACAATGGGTAGGGAGGGATGAGAACTGTGAGACCCTGGGTAGGGAGGGGTGAAAACAAGCTCACTTTCTGGACACCACGTAGCAGTTACACCACAGATATCAAAGCACCACACCATATCACCAATCCACTGAATACTACACATACTTCACATAAATGCTACACATAAATGAACCCTTTGGAAACATTTATAAAAACATAAACTAGATTAATCTTTACAGAAAAACCTTGGCATTGGTAGATTCAAAATTAACAGCTGTTTAAAACACCAGTATATTGTTGCTTACCTTGTTCTTCTGTTCTTCCCATTTTCTCTATACTCCACTCACTCCAAACTTTCGACACAAAAAGAGTACACCGAAGAACAACAGTATAGTATGTAAAATCCCACAGGTTTGTGAGATTATATTCTTCTCTGTCAATTATAATTACATCTCCCTAAAAATGGAGAAAACACTGTTTTAATAAATAATGGGTTGGAACAGATGAGCAAAATAAAGTGGTTTCCAACTGCTTCAAAGGTGAGATGTTTAAATGACACACTCCTCCAAAGCGGGTGGAAACTGGACTGAAGCTGCACTCCAGGGCTGAAAAACAGAGCAAACAAAACCCAGGATGCGCATTTTCGCTCCTGCATATATATGCTCCAATGTGAGTGTGGGGCTGCAGCAAAGCAAAACAATAAAAGTGCAATGGATTTAATTACAACATACACAAAGCAGACAGTCCAAAAGAGGGGGCATGGAGTGGAAGGGGGTTTCCATGATTCTGCTTTGCCAATGTATTACTCACACACCAATGCTCTCATGCCCTGTACAGGAGAAGCATTGCATGTGTGACTATGTGGCCGTTCAAAAGGGCAGCTATCTAATGGGATGGCATCTGGGGAATGTGAGAGGTGCTTGGCTTGGGGGTTGCAGCGTGTGTGTTTTTGTAACAGTGTGTATGTCTGGTGGGGAGGTGACAAAAAAAATATAATGCAGTGGAGCAGCTTAATGAGGCGTTGTGTGGTCGGACTGTGCACATTCGGTCCACCTTGGGAATGAGCTGTGCAAGCTGCAGGGTTTTGACCTGCTTTGGGGAAAAGGAGTTGTTTTTTCCTGCCTGTCTATTCCAGGCTACACATACACACACACACAAACACAAACACACACACACTTATATAGAGTGAATTGGTATAAATATAAATATAATCCCTTATCATTTTGCAGCCCAAACATTAAAATTCATTCTAGCTCCTGTACAGCTCAGATGGAAAGCATTGGTTGGAAAAAGAAAAGCAAATAGCACGAATTCTTATCTATCTAAAGAAGTGGCATGCCTAATTTTGGAAAATGACAAGAATACTTCAGACGAAGAAACTGGCAAAACCACTTCTGCGTATTCCTTGCCTATGAAATCAATCCAGTCACCATAAATTGACAGAAAAAACATACACACATATGTGAGCCTCATACATGTTAAATGCAAGATTATGGCCTACATCCCAACTAGAATTGATTCATTAAAATAATAGAATTTACACATGCCTGAACTTGTAAAGTTCCCATTGAGTATAGTGTAGGTTCTAGACCTTGACAGATTCATCGACTTTTTTATTTCCTAATATTTTATGTTACTCCTTGATTACTGTTTTAAATAAAATTTTGTTGTTGTGTTATTTATTTATATCCCACCTTTCTCCCAATATAGGGGATTCAAGGCAGCTAACACGTTTAAAACAGTACAAGTTAAAAACAATACAATAGTATTAAAATATAAAATGTTAAAAATAAATAATTTAAAAAGTAAAACATTACATATTAAAATATTTAAATGTATTAAACACTATATTTTGTTGCTGTTCTGTGCCTTCGAGAAATTTCTGACTTATGGCAAGGTGAATCTAAGGGTTTTCTTGGCATTGCCTGAAAAAACTGTAACTACCATGGGCCCTCCACTTGGCTTGGTTTAGAGGAACAGGATTCCATGAAAGTGGGAAAACAGCAAATACAAAACATGATTTTTTAAAACCTGAGAGAACGCCTCTCTAGAAATCTCTATGTCCTCCATCAAAGTGCACTGGAGGACCTTCAAATCCCTAAAGAAATGTTCTCTCTAAGTCCTCCAGCATAACTCTATGTTCTATGGTCAACATATGCACCTGTATATGCCCACTTTTTATTGTTGTAGATGGAGGCATCCAGCACATTGGTCCACAGCACTGTCCAGCCCATGCAACTTACTCCTTGATGCTGGGACAACTTCTCTGTAGCTGGAGCCACAAAGAAGACATACTGCTGGGCATTAAGTGAAGGAGAAAAATGTTTGGCTTCCAGTGTCCAGCAGAAGAAACATTGCTACCCACTGCTTAGATATTCCCTGCCCTCCCCAAGCCACCAAATGGCATGGGGAGGCTGGCCCAATGGCAGGCAGGGCAAAGGAGTATGTGTGGGGATGAGGAAATAACCAGATCTGTCTTTGGCAGAACTTTATATTCCACCATTGTGATGTATGGTCTCAACCCTCGTATGAAAAATCTCAGTGATTCTTTTATTCCTTTTACTCTTTATGTGCAGCAAGTGTTGTATCAAACCAGTATAGCTGCAACCAGTGCAGTTGCCACATAGCATGTGAAGCAGCCCACAGAACTACATTTTTTTTGCTACAAAGTGCATATAACATTGATATAGTTGACCTCTGTATCCATGGATTCAAGCATCCATGACTTGAAAATATTTTAAAAATATATAAATTCCAAATAGCAAACCTTGATTTTGCCATTTTATATAAGACACAATTTTGCCATGCCATTGTATTTAATGGGACATGATCATCTACTGATTTTGGTATCCACGGGGGGTCCTCGAACCAAACCACAGTAGATACCAAGGACCCACTGTACAATTGATTTAATTGGTATTTCACTCTCATGTTGAGGAACTTCACTCTCAGTGCAAAACCCTAAAACTCAAGTTATTCTTACTGTTCTGAACAAATCAGACACATGTTTCAACTAGGCCCTAGAGAGATACAATTCAAATAGAGAGAGCAGAACAGCCTCTCTATTTTCAAAGAGAATGTGGGGGGTTGGGGTGGAGAGATATGGCAGAAATGTTTGAGACTGACTGTGAAATAGTACAACATCAGGCAAAAAGGTGAAGATTTCCAAACTGACACTATTTCCAGAATGGGAAGCAAATCAAAATGTCAGCCAGGTCGATGACAAAGTTATACAAAGAATTAGACAACATGAAGCATCTTTGAAAAATGGGAATGCCAGGTGCTTTCGAAGCAAAAAAAAATAAAATAAAATGTTTTTTTTTACTTTACATGACATGCCTACTATAATAAGCATACCACACAGAATTTGTCACAATATCTGTTGTAGATCATGTAAACTACTAATAGTTATGAGTTAGATGAATTGCAACTTCAATAAGATTCAGCTTACTGTGTGATTTTTTGTTGCTGCTGTGTAGTGAATCTGGCACTTTAGATAAGATCCTTTTGGTATCTTGAGAGGTCTTTTCCAGGAAACGCTTAGCATTTGTTTCATCCCTGTAATTGGTTTTACTTCAATTATCTGAGGAGAATCAGGCTTCACTGGAATTGAGAAACAAAACTTTCAGACTTTCAATCATCAGAATCTACTACCTATCTAGTGGTAGCACTAAGGAGTAATCTAATAATAATAATAATAATAATAATAATAATAATAATAATAATAATAATAATTTATTTCTATCGGGGCGGCTTACAGTTTAAAATTCCATAATTACATCTGTATATCAATACCCTAACCCACCCACCCCTTAAAATAGTATTAAACCAGAAAAAAATTAAAATATACAGGTTAAAATACAATATATATCAACATATCTCAACAATCACAGCAGCAAAGTTCCATTCAGTTCAGTTCAGTGGCGGCATCAAGGGGGAGAAGAATAACCAAAGTCATGGGGCTGGGATGAATATTCAGGAAAGGCCTGCCGAAAAAGATCCGTCTTGACTGCCTTTTTGAAGCTGTCAAGGGTGGTAATAAGACGGATCTTGTCTGGCATGCCATTCCATAATCTAGAGATTATCTGGAGAAGGCCCTCTGGGAGGTCACCGACAACCTGGTTTTCATGGGTTGTAACAGATTCCTCCCAGAGGACCGAAGTGCACACGGGGGATCATATGGGAAGAGGTGGTCCCAAAGGTAAGTTGGACCCAAGCCATGTAGGGCTTTAAAGGTCATAACCAACACCTTGTACTGTGCCTGGAAACCAGGGGTAGGAAACCTTTCCCCTTTAAGGGCCAAGGGACTTCAGCTCCCAGAAGCCTCAGCCATGTTGGCCAATAGTCCCATGTTGGCCAATAGCTCCTGGGATTCTGGGAGCTGAAGTCCCTCGGCCCTTAAAGGAGAAAGGTTGCCTACCCCTGCCGGAAACTAATAGGCAGCCATTGGAGAGCTTTTAGCACAGGTGTTATATCCTCTCTTCTGGAGGCTCCAGAAATCAACCTGGCTACCATGTTCTGAACCAACTGGAGTTTCCAAGTCAAGCATAAGGGTAGCCCCATGTAGAACACATTGCAGAAATCAAGACGGGAGGTTACCAGAGCATGTACCAGTTTCAAGATCCCTACTTTCCAGGAAAGGGTGCAGCTGGCGTATCAGTCGAAGCTGATAGCAAGCACTCCTGACCGTCGCATTCACCTGATTAGTCATGTGAAGCGACGAATCTAGGAGTATCCCCATACTGCGGACACAGTCCTTGGAGGAAAGTGTGACTCCACCCAGGACTGGAAGTTGTATTCCCAGACCTGGTTTCAGGCCTGTGACTGTTAGTACCTCAGTCTCAGTCTACTGAAATAAAGAAGAGGTAAAGTGGACAGAGTTTAAAGTTTATAGATCAGTGGACAAATTATCAATTTCTTACCACAAAGGAAGGCAGGAATTATGTTTGCCATTTCTTGATCAGAACTTTACACAGTGTTCCAGTTTCCTCAGTATATTGCCACATTTAACTTTCAGTTCCTTTTCTAATTATGCCCAACATTTTATTTAACTATAAATTGGACATTGGGCAGAGAAGAATCCTCTTTAATATTAGCTGGGTGGGAGAGGAGTGATGGCAGATACATGTAAATTGAGAAAAGTCAAATTTGTGAATAATGGCAGTTTACATTAACACATTAAGCAGAAAAAATATTTCTGCATAATAATTAAAGCTCTTCAGGGCCATTTTTGCACAGTTATTTTTAGTTCTGCCATGAGGGGAGATCTTCATAAGAACTGGTTGGCCCAACACACAACCAAGCATACATCCTCAGTCTATTTCTCTTGTATAATACCTGTTTTTTGTATAAATTACTTATTTAAAAAACTTACATATCTCTTCAGGCTTAATGGGTACACAGTTCACCACTTCCTTCTCATTTTCTGCCTTTAGCTCAACACAAGAAGGAGCAGCATATGGAACACCATACAATGAACATGAACCATTTTTACTGAAACAGGAGCTCTTATTTGTACCAAGAGAACTGAAAAATATGAGAGAAAATACTAAATCAGTAAATTGAAAGAAAAAATGGTTGAAAAGTTTGTATTTAGGACACAATTCAGGAGTGATCCCCCTAGATTCAACACAATTTGGAGAAGAACAGTATAATGTTCTTAATTAAATAAGACTTAATAACAAAGATGATAAAATTTAAGCACTTTGAAGTCTCATGGGTTGTAACGGAAAGATTTAAAATATGTGATGCTCTTTTCTGTAGAAATCAATGCGATGAAAACATGTTGGGACAAAACTAGACACAATATGTACTTGGAATTCATTCAGGTATTTACTAATTTACCTGAATTAGTAAAAATTCAAGGTGTTTTTTTTTTACTACCCTATTTGGTTGCTTTAATGATCTGCATAGTATTGGTCTGAAATAAGAAATTCTAGACTTTCTTCTTGCCTCAAAGATATATTAGCTCTCCAGCAGGAAGTGAAGAATACCAGTTATACAGTCTCTATTCCAGAACACCACATTCACAAGTCAAGGTTGCTAATACAATTAAAGCCACCACAGCCACCACAGTCACAGATCAAAATACAGATTCCCTACATCAGGCTTGGTGTATAGCTGACCATGGTCAGAAATGTGAAAGGACTCAGCTGTTTACCAGATAAAAACCAAGTGCCCTGCTCCCATCTCTTGATAACCACTAGTAAGAATGTGGGTGTCCAGGAAAGCTGCCAACACGTGGCTGATAAAGACAGAGGCCTC
>CM034703.1:31512026-31528263 GCA_020142125.1 Phrynosoma platyrhinos | reverse complement strand
TCCCCCTCAGAGTCCTCCAAGTCCTCCACCTGGCTGTCCCTGACATCGGGGCCACATCAGTCAACTGGTGTGCAGTAATTGTAGCTGACTAACACCTCCTGATGCACCTTACTGGCTATGTTTACCCAACTGAAAACCAAAATTAAAAAATGAATAAATAAAATTTTAAAATGCTGCCAGTCCAAAAACTCTATAAACTCTGTACAAATATATATTTAGAATGAGTTGTGGCATTTTAAAATGATAAGACTGGTGAGACAGATACATCCTTTATTCATACACTGTGTTCTTTCACTAGTTTCTAAATATTGCCCTTTCTGATGTCAGAATTGTGTTCATTTATTTGTTTGCAGATTAGCCTGTCTCTTCTATGCAGAAAGAAGGGCACTATTGACAAATTATAGGATATAATTGGAAAATGGGGAGATGAATGAACCCTTGATTGTGGTCAATACTATTGATTCTGTGGTCAATGACTCTGGGGTCAATAGCCTGAGTAGATATTAGGGACACAGTTGACATTTGGGTTTGCTGCAGGATCTATATTTGTGTCTGCTAGAGCGACTGTTCTTGGTGATTAGCTATTTTAGAGCCTGCTAATTTTCATCACTAGCATTATTTATTTTATTTTCTTATATTCCACCTTTCTCCCAATACTGGGATTCAAGGTGGCGAACAACAAATATAAAACAATACAATTTAAAAACAGTTATAAATTAAAATATAACATGTTAAAATACAAACCATTAAAATTTGTATAGCCCAGTATTAAAAACCAGATTAACTAATAATCAAGAAGTTTCGGAACATAAATCAATTCACATTAGACATCTGACTTTACATATATTCATTTATATGAACCTAGATGCAGTACTCATGATTATAAAAACATTTTTTCCAGTTGAGTTCATGATAACCCATGTGTCTGTAACCACCAAGTTCACTTGCAACATTTGCCCATGAAAATGCAAATCTGTAAAGCAAAACATATGTTCACCTTTATATTCAATTAAAGCCATCTATTTAATGCTTACTCTCTTCTTGTGAGCATGTAGGTTGCTTCCATGTGTTCTTCTTTAGGAGTCCAGTGACAAGTAAGTTTGTAATTAGTGGACTCGGAGTAATAAAAAACACAGGTAATGTTTCTAGGATTCTGTGACTGAACTATAATAAAGAGGGGGAAGGAAAATGAATAATTTTTAGCCATTTGTGTTACCAATTTTGCATCTCAAAAAGTATGCCAGCAATCAAATATTGCCACTCACCACCAATGCTACCATCATTACTCCATTCTACACAAATATGATTTACATTTTTATAAGTAAAGAATCTTTTACCAGGACTATAAAAGCCTTTCAAGATTGAACTGCTTTCCATCAAGAGAGATAAAAGACATAGGATGATATGGAAAGCAGCACCTCTATTTTATTTTATTTTATTTTAATTATTTTGTATTTTTAATTTTTATTAAAGAATTTTATAACAAGAGAAACTGCCATAAAACTTTACAAAAATCAACAAATCAAAGACTTTTGTTGTGAATCAATAGAGCACATAGAGCATATTCAAATTAAATTCTATGAAATTCATTAAATTCTATGAAAGCAACACCTCCAAGAAAAGGTCCATAGAAGATGAGGATCTTCCATAGATGAGGAATCAAGGTCCAACACATCTTTCCAACAGTCAGTTTAATGAGATGGAAGTATATTCTTACTGATGTAATCAATAAAGACAGATTTTTTTATTTGAAGAATCGAAGATAATTTGAAGATCTCCTGTTTTTGAACATTTTGCTATTTCCATTCTGGATACTGTAATGATGAATGTAACCAAGATATAAATGCTTCAGCTGGCTGTTGTCTTTACTATAAATGCTTAGCAATACAAGGCCTGGGCAAAACTTAACAGTTTGTTTGTAATACTGGAGCTTTGGATTAAAACATTATCCCCAAACCTTCTTATCTTGGGGCATTCCAGCCATATGTGAACATTTCAGCCTGGGACCCTGCACCCTTTCTAACATCTCAACAGTATATTTCTCGCCATTCTCGATATCTGTATGGGAGTTAAATGTCATTTATGAACAACTTTAAGTACCCCTTCCTTCACTACAGAGAGAGAGAGAGAATCAAATGCAAGTTTCTGAAATTTTTAAATCTAGTTGTTTGCAAGAACAATCAAGCAGATTTCCCTTTCCTGTAGCTAGCTTCCAGAATTTTTTGTAATTATTAGTTGCATTCTTCTTGTCCTATTGTCCATTAATTCTATTGTTAGCACATCCATCTTTTTAGATCTGCCATTCTCAAATAGGTCAAAATCATGTACAGCCCACAACTTTTCCATTTCCTATATTGTGCACATTTATCTCTTGCATGGAATTTGGGGTGGAAGAGGACAGGTTTAATAAGGAAAGCATCAGTGGTTTCCAGATGTGTACAGAATTGCAAAAAAATGGGGTTTGCACTATCTTTGTCCAATTCATCATGAGTTTGGAAAATATAAGGTCAAATTCTGCTGAGCCACTTTTATGTATTTCTGACTAGACCCATTTTGCGGTATGTTTTTCCTTGATAAGTTAAGTAAATTGGTTTAGCTGAAATGCATGAAATTAAAGTTTAATGTCAAGTATTGCTAATTTTCCTTCCGAGGATCTGATATATCTCGCTAATTTTGAAAATCTGGGTCTTTTTTATTGAATAGAGCCCACAACTTTTCAATTTCCTATATTGTACTGAGGTTTACTGCCAGTGTGGACTCAATATCAATGCTTTTGCCAGATTTCTTTGTGCCAATCAAGAGTAAACCAAATGGGCCACTTGGAATCATGCACACATTGCGTGTCCATAGAAAATAATGGGACTTGAAGTCCCATGCTTTTCGGTATCCGCATGGTGGACAGGGGACAGAACAGAACCTCCACAGATAAGCAGGGCCAACTGTATATCCATTAATTAGTATCTGACATAATTTAAATTTGGAAAGTGAAGGGCTTGTAGTTATGTTCTGAAATAAGAAGAATAACCCAGGGGTGAGGAACATATTCACTAGGGCTATTCTTCCAGGCATAGAGAGCTTACCTCCATTTATTTTAGAAGTAAATAAACTACAGTAGATCAGATAACTAAAACACCAATAGCTAATCGAAGATGGGGGGAAATGACAAAAAGGAATCTGCTGTCATCAACTATAGACAACTTCATTCCCCCTCTCACATATTCTTCAAGATTCTTCAACATCGTTCCTATGGTTTTGCATGTGTGTGTCTTAAATTTACTTCATTCCATAATGTTTCCACAACTACTGCATCTTACTATATTTCATCTTCATGCCAAGGTTTACTGCCAGTTTGGACTCAATATCAATACTTTTGCCAGTTTTCTTTGTGCCAATCAGGAGTAACCCAAGGAGTCATATATGTACAGTTTAAGAAACAATAATATAGGCTTTGGCAGGTACTGTGAATATATATGAGTGCAAATTTTCACCAGAACCATTGCATGGGCAGGAGACAAGTTTGACTCTATCATCCACTGCCACGGTCACCCCAAAAATCCAACCTCTCACCACCTCCCATAACACCTCTTTGCTCCAGATAACAAATATATCAATACAAATATTCTGAATGCTTATTAAACAAATTAAATTAGAAAGCTTTAATAAGTTCATATATTATTAATTGTCAGTCTCTCTAAGAGAGATAAACAGCATGTTTGCTGAGATATGAAACCTGTTGCTTTCTTTGGAATGTTTACTGTGCCTACCAAGCACACTGTGCCTTAACCTATCAGCAAAAATGGGTGGAATATGGAGGCAACCTATGTAACGTTTTCAAGTCAATAAATTCTAAAATAGATAATCTATTGTTTCTTTAGCATGCTGGGTCCACCATTTTTTTTCATTGTCTTCCATGCACCCAACAGCACCCTCATCTTGGATGATCCTGGAGTTTGGTTTCTGTGTGGTAAGACAGCTTGTAAGGCATTGCCCAGGGGATGGAAGGGTAGATGCACCATAGTATACCTAGTCCTCCAGGTGCAATTACTAAAATATTACTAGCTCCAAACCATTAAATGTTGAGAGCTTTGTCCTCCACAAGGCCAGAGAGCCATATACGCCCAACCCCTAGATAGAAAGGAACACTAGATTTCATTCTACTGTGAAATTGATTATTCCCTTTCTTGGTGTCAAGGAACAAGAAAAGGCCTCATCTCCCATGAGAAAGAAAAGGATTTTAATGTCACTTCAGAGGCATTATCTTCACTCCAGTAGGAAGTAAATTCTGTCAGTGAAATCACCCTCCAAAACAGGTACCATCACTGCAGCACAAAGGGGGCATACACCATGCTAGGGGCCAGGGGAAATGCTGCTTATATGTTAACAGGTCAGGAGCTGTGGTAAAAAAATGTAAAAGACATAAAGAATGTTGTCAGAATAATACATAAAATACAACAAGAAATAATAAGTAGGATATCTGGAGCTGGTTGCCTAATATAGGTTTGGATCACTATACTGTTGATGCCCCTCAATATATCAACAGTATTCTTAAGAGCATATGCCACCAATATTCCTAGCTATGTGAGGGACACTATTGCTATGGGCTCATGCATGTGACCACAATATGCCACATCTTCAAAGCTGACTTGCAAAAATGGTTCCTCAACTCCTAGCACCTGGAAACCTCTCCTCCATCTGAGATACACTGATGATATCCTCATAATTTGGATTCACAAAGACTCACTCAAGACATTCCACTAGAATTTCAACATTTCAACAACTTCCACCCTACCATCAATATTAGTTTGGAACTATCAACATAACAAGCTCACTTTCTGGACACCACTGTAACAGTTACATGAGAGACATCTAAGCATCAAACTATACTGCAAGCCCAGAGACCACTACACACACTTACACGCCTCAAGTTTCCACCCTTAACACACTACCAAATCCATAGTTTACAGCCAAACCCACCAATACAATCACATCTGCTCAGACCCACAGGACAGGGACACCAACTCAAACCATTACAACAAGCATTCCTCAAGATACAGTAACCACTATATGAAATTTTAAAAAACCAAATCAACAAGACAAGATTTGTACCCAGGACTAAAGACAGGAAATGGCAGAACCCCACTAGTGGACATCTACAGGTCCCCACTGAGACCACATTGAGATGATGTAATCAATGATCCTGGACAAGACTGTTACCTTTTCAAGGGCCTTCACCTGCCTACAGACAGCCACCCAATCCTAAACAATTATTTACCTACAGGAGGACACACAACACAGATGGGGAGATGGGTACAAGACTTTGCCACAAGCCCAAATGCCAGCTCTGATTGCACAATTTATTCAGAGAAATGCTATCACATGATCTAATCACCCACAACATTAGAGGCACTTTCACTTGCTCATCCTTTAATGTGATATATGCCATCCTCTGTCAACAATGGCCTTCAACACTCTATATTGAACAAACAAGCCAGTCTCTGCACCAGAAGATAAATGGACATAAATCAGACATTGAGAATGGGAATAGTAAAAAAGTGCTGCAGAACACTTTAATCTTCCTGGCATTCCATCTTGGACCTCAAAACAGCAGGGTGTTTTTTTTTGTTTTGTTTTGTTTTGTTTTTGTTTTTGTTTTTGTTTTTTGGGGGGGAGACACTACAAAGGAAGACTAAAAGAGAAATAGCAGAATTGGAATATATCAACAAACTCCAGTCCATCAACAGTGGGTTGAAAGGAGACAATGGTTTTGTGGCACAGTATACATGCAGTGGCTCAAGTGGTTAAGACACTGACTCTATTGATTGCAAGATCAGCAGGTTGGCAGTTCGAGGCCCAGGTACTACATGATGGGGTGAAAGCTCCCATCTCTAGTCCCAGCTTCTGCCAACCTAGCAGTTCAAAAGCATGCAAATGCAAGTAGGTAAACAGGTATCACTTTGGTGGGAAGGTAAACAGCATTCTATGCAATCATGCTGGCCACACGATCACAAAGTAGTCTCTGACAATGCTGGCTCTTTGGCTTAGTAATGGAGATGAGCACCACCCCCTATGGTCAGACACAACTTGACAACCTTGTCAACAGGGAATACCTTTACCTTTCCCTATACATGCTATAACACTACTTAACACTCCGGCCTCATAAGGACTCTCTTCACCAGTTTATCGCATCACTTTCTGGTTCCCAGACAGCATCACACAACACTCCAATAACTCTCTCCACCATTCATATGGTTATCTATGCACCAGGACCTCAGGCAACATCCTTTCTTCTGCTCTGTCCCCCAATGACCACCATTAAAACTGAATTTTTCACCTCATCACCATACCCACACATTGTTGTTTTTTTATTTCTGTTGCTATTCACACATACAACCCGTTCATTCATAACTATAAAGGTCTGCTTCTAGGCACTTCACTCCATGTACCATAGAGCTAAGTTTACAAAAGTTTATGCTACCAACTTCTTTCTCTTAGGTGAGTTTCAAAGGTGCTACAAGATCCCTTTACATACTGGTCCAGACTAATATGCCTATTTTTAAAAATTCTATAATGTTGAAGTCAGCTACTTCAATAAATATCATTCTAATTGTGCTATGTTGTTGTATCCAATGCCTTGGGAACCTACCTTCAGTAATATTTTCTTGCTGTACTTGTATTAGACATAACAATGTTGAGATGCTTAGTACTTTAGAAATGGATGAAATAAATACACTCACCCTTCCACATTTGCTGGGGTTAGGGGCACAGGACCCCATGAATGTGGAAAAACTGCAAATAACAAAAACACTATGTTTTTACCTGAGAGAACACCTCTCTAGGAATCTCTAGGTCCTCCAGTGCAACTCTACGGTCATCATCTGCCAGACATTGACCACAGAATTGCACTAGAGTAGCCACAAATGCCTAGTGGAGTATTCTCTCTAGGAATCTCTAGGTCCTTCAGTGTGACATTTGGTTAAAGTTGACCACAGAGTTGCGCTGGAGGACCTAGATATTCCTAGAGAGAATATATTAATAAAATCTGTAAATAATCAAATCCTCAAAAGTCAAAGCCGCAAATGTGGAAGGATGAGTGTAATAGAATAGCCCACAAATATAAGGTTCTATACAGTATAAAAACTTTGCTTGTTTGACATGCTGGCTTTGCCATTTTTTCATTGTTTTTTATGCAGCCGACAGTGCTGTTGCTTTAAAAATAAAACTTGCTTGCTCCTGAGCTTGGTGTCCATTCTCTTTCCACATCAGGAGGTAAAATCCCATGACATTTGCTTCCTACTTGTTCCTCTCAATAATTTCTTAAACATAAATGCTACTGATCTCCAAGATTTTTTTTCTTCCATGCAAGTTAGCTTAGAAGGGCAACAGTGACAAATATTAAAAAAGATTCCACTTACCTGCTAAACATACTCTCCAAATTATTGCCAAAATCCAGAGGAAAGCATAGAACATTTGATTTAATATCATTCTGGAAAAACTAGAGATGCTGTAAAAAATTAAGTACGTTATTAAAAATGATTTAGTATACTCTATTTGCCTAGCATAAATATAATTCATAATTAACATTAAATAATTTTACATATGGTATGTTCTCAGCTTCCTTCATAGCTAAATTTCCAAAGTAATGGTGAGATCAACTAGACAGCACTATGCATCATTTTTGGTATACATGATCATCTTACCACTGCTACAAAATATATTTATAACTGATGGTGCTGAAAAGCTTCTGAACATGTTATTCTGAGTCCTAATTCATAGAAAGTTGTCTCTTGTTTTTATGGATGTGTTCTAATTCAAGACTAGGCAACTGCAGGAGGGCCACGGCCAGTTTCCCCCAGACCTCCCCCAGACCAGACTCACCTGATAGTGTGCCAAAAAACCTCAATTTTCACCCATGTCTCTCCCAAAATGGCATTTCAATTCCAGTAGCTATGTCATTTCCAGTTGCTATTTGAGTAAAGATACAATTAAAAGAGGAATACTGGGAGGTTCTGGGGTACCTGGGCAGGTTGGTGAGTTGTAGAATATGGTGGGCTGTGGAATTTTGCATATTTGGGGAGCTTCTGCACTATTATTTTAGTCTATTTTAATTTTGGCCCCTACCTACTGCCAAGTTGTGAAGGTCTAGTCTAGCTCATACATAAATCTAAATCAAGACCAAGATTTAGATTTTAGATTATTAATCTAATTATTGGTAATAATTACATGTGTTAACTGATATATCTTTTTTAAAAAAATCTCCTTTTGGACTGATTCTGTCCTTCATTTTTTGTTTTCCAAGAACGTAGTTAACCACATACAGGCTAAGTCTCCCTTATTCGAAATGACTGGAACAAGAAGTGTTTGGGATTTCAGAGATTTTCAGATTTTGGAATATTTGCATATAAGTAATGAAGTAAATAACTTCAGATATCTTGAAGTATCGTAATTGTATACAGACAAAACAACAAATAGGGATTTGCATTGTTTTAAAGTTCTAAAGTAAAATTTCAAACTGAGATAGTCCTACACAACCTTCAAACCAAAGTATCATAAACTCTTCCAGCTATAACTTAAACATCTAAAAGTACATAATCTTGTTATTGTTGTTGTATGCCTTCAAGTCATTTCCAACTTATGGAGCACTGGTGGTGCCATTTGTTTTGTTTTGTTTTTAAACACAGAAAACATGCAGTGCAACAAACCTTTAATGCATCTCTGAAAGCAACACTGCCCTCCCAAAGGCTGCCTCCTGTCTGGCTCTGGTATCCAGCCTATAATGTTGGATGAATATCAACGGCTGGGACCAGACAGTATCCCTGCAGACATTCTCCAAAGGCACCTCACTCAAAAAAGCAGAGGATGTCGCTACAGCCCTGGTAGAATGAGACTGAACCTAAGCTGGAGGAGTCCTCCCCAACAGTTCATAGCACAGGTGGTGTCCGAGAAAGCAGCCGAGTAACTGCTAGGAGCCAGCACACCAATGTAGGTCTGAAACACAAAGGCAGTTCAAAAAGTACAATACCAGTCCAAATGTTCCAAGAAGCAAAATCAGGAGCAAGTCAAGGGTTCAAGAGTCCAGAGAGCAAGTCAGTAAGTCCAGTCCAGGGTCAAGGGTTCTAGCAAGCAGGTCATGGAGTCCAGTCCAAAGGTCAGGGGTTTCAAGGCAATCTGAGGTCTATGAAGCCAGGGAGTCCGAGTCAGATGCCTTCTCCAGAAAACGCAGATAAACTCTGACAGAGAAGCTCGGCGTCTCCCAACTGTTTATACTGGCCCAGCACCCAATCACAGCTGTTTGGTCTTAGCTGAGTGTTTCTCATATAATCTCAGAGAATGCCGGAGGCATGCCCTTTCTGTCCTTCTCTGTCTAAAGGTAGGTACCTCCTTGTCCTGCTCCGCTATATCTCCCAGGCCTGGAACCTCTGCTGGGGGGAGGCTTTCTGCTGGGGGAGGCTAGGGGGGAGGCTGGGGGGAGGCTTTCTGCTGAGGCAGGGGCTGTGCTTCAGTGGGTACAACAGAGCTAGGTCCAGGCTCAGCCAACTCCACTGGAACTGGTAGAGCAAAGCTAGAACCTGGCTCAGCCTCCTCATCCTCTGAGTCCTCCATGTCCTCAGCCTGGGTGAATGACAGGTGGATAGTGGAAGTTACCCACTTGGAAAACCTCTCTGTAGTAATGGGTAGTCCCATTTTGGATTCCGAGTAGCACACAAAGGGCCTCTCGGAAAGCCTCAAACCCACAGTTCTGTCCACACAGAAAGCCAGCGCCCTTAAGACATCGAGGGCGTGAAGCTGGTGCTCGATACTGGAAGTAGGGTTTGGAGCCAAATGTGTAGTGTGATCTTGAGTAGTGTTCAGGACCATGTTCCTCTTTGCTTGTTGATGCAGTACATGATAGTGGTGTTGTCTGACAGGAGGAGCACTGTCTGGCCACTGAGGAACATCTTGAAGGGTCTGAGGGCTTTCTCAACAGCAAACACCTCGAGAGCGTTGATATGGAATGATCTTTTGTGAGGGGACCACTCACAAAAGAGGTGTGGGCACCCCATCCTTCCATGGAGGCATCCATTGTTAGAGTGATCCAAGGTTGTGGAGGAAGAAAGAGCATTCCTACACAGACGTTCTTGGATTGAGCCACCAGTGGAGCCTCTTGGCTATGGATCTCGGTAGCGTGAGCCATTTCCTGTTGTAGTCTGACATGGGATCAAAGACTGAGAGAAACCAGGCTTGGAAAGGGCGGAGCCACAGTCTTGCCCATGGAGTAACATAGGTGGTTGAGGCCATGAGTCCAAGGATCACCTGGGCAGTGTGAGCTGAGATCCTTCTGTGAGCCAGGCAATCTCAGATGGCTCTTGAGAGGGATTGGAATTTGTCCTAAGGAAGGTAGGCAAGAGACCTTTTGGAATCGAGGATGGCTCTGATGAACCTGACTTGATTGGATTTCTCTTCACTGACCATTAGGCCAAGGGAGCCCAAGAGGGACAAAGTGAAGTTGACATCTCTGGACAACTTGTCCTGGGATAGAGCCATGAACAGCCAGTTGTTCAATATGGGAAGACTGAAATGCCATGTTGGTGGAGGTATGCTGCTACTGCTGCCATGCACTTGGTGAAAACTCTGGGTGCCATGGAGAACCTGAAGGGAAGCACCCTGAACTAGAAGAAGTTGGTATTGATGGAAAAGGACAGGAACCTCCTGTGATCTTGTCAGATCCTGATGTGGAAATAAGCATCTTTGAGATTGAGGGAGGCAAACTGGTGGCCTTTCTGTACCAATGGCAAAATAGAGGACAGAGTTACTATACAGAAGCAATGGTATGTAATGTAGGAATTTAGATAACGCAAGTCCAAAATTGGCCTGAGACCTCCATCCCTAGCAAGAGAAGAAGCAGTGTCGGGCTTGAACAGGGTCTACACGTTTGATCGCACGTTTTTGCAACAGAGTGTGCACTTCATCGAGTGGGTGTCTAAAGGATGTGTGGAAAGGATAGCTCCAGTTGGTGGGATCTCTTTGAACTTGAGGGCATAGCCCCTCCAAACAATATTGAGGACCCAAGAGTTGGAAGTTACAGTGGTCCAAGCATTGACAAATTGGGCCAATCTGTCTCTGAAGGGAGGTGGATAGAAGTGTGCAGTTACACATCACAGCCTCTTCTTGGTCTGGTCAGTGTTCTTCTTGCAGAACCCCTGGCAGTACCGAGGCTGGGAAGGCTGGTGGTGGCCAGAAGAGAAAGAGGATTGGGATGGATACCTCTGGCAAGATTACTCAGAGGTAGGTACTGCCACTTCTGTGGCTGGTATTGCCGGTACTAGTATGGGGGATAGGATGGGCACTGTCCTCCATAGCAGCGTCAGGATGTAGTACAATATGCCATGGAAGACATACTGTGCTTCTGTGCGGCCGTTCTCATTTTGTAGGTGAAGTTCCGCTTCTCATCTGTCTCTTTGTTGAAGAGTCCAGCATCATCGAAGGGTTGGTCCTCAACAATAGCCCAGGCCTGAGGAGTGAGATCCAAAGACCTCAGCCAAGTGTGTCTTCTGAGGGCTATCGAGGCCGACATTTTTGAAGCACAATCTGCAGAGTTGCAGGGAGATGTAATTTGCTGGGTCTGGAGGGAATGGGCTTCATCCTGCAGAGCCATGGCCAGCATCCTCTTCTCATCTGGCAAGTCATCCAGGAGAGGGAGCATCTACTCCCAGAAGTGCTGCTGGTAAGCCCCCATAAAGGCAGCATAGTTGGCCACCTTGAGGTCAAGGACAACTACTGCATAAACCTTCCTCACTAGAGAGTCCATCTTTTTACCTTCTTTGTCCGCTGGGGAGGTCGAAGTCTTGGGGGTGAAGGTAGACTGAGTGCCCTCCACTATTGTCAAATTGGGCTTGGGATGCTCAAACAACCAGGAAGAAGCAGACGGAGTAATCCGATATAGATTGTCAATCTTCCTGGAAGTAGGTTGAAAGGTATCTAGAGCGCGCCAGGAGTGCTGTGCTATTTTTTCCATGGACAGTAAGAAGGCAATAGAAGCAGGGGTGGGAACCTTCCCATGGATTCATTGCTCAATCGGGTCCAAAGAGTCCTCGTCATTGTGCTGGACCTCAGTATTAAGAGCACTGACCATCTTGATAACTTGCTCGGCAAAGGATTTCCCATCATCCTTGAGGGAAGCGGATTCGTGGAGGACCACAGAGAGGCAAGCCAGGCAACATCAGAGGATGGAAATGAAGACTAGGATGACCTCAGAGAGGTCTCTGTCGGAGTCCACGGAAGGGGCTTGTCCTTTAGCTATTGACACCAGGAAGGGACCAATGGGAGCTTCACAGACCTGGCCTGATGGACCTGGGCAAGAATGACTTGGGTCTCGGATGCTACCCAACGAATTTCTGAGTGGGCAGGTGATGGGGTCCTACGCCTGTGAGCACGGGACCGATGGAGTTCCTCAGGATCAACAGGCATATAGTACGTCTGAGTCTCATCATCATAAACCAAATCCAGGTAGTGATGAAAGAGCGAAGACTCCAGGAATCAGGTGTCAATACTGTGCAAGATGTGTTTGGTATGGACAGTTGGCTCAGCAGACAGATGGTCCTGAGACTTCTGGGACGAAACTGTTTGCTCGGGATTCAGAGTCAGAATAGGTCAGTCCTGTTCACGGATTTCGCCTTCAGACTCCGATCCTAAGTCCACCTGAACAATGTAGAGAGATTCAGCCCAAGAAGAGGCAATTTTAGCAGGCTCCTTGACAACTGCAGCCACAGTTAGCTTTTTGCCTTGGAGGACTTTTCAGCTCCTTGGGGGCTTGTTTTATCAGTCCCTTGTGGAGAGGAGGAAAGATGTTTTTTAGAGGAGGCCCTTTCAGAAGACTTATCTCACTTAAAGGATTCATCCCCTTCCTCACAATGCTTGCGCTTAGAGCACTTTGATTTAGACTTGAGGTCCAAGCCTCAGTCCTTATCGGACATATGGGCCTTTGCCACTTTCTCCTTGGGCTTAGGAGAATGATCCTTGCCAGAGGCCACAGAAGAAGAGTCCCCTAATTTTGAAGAAGAAGAAGGCTGGAGGGCTTGTTGGTAGAGGGCCACTTTTAACCTCGTATCTCGGTTTTTTCAGGCTTGAGGAATCAGAGACTTGCAGAAAGCACACATGGAGACGTTATAGCTCTCACCAAGACACAGGAAACAAGTGTGCTGACCGAGAATCTTCCCCCCGCATTTAACACATCACTTAAAGGAGGACAAATGGGAAGCCATTATTTAGCTTACCAAGTGACCACATTTAATTCGGAGTCAGAAAGTCGTAGTCAAAAAACCAGTCCATTAGTCGATCAATTCGCTAACAATCACAATTCCGAGAAACCAAAAGAATAGTCAAGTAACAATCCAAGGTCAGAATACCAAAAAAACAAGTGATTCCAATAAGCAAAGTTCCTTCAAGCTGCTAGAGCAGCGGACGAAAGGAACTGAGAAAGGGCAGGAAAACTGGGGCCTTATACAGGGGGTGGGAGGGGCTACTGCCAAAAAGTCTTTCCTAGTGACTCCAGAAAGTTCCGCAGCTAACTGCACATGTGCAGAATAACCCATTTGTGTGATTCGCAAAGACCACAAAGAAGTGGCTGATTAGATCATTTGAACCAATTTCCAGGGGAGAGAGTTTGCAGATTTATCAGAGACTTCAGGTGATAGACACAGTAGTGTAACCATTTTGACAGTCTCCATAGCCAAGTTTCCAAGCAATCCAAAAATACAAGCAGTTGTCTTGAACGGTTTCATTTTCACTTCCACCAGGAGCAGGTCTTTTGCAAAGCTAACAGTTCTTCTTTGCCCAATCAAGAGCAAACTGCCCCACAAAATGATGGATTACAGTAAGGAGAGCTTGTGACAATACAGGTATTTCCTTGTCAGGAAAAGGCAACTACTGCGAGGACTGCAGCTGAATTTAACAAGGAAGACTGACAGAGAATGGCAGACTAAATTATTGATCTGTGGTTTTAGTACACCACTGGATAAAAACACACATGTCAACCAGATGAAAACCAATTTAATGCTCACCTGTCAAAAATGTCCTTAAATGCTTTTTAGGTACTTAATTTCCAGAAACAGAGATGCAGATGGCTCCATTTATGCAAGACACAATAAAGAAACACAGCAAGTTTCTTGAACTGCAGCATCCTCAGAAGTAATCCCAGGAACCTGAAGTCCAATAAAGGATGGGGAGAGAGAAATGTAAAAAGAATATTAATATTCTTCTATAAAGCTTTTTTTTCCCCCAACCCTCAGAAAATGTCCAAATTTGAGAAGTTTCCCCCAGCTTGACTTGGACATTGTGTTAACAACTTTTAAAAGGGATCTTGTAGCACCTTTGAGGCTGGCTGCATGAAAGAAGTGATAGTATAAGCAGACTTGGTCTACTACATCTTTAGATGCATGGTCATCTGAGGATGTAATAGACCAAGTCTGCATCCTCACTGCAGTGTGATACCACTTTAACCCAGTGTGACACCACTTTAACTACCATGGCTCAATGCTATAAAATTCTGGGAATTGTAGTTTGCTGTGGCACCAGACCTCTCTGGCAGAGGCAGCTAAATGTCTCAAAAAAATTACAAAACCCAGAATTCCATAGCATTGAACCATGATAGTTAAAGCGGTGTCAATCTGGATTAATTCTACAGTGTGGATGCAGCCCAAGTCTACAAAAGCTTATGCTCCAACTTCTTTGTTCAGGTGCCAAAACACACTGCAGAAATAATCCAATTCTGAGACCATTTTAACTGCACTGGCTCAATGTTAGGAAATTCTGGGCACGGTAGTTTTGTGAGACATTTAGCCTTCTCTGTCGGAGAGAATTCTGGTGCCATAATAAACTACAATTTCCAGGATTCCCTAGCACTGAGCCAGGGCAGTTAAAGTGGTCTCAAACTGGATTATTTCTGCAGTGTGTTTTGGATCTGTTAGTCTGGGTCAGTATGCAAAAGGATTTTGTAGCACATTTGAGACAAAGGTCCAAAGCACACTGCAGACTTGGTTTACTATATCCTCAGATGACCATGCATTTAAGGATGTAGTAGACCAAGTCTGCTTATACTTCAACTTCTTTCACGCAGCCAGCCCCCAAGGTGCAGCTTGAGACGGCTTTAACTGCCCTGGTTCAGTGCTAGGGAATCCTAGAATTGTAATTTATTGTGCCACCAGAGCTCTCTCGACAGAGAAGGCTAAATGTCTCACAAAACTACAGTCCCTAGAATTCCCTCGCATTGAGCCAGGGCAGTTAAAGCGGTCTCTGACTGCATTATTTCTGCAGCAGGTTTGGAATCAACACTATGACTCTGAATTCTACCTGCTTTTTAAAATTTGGGAATGAGAATCACAGCCTGATAGTTGGAAGAGACCACCAAGGGCCATCCAGTCCAACCCTCCTGCTATGCAGAAATTATTATTATTATTATTATTATTATTATTATTATTATTATTGTTATTATTAGGGATGCAGTGGCTCAAGTGGTTAAGACGCTGACTCTGTTGATTGCAAGCTCAGCAGGTTGGCAGTTCGAGGCCCGAGTGCTGCATGATGGGGTAAGCTCCTATCTCTAGTCCCAGGTTTTACCAACCTAGCAGTTCAAAAGCATGCAAATGCAAGTAGGTAAATAGGTACCACTTTGGTGGGAAGGTAAACAGTGTTCTGTACAATCATGCTGGCTACAAGATCACAGAGTAGTCGCTGACAACACTGGCTCTTTGGATTAGTAACAGAAGTGAGCACCACCCTCTAATGGGAATACTTTTACTATTATTATTATTATTATTATTATTATTATTATTATTATTATTATTATTATTATTATTATTATTATTATATCCCATACTTTTCCCAAAACTGGGTCTCAAGAGTGGCTTACAAGATTAAAACAGTACAACTAAAAACACAGAAAAGTGTTTCATTAAAACAGAATTAAATTATTAGGAATGAAATTAGGAATTACACAACCAAAGCACAAATCAAACAAAGAACGGGAGAGAAGTAAAATGACTGAGCAAGAAAGAAAACAATGGGGAAATAGGTTCAAAAACCCAATTAATCACTTTCCAGGGAAATTGAGCAAGAGAGGGGGAAAGAAGAAAGGGAGGAAAACAAAGTGAGAACACGAAGAGGGTTTTTGCTTTAAGCAACAAACAGGAAATTAGCAAGAACGGCTTTGGCTGAGTCAGAAAAGGAGTTTATTTCTCTGAGGATGGAAGAAAGTTTTGTTTTT
>CM034703.1:31492583-31511926 GCA_020142125.1 Phrynosoma platyrhinos | reverse complement strand
GCCATGGCAAACCCCCTCTGAAGAAATCTTGCCAAGAAAACCCCATGACAGTTTCTCCTTTTCGTTTTGTTGTTGGCGTGCCTTCCTTTCCAACTTATGGCCAACCTATCTAGATGACCAGACACTCTCCTTTTCCAGGACACGTCCTCCATCTCAGCCTCCTAGTGGGCTTGGGCAAGCCACACTCTCTCAGCCTCAGGGGAAGGCGACGGCCATCCTCCTCTGAACAAATCTTGGTAAGAAAAACACCTGATAAAAGTCAGAAACAGGGTGATCAGACGTCCTCCTTTTCCAGGACACGTCCTCCATTTTCAGCCAGGAGGAATTCCTGACCCAGAAGCCTGGATTTACATTTCTAGGAGTGTTTTCAGACTTTATTTGGCCATGTCCTTTATTTTCCTTAAAGATCCCCACATTTTGGTGGTTCCTTGTCCTCCTTTGTGGTGAGGACATCCGCTCACCCTGCCATAGGGGTCGTCGCCTTGGCAAGTTTCTGTTCGCCATTAGACATCCTCTGAAGCTGAGACAGTGTGACCTGTCCGAGCTCATCCGGGTGGGTTTGTATGGGTGATTCGCCCCAATAAGTCGGAAAGGACTTGAAGGCACCCAGCAACAATAAAATAATCCCGTTTTAGCCCGCTTTAACTGCCCTGACTCAATGCTAGGGAATTTGGGGAATTGTAGGTCTGAGAGATATGCAGGGGCAGGCAAACTCGGGCCTCTCAGGGATTTTGGACTTCAGCTCCCAGAAGCCTCAGCCACGTTGGCGAATAGTCTGGGATTCTGGGAGCTGAAGTCCCTCGGCCTTTAAAGGGGACAGTTTGCCTGCGAAATAGTGCAAATTGAGTCCACTTGCCTAAGCAGACTGCCAGAAATAGTGCACATTAAATTGAGGCACTGCCCTGGCTCAGTGCTAGGGAATCATGGGAACTATATTTTTTTCTGAGACATTGAGCCTTCTCTGTCAGAGAGCTCTGGTGCCACAATAAATTACAGTTCCCATGATTCCCTAACTCTAACCCTAACCCTAAAAGTGGACTCAATTTGCACTATTTCTGGCAGTCTTGCAAAAGCCCTTAGTCCTCTGTCAGACAGCTCTGGTAGTGCCACAATAAACTACAATTCCCAGTACTCCCTAGCACTGAGCCAGGGCAGCTAAAGCGGTCTCAAACTGGATTATTCCTGCAGTGTGTTTCGCACCAAGCTCCCCACCAGGCTTACCTCAGAAGACGAGGCTCCGGGCCGCATCCCACCGAGGCGAGGCGAGGCGAGGCGAGGCCCTTTTCTAGCCATGAAAGCCTTCCCTTCTTCTTCTTCTCCTTCTTCTTCCCGCCTCTTTCGGAGCCTCCCTCGGCATTCCTCTCCCCTTCACTCATGGTTTCCCGTCATTAAATCCCGCGTCTCTGAGGAAAGGGAAGGCTTCTCCCTCTCATTCCTCCTCCTCCGTCACACACACACTCCAGATAAACTATAAATAAATGTCAGTGGGTCAAAAGTTGGGAACATGGAGGGTCTTCTCGTTGTGCCTTCAAGTCGTTCCTGACTTAAGGCGACCCTCTGAGGTAACTTGCCAAGAAAACACCCTGATAGCTTTGCCTGAGAGTCGGCCTTAAATCCTCCATTTCCACACAAGGAGACTCCAGATAAACCATAAATAAACGTCAGTGGGTCAAAAGCAGGGGACAAGGAAGGTCTTCTTGTTGCTGTGTGTGCCTTCAAGTCGTTCCTGACTTATTAGGGCGACCCTCTGAGGCAGGGGTAGGCAACCTTTCTCCTTTTAGGGCCGAGGGACTTCAGCTCCCAGAATCCCAGGAGCTATTGGCCAACATGGGACTATTGGCCAACATGGCTGAGGCTTCTGGGAGCTGAAGTCCCTCGGCCCTTAAAGGGGAAATGTTGCCTACCCCTGTTAAATTCTGAGGTAACTTGCCAAGGGAATTCTATTATATTCTATTATAACTTTGCCTGAGGGTCACCATAACTCCATTTCCACACAAGGAGACTCCAGATAAACCATAAATAAATGTCAGTTTGTCAAAAGCAAGGGACATGGAGGCTCTTATTGTTGCTCTGTGTGTGTATGGACCTTATCACACGGGGCCCAATGCAGTCAGAATCCAATAGAAATCCCAACCTGATACGTATTATTTTTCCGTGTTTCCACACGACGTCGCTCAGAATTCCGACAGAACCCTGACACAATGAGGCATGATCCGAGTTCTTTTGAATTTCGGTTTCTTCAGGAAGTACAATTGCGCGACGGGAATCATTTCGCTTTTGCCGCAAGTATGGTGACCAAATACGTATCGCCAAATACGTATTGGCGAGCCCATCATCGGAGCGCCGTCTCCAAGGGGGACCGTCATCGGAGCACTGCCTCCAAAGGGGACCTCCTTGGAGCACCGATCCGACGCAGGGCCGGCGCTCCAAGGAGGACCTCTCCGGAGCGCCGGCTTGGGAAGGGGTGACAGCCGCGGCTGTATTGCGCATGTGCAAGAATATCATTTCTTGTATATGTACAGGATTTTCTCACTTGTTTGTGAACGGCAGATACGCTTTCCTTAAAAGCACAATGACGGTGATTGCGTGTGATAGCCATTTGCGTATTGTAGGGTTTCTATCGATTTAGTTCTGGATTTATTCTTTTATCGCATTATTATCGCTTTGTGTTCCCCGTGTGATAAGGTCCTATGTGTTTGTGTGTACCTTCAAGTCGTTCCTACTTATTAGGACGACCCTCTGAGGTAACTTGCCAAGAAAGCCCCAACATAGGTTTGCCTGAGGGTCGCCACAAGTCCTCCTTTTCCACACAAGACTACAGATAAACCATAAATAAATGCCAGTGGGTCACAAGCAAGGAACATGGAGGGTCTTCTTGTTGCCTTCACATCCTTCCCTAATTATTAGGACGACCTTCTGAGGTAACTTGCCAAGAAAGCCCCATGACAGGTTTGCCTGAGGATCGCCATAAGTCCTCCTTTTCCACACAAGGAGACTCCAGATAAACCATAAATAAATGTCAATGGGTCAAAAACAGGGAAGATGAAGAGTCTTGTTGCCTTCACGTCCTTCCTGATTTATTAGGGCGACCCTCTGAGGCAATTTTCCAAGAAAACACCCATAATAGCTTTGCCTGAGGGTGGCCATTAAGTCCTCCTTATTTTCCACACAAGACTACTGTACAGGTAAACCATAAATAAATGTCAGTGAGTCAAAGGCAGGGGACATGGAGGGTCTTCTTGTTGCTGCTGTGTGTGCCTTCACATCCCTCCTGACTTATTAGGGAGACCCTCTGAGGTAACTTGCCAAGGAAATCCCTATTATAACTTTGCCTGAGGGTCGCCATAAGTCCTCCTCCTTTTCCACACAAGGAGACTCCAAATAATAAATACCCTTATTTTCTGGCGTATAAGACTACTTTTTAACCTGCAAAATCTGGGGTTAAAGTGGGGGGGTCGTCTTATACGCCGGGTATAAGGAAGTTCGTGATAGGTTTGCCTTAGTGTCATCATCAGTTGGAAATGACTTGAAGGTGCACAGCAACAACAACAGTTTTGGAAGTCACACTCTTCCCAAACTCTATATTTTAAATGGAAAAGTGGGGGGTCGTCTTATACGCCCAGTCGTCTTATACACCGGAAAATACGGTAATTGTCAGTGGGTCAAAAGCAGGGGACATGGAGAGTCTTGTACTTGCTTTTCTGTGTACTTTCAAGTCTTTTCTGACTTATTAGGGTGGCCTTCTGAGGTAACTTGCCAAGAAAACTCCATAATAGGTTTGCCTGAGTGTCACCACAAGTCCTTTTTTTTTCACACAAGGAGACTCCAGATCAGGGGTAGGCAACCTAAGGCCCAGGGGCCGGATGCGGCCCCCCGAGGCCTTTGGACCAGCCCCAGGCCAGTCATGCCGCCACCGCCTGCCATGATGATATTGAATATTGTTGTTATTACTTGTTCTTGGGGTTTTCTTGGCAAAATCTCCACAGGGGTTTTGCCATGGCTTTTCTGGGGCTGAGAGAGTGTGCATGCATATTTTTTTTTTATTTTTTTAAAAAATATATTTTTATATTTATTTATTTTTGGTGCTTCCCCCCCCCCAATTGTTTGAGGGACAGCAACCCGGTGCCCGGCTCAAAAAGGTTGCCTACCCCTGCCCCAGATAAACCATGAATAAATGTCAGTGGGTCAAAAGCAAGGGACATGGAGGGTCTAGTCGTTGCCTTCACATCCTTCCCGACTTATTATTAGGGTGGCCCTCTGAGGTAACTTGTCAAGAGAATCCCCATTAGAGGCTTCCCTGAGGGCTGCCCTAAGTTGGAAACACCTTGAAGACTCACACAGCAACAACAAATTCTGCTATCCTCAATGTGGTTTGAGTGTTTGACTCTTGCCTGGCCATGAAACCCACCAGGTGGCCTTGGAAGAGTCACACTCTCTCAACCTCAAGGGATCTGAAGAAACTTGCCAATAAAACCCTGTGATAGGTTCGCCTTTGGGTGGCTTTATGGCGGAAATGACTTGAAGGCACACAACAACAATGTGCAATTAGATAAATGAACATTGCATCCGAAAAGCACAATGTGCTCTGGTGCCACAACAAACTAAAATTCCCAGAATTACACAGGATGGCACCCTGACAGTTAAAGTTGGGTCAAACTACATTAATTCTGCAGTGCAGATGTAGCCCAAGTTTATTTCTTCTATAAGTTTATTTTCACTTGGTTTTGCAAAGTTTTTTGAGCAAACACATTTAATTATCCAGCTCTGATCATCATTTTTCATTCATTTGCAGTGTTTCTTAAACTTGAGTGAAACATAAATGACACACATACATACATAGATCAACAAAAAGGAGTAACACAGGGTTTGTAAAAAAATCTTGACCCCAGGCCAAGTGCCAGCTCTGAGGGGACCTGTTTTTTGCATTTTTAACACAAATGTTGCTGAATGTCCTACCAATGAATTCAAAGTTCCTCTTTTAACTACTGGAGCTATTGCGGGGGGGGGGGGGGGGGGGGGGGGGGGGGGGGAACACGACCAAAATGCAGATTTTGCAGATTTGTTTATTTTTATGTTCAGTAAGATCACAATGGATGTCTTCAAGTTTGTGGGATGTAAGGAAAGAATAAAAATGTGTCTTTGGGCACCGAATTCAAGAAACATTTAAGAAAAGTGATGCAGGACCATAAAAGGTGTGAAGCATGCCATGCTTCTTCCAATTGTGCTAATTTTTGAAAATAGCAAGGAACCTGGAGAGAGTAATCTGCAAGATCTCAGCTAGTAATATGAAAGGCAGAGCACCCAAATATTGGTGATAACCACTGGATCAACACTTTCTTTTCATCTTATAAATCCCATTACTGTTACAAAGATGGTAAAAAAATGGTTGCTGATTTAGTGTGTTCATAAAGGCTTGTATGTACAGCAGGATGAACTGATGGAATTGTCCTGCAGACTGCCCTCCCCCAACTTTGGTTGTGGTAGACTGACACAGTACCCACAAGCTTGCCAAAGTTTTCATATCTTTGTGGGTGATCTCCTTGTCTAAGGAGATAAATCACCAGTTGGACTTAGTCTCTAGGCTGGTGATAACATAGATGCTGCTCTCTCTCACACAAAGCCTGTGAAAGAGATGTCAGTGTACCATTTCCATACCCAGAAATCCCCCTCAAACTTCCTTTTAGTTTTGGGATGGATCATGGATTGGATTTCTACCAGAATGAAAAGAGAAAGAAGGCTGTTTTCTGCTACTTTTTTGCTTAGATGTACCATGAATCTCTTTCCTAATTTTGAGCAGCATCTTAAGGCTAGTTTTTTTGCTGTTGTTAATTGCCCTCGAGTCGATCTCGACTCATGGAAACCCTATGGATGAGACATCTCCAAGACTTTCTGTCCGCCACTATTCTGCTTAAATCCTGCAACCCTTAGTACCCGTGGCCTCCTTAATAGAGTCCATCCATCTGGCATGTGGCCTTCCTCTCTTCCTACTTCCCTCCACCTTCCCCAGCATTATTGCCTTTTCCAAAGAGTCCTCCCTTCTCACGATGTGTCCGAAGTAAGACAGTCTGTTTGGTCATCTTGGATGCTATATTAATTTCTTATACTGGGATTTGCTGCTAATAATTTTTTCCAGTTGACTGTTTGCATGGCTATTTTGCTGCTACAACTGTGAAACAAGAGTTTATTTTTGCATTTCCTTTGGCGAGAGAAAGAGAAGAGCTCAGCAGTTTGCTTCTTTTGAAAAGCAGGATGCAGATCCATATCTTAGCTTTTAGAGCTTCCTGTGATATGTGATGGAGCTTGTTTTCAAGTGAACTACTAAACAACAGAATGGCTTATTTCAGGAAAACTCCTAAAGATAATTATATCCCAGCAGAATGCTGTAAATTGTTTATGAACCTTTTTATGCAATATGTACAATCATTTGCAGGAGTGATATTACTGAATGTAAAGTCCTAAGATTTCTAGCTCAGTTTAAGAAATATGGGACAATTAATTGTACTGCTCTATTTCTTTACAAAATAAAGGTTTAAAAATTTCCCATCCCTTCCAAATACTGTTCTGGCAGTAAATCCTTGTTGATTTTTGTGCTTTGTATGGGTGATGTAGGCTATATTCCGAGGAAGGAACTGGGAAAACCACTTCTGAATATTCCTTGCCTTTAAAAACCCTATTAAATGTATGAGGTCACCATTTTTTTCTACCCACTCACCCTGCCTCATTTTCTCTGAATTTAGCTGCAATTCTCAAAGTAGCTATGGGGAAATGATTTTTTTTTCCAGCACAAGTATATTGCTGTGAGGTCTGCCTCTTATATATACAACTGCAAATGTAATGCAAAATGCAAATGTAATTCAAAATTATGCTGGACTAGCTCAGTCTGAAATGGGCAAGTAAGGGCCATGAACTTTGCAAAAGACCTGCTCCCAGCCAAAAAAAACCCTCCAAGAACCGGACAAGAATGTTAGTGTGGTTATGCAGCATGTGAAGATCCACGTCACACACTGTCATCTAGTCGGAACTGCTGGCGCAGACTAGGCCCCTAACCCTTGTTAGTGTGGTTATGCAGTGTGTGAAGATCCACGTTAGAGTGTAGCACCAGGAACACAACCTTCTTAGATGCAGCCAGTAGTGTGTCAGCTGAAGAAGCATCTCTCCCTTTCCAGAAAGAGTAAAGAGACTCCACAGACAGATGTCTCTCAGATGAGGCTTTAATTTTAGTTCCTCTATGTACAAGGTTATTTACAGCAACAACAACAACCATCCAACACAACTCAATCAACACCACTATGGCAACTCACATCAACCCACATGTGTGTTCAGAGGCTTCTGCCTTATATAGCCAGGGCTCCACATATCCCTGTGGCCCTGTGGACACATGTCAGTCACATGAGTGACTCTGCAGTTTTGCAGCAGTTCTCTGTGCTTTCCAGCACCAGGTGACCATCTACATGATGTCACTTCCAATAACACAGCATGAATCAGCATGACTCAGCTGCAATCAAATGCTGTGTCATCATGGCTGCTGCTATTCCCCACATTGTACATTTTCCCCTGGGACTCCTTCCTAACAAAGAAGGTCCATGTCATAAAAGAATATGAGAAAATGACAGATTGTACTTACTGTGAAGATTCATCCAGAGATGGCCAGAGAACCAATCCAGTACTAATGCCTTTCCTAATGCCAACTGGGTCTGCAGGAGTCAGCATTCTTATTCAACTGTCGTCTGTTGAACTCCTGCCCTCCTCAGTCAGTATATTTATAAAGCCTTACCAATCCTAATTTCCTATATATCTAATCTTTCTTTCTTTCATTTTAAGGGCGGGTGTGGATTGGTTCTCCAGCCATCTCTGAATGAATCTTCACAGTAAGTACAATCTGTCATTCACGAGATGGACAGAGGAACAATCCACTAAAGCAAAAAGCAAAGCAACTTCATTTATATACCGCTTCATATCACGCATGGGATGTCTAAGCGGTTTACAACTGTGAGCTGATTGCCCCCCAACAATCTGGGTACTCATTTTAGCGACCTCGGAAGGATGCAGGCCTGAGTCGAGCCTCAGCCCTGGCTGGTATTGAACTCGCAACCTTGTGGTCTATGAGTGAGTGGCTGCAGTACAGGCATTTAACCACTGCGCCACTACTAATGGGATATATCCAAGCCCTTTCTTCATGGGTGGGATTTTGACAAGACAGACTGTAGGACAGTTCTGCCAAACGCTGCTTTTGCTGAGTGATATTTATCAACTTTGTAATGCCGAATAAATGTTGATAATTCTTTCCACCCTACAGCATCACATATTTCCAGTAGTGAACCTGACACTGAATAGGCAGTAGTGGCCATAGATCTTGTGGAATGTGTCCAAACTGGTCCTGGCCTTGATTTCTTTTCCCAGTCATAATATAGAAAAATGCACGTTTTTATCCATCTTCCTATAATCGTTTTTGATGCTTTCTGAACAATATTTCTTGAATTATAGGAAACAATGACTGTTTTTCTAAAGGATTTTGTTCTCTTTATATATGCCTTTATGGCCCTTCTCACATCCAATGTATGCCACCTCATCTCTTCCGGATGCTTGGGTTAGGACAAAAAGTAGGAAGATACAAAATCTCCAGTATCATATAATTAATTGTTTGGGCATTTTGGTATAAAATTGGATCTAATACCACTTTGTCCTTTTATATACTACAATAATTAGAATTTACAGACAAAGCTGACAAATCCGATATTCTCCTTGCTGAAGTTATGGCTACTAGGAAAGCGACTTTGTAAGACAACATTCTCAATGTGTCTTGTGACATTTGTTCAAAGGGTGGTTTCATTAATCTGTTGAGTACTTGATTCAAGTCCCACAATGGAAACCTATGCCTAGTTGGAAACTGTTTTAAAGTAGCTCTTCTTAAGAAACATTTTACTTGTTGTTGTCCAGATAAAGCTATGCCATCAAACTCTAGAACTATCGATAATGCTGATACCTGCCTTTTTAATGTATTCAGCCTGAGACCCTTTTCTAAACTGTCTTGTAAGAATTGTAATACCTCCATGAACTGTATATTCCTTTCCAAACATAATTTCCCAAATATTTTCCATGTCACATATATAGATTTTGTTGATTCTTTTCTTGATGACACGATAGTTTCCACTACCTCTGTGGAATATCCCTTTTGTATTAGATTCTGGCGCTCAATCTCCAAGCTGTCAAATTGAGCCAGCCTGGGTTTGGATGTACAATTGACCTTTGACTTAAAAGGTCTTCCCTGTGTGGTAGCTTGTATGGTTGATCTACCAACATCTGCAGAAGTTGAGGGAACCATGGTTGTCTTATATGTTTTATTGGATTGTATTTTTAAACTTGTAAGCCGCCCGGATTGGTGTACCATTGGGCGGGATATAAATAAATTATTTTATTATTATTATTATTATTATTATTATTATTATTATTATTATTATTATTATTATTACCAACACTGCTGTTGCGTGTTGTTGATGTATCTTCTGTATGACTCTGAATTACTGCAATGGGTGGAAAGCATAATGCTTAGAGATCATCAACACATCATTCGCTTCTGCTGTATTGCTCCCATCTATGTAGTACCGTTGCAATTTCCCATTCTTTGCTGTTGCAGAGGTCCACTGTGAATGGACTCCACTTCTCCTGAAGTTTTAGAAATACTTCCTGATGCAGTTCCCATTCATCTGGATGTAATTTGTTTCGGCTAAAGTGGTCTGCCCTTATATTGCGTGCTCCCTTCAAATAAACTCCTGTCAGGTGATCTCAGATGTCTTTCCGCCCAACTGAACAGCATGTTTTATTCCTTCACCAATGCTTTAGAATGAAGACCTCCTTGTTTCATTATATATGCTCTTACTGTCATGTTGTTTGTTCTGATTTGTACATGATGAACTTGAATATGTCTCCTGAATGAGAGCAGGGCTACCTTGACAGCCTTCAATTCCAAGTAATTTATAGTTTTTCTTGCCCTTTAATGTCTATTTTCCTTGTGCTTTTACATGTTCTCGATGGGCTTCCCATCCCAAAAGGCTTGCATCCATAGTTATCCGTGTTTTCAAAAGTACTCTTCTTCTATCTGCCATTGTGATGTACCATGTCATCTGTTGTTTTACCTCAAATGTTATCTGTACTTGATATCTTAACTTTCTTGCTATGCTCCTTTGATGTGGTATTAATAGTGTTTGCAGTATCTTGCACTGATGTTTGCCACAAGGCACCAGCTGCATTGATAATATCAATATTCCAAATATTTTCGCTAGCTTCATTAACATTCACGGTTTAAAACAGGTCGCCAGAGCATGGAGTGAAAAACTGAGCCAGCTTCTTATCAAAGAAGGGTTCACTCCAGGCACTGTTGACAAATGTGTATACAAGAGATTCTGAAATAACAAGTGGACATAGGGCCTTTGCAGACTGCCAGAAATAGTGCAAATTGAGTCCACTTTAAGGGTTAGGGTTAGTGCTAGGGAATCATGGGAATTTTTTTTCTGACACATTGAGCCTTCTCTGTCAGAGAGCTCTGGTGCCACAATAAAATACACTTCCCATTATTCCCTAATCCTAACCCTAACCCTTAAAGTGGATTCAATTTGCACTATTTCTAGCAGTCTGCAAAGGCCCATATATCACAAGTTATGTTGATGATTTAATCCTGTGCAGTGAGGACAAAACAGATAGTGAAGAGATAATCTAGCATCTCAAGAAAGAAATTGATATCAAAAATTTGGGACATGTATCACACTATCTTGGAATGCAAATACAAAGAGGCAGTGATGGAAGTTTCTTCCTGAATCAAAAACAGAAGATACTGGATCTCCTGGAGTATCTGGGTCCGAAAGACACAAATGCTATATGCCAACTCCAATAGAAGTAAGATTCTTAAAGAACATTAAGAAATCCAAACCTTTGAAAAATGGAGACAACTATAGGATTGCAGTTGGAAAATTCCTATACATAGCCAATTTCACCAGACCAGACATTGCAAATGCTATTGGCATTCTATGCAGAATGGTCAACTCTCCTTACAGAAAGAGATTTCATTGCAGTGAAAAGACTTGCCAGATATCTAAAAGGAACAGCAGATTACAAACTGATGCTGCCACAATGTCACCAACCACATCTGATTGCTTATGCAGATGCAGACTGGACAGCAGATCTGGCAGACAGAAAATCTACTACCGGAAATCTGATCTTCTATGGTGGAGAAGCTGTAAGTTGGACAAGTAAGAAGCAATCATCAGTGTCTAAATTGCAGAAGACTGTCTCCCACCAGTGTTATTGAATTGTCAGTATTGTTGTTTACCTCGTCTGTGAGGTTGTCCTCCCTTTTTTATTTTGCTGTTTTCTATAAAAATAGGATTGTTGTCTGCCAAATTGTTCTTTTGCTCTGGGCCATTGCCTCTGCCACCTATTGTCATTGTATCTAAGTATTCCTAGGCCCTTGAAAGGAATAGTTTCCTTCTAACCCCCCCCCAAAAAAAACCCTGCTTTCCTGTTTTTCCTTTTTCATGATTCGTTTTTTGTTAGTATTTTCCACTGATACTTTTTCTAATGCCATTTCTCTAAACAATAAGTCTCCTTTAAATGACATGAAAGCTAGATTGTTTCTAGACTTGCAATCCGCTTCCCAATGTCATAGCCATAGGGAGCGTCTTGCTATAGTAGTAGCAGTCATGCCTCTAGCCATGAAGGCCATAGCATCATGTCCTGCCCCTGAAATGTACTCCAACACCTTTTGAATCCTTTCTAATGGCTTAAGCAAAATACTTGTATCCATTTCATCAAGAGTATGCAGTTCCCGTATTAAGAGAACGGCTGCCTTCATGAATATTGATGCTGCTTTAGAAATTCTAATTGCCTGAGGAGAGAAATCATGTGCTTTCCTCAAAGCATTATCTGCCCTTCATTCATCTGATTCTTTCAACACAGTGTCCCCTTCCTTTGGGTCTATTGCCACTGACACCAAAGCAGCTTGGGGCATCAACCAATGGGGCTTTTAAGAAATCAGTACTGGGTTCATCAAAGGAATATAATTTGTTAATCCTTGTAGACTTTGTGAAGTCAAAGATGCTCCCCATTCCATCTGAACTAGTTCTTAAAATAATTCTGGTAATGTCATATCTGTACTTTGTGGTTGTTTCTTCCTGATTACTGAAGCTAATTTTTCAGACCTATCATCTTCTTTATCCTGTGAATCCAACCCTAATCCTAGTCCTCATAACTCTCCTAAGTAAATGTTTAAATTGTGTATTGTCATAAAGTCTGTCTAAATCAAGTTCCTTGTTATCAATCTGATCTGAGGATTTAGTCATATCCTCATCTATGTTACTTACTATGTCCTCCTGATCTGAATCCTGGTCTAAGCCAATGTTTGCTTTATGTAAATGTTTAGTTTTTTATGCATTTATGTAGTATTTCATTATGAACTTCTTTTGATTTTCTCTTTCTATTTATCTTAAGTTTCCTTATGCATTGCTTTCCTTGAGTCTGTATACATTTATTAAAATTATACAATAACTTTTCCATCATATCTTGAGAATTAATTTATTTCTGTCTTTTATGTATAGTTTTTACTCTAGGTACCTGTGAAATATTATTTTGCTATTGGTGATTTGCTATAATGGATTATAATTCTTCATTTATTATTTTCCTTATAGATATTGTTAAAAATATGTGATGGGGTATCGTAAAGTTTTAATTATCACCTTTAAAAAAATTTGACAGAAAGTTTGTTTTGATTTGTTAATTTATCTCTACATAGTAACCATCCAGATTTACACATTCTTCCCAGTTTCTTGACCCTCCAAATACCATTACTGTAGAAGATTGTGCCTTAAACCACCCTTCCACTTCATGATGTCATCTGTGTTGTCAAATCGGCGATCCTGCAATGGATCTGTAATTTTGCGGAAAAGAAAGAGTCACTTGGTGATGATGACACTGACAAAATTTCATCAAGATATCATAATAACGTCTGAGTTATAATTATTACTTTACTATACCCCCTTGTATTTCTCCATCTTACACTTTAGTCACTTCTGGCACAACCTTTAACAAAACTAAAGGACACCATGACCTGCTTTTCTTAACATCATGCACTTAGGGACCAATGATGACACTGACAAAAATTCATCAATATACCATAATAACGTCTAGGTGATAATTATTACTTTACGATACTCTCTCATATCATGGAATACCTGAGGTTTTACGTCATCGTCTTCCATTTCTATGTCCTATCTTGTCAACTGTGGCATATCATCATACATTTTTTTTAAATGTGCATAAACTGTTTTTTATTTGTTACCTTTGACTGAGGAAAATACTCAAGAGCTCTAAAACCAGTCTTCCTCTCCATCAGACACGCTGATGGAGGAGAACCTGTGCACAGGAAGGCTTGTTCTGTTGAGTTCTTCTCTCCTATGGGATCGTGCTAGGTCATTACTGGTAAGGCAGCAGTTTCTCCTGCACCTGCACACTTGGAAACGGCTGTTTCTGTTGTAATGTCTATTGCACATGTGTGGGAGGAGTTGCTCCAGTGAGAGGCAGCCCCTCCCTTCTGAGAAGAACTGTAATAGGCAAGATGGCATCTGTTTGCAACTTCAGGTCCGATTCCCCCTTTTTACCAGGAATAGATTTCTGCAGCACTTTAGAGGTAAGACGTCCTCATCTTTCTTCTTAACCTCCGCACCTCTTCCTGGCAATTTCAGTTATTTTATTACTCTTTTCCGCAGCATATCTCTGGCTTGCTAGTGGGTGTATTTCTTCCAACTCTCTCTCACTAGTTTCTCCTGGCAATTTTGCAGTTATTTTATTATGCTTTTCCGCAGCAGCTCCCTGGCTTGCTAGCAGGCATATTTCTTTCAACTCACTCTCACTGGTTTCCACAAAACTTTTTTTTTCCAAATTGTCCACTCCCAACTTCTATAGAGACTTGCATTTTGGCAACCATACGAGAAGCTATTTTAGTTGTTCCTTGACTATTAGATGATTCTTTACTTTTCTCAGGTAATGTGTTGATTTTATTTCCGTTTTCTTTCTCTCTCCTTCTTCTGTATCTTCTTGTTCCCTATTGTTATCCATCGTTTTTATCTTGTCTACCTATCTAAACGTTAAGAGGCTTTTGCTGAGGAGGCAAATGCAAATACTCGGTTATGCAGGATTAAATAAACCAGGGTAGGCAACCTTTCCCCTTTAAGGGCCAAGGGACTTCAGCTCCCAGAATCCCAGGAGCTATTGGCCAACATGGGACTATTGGCCAACATGGCTGAGGCTTCTGGGAGCTGAAGTCCCTCAGCCCTTAAAGGGGAAAGGTTGCCTACCCCTGAAATAAACTGACTGAGGCAGGCAGGAGTTCAATGGATGGCAACTGAAAAAGAATATTGACTCCTGCAGACCCAGTTGGTATGAGGAAAACCACTACTAATGGATTGTTCTTCCAGCCATCTTGTGAATAATAAAATGATTGCATCTCTTTTGCCAGTTAAAATCTCCCTTAAATACTTTCCAGGCCCAGAAGACTGTCTGTTTAAAATTGAAAAATTTTGTCTAAGAAGGGAAGTAACACTAACAAGGTTTCAGCTAATGACCTTTTCAGTTCTAGACAGCCGATTAGCTAATTCCTACTATCTACGTTTATTACTGTTGTGGTCTGGAAGAAATTGAGGAGCTCCTTCACTTTTTGTTTTACTGTATATACTCATGTATAAGTCTAGAAATTTTAGTCAAAAAATTGACCTAAAAAACCTGGGCCGACGTATCCATGGGTCTATGTAAGCACTGTACTTTTAATTCTTATTGAAAAAGGAACCATTCCCTGGTGAAAGGTGAGAGCTTAATCCCTTCTCAGAGCACCTAAAAGAAGCATCAATTCTCTCTACTATCTCATCCATCCAGTCTTTAGGATGAGCACAAACAATTATGTCAAAATTTTTAAGTTCTCAGCATCACTTTCTTTTGCTTCATCCTTTAAATCCTTTGTTATATGCTGTTAAGTTTTACCCTCGACTTATCCATGGGTCATATCAAAATCCATAATTTTGGCCCCAAAACCTGCTCTTGACTTATACATGAGGTCGACTTATAGTTGAGTATATACAGCAGGGGTAGGCAACCTTTCCCCTTTAAGGGCTGAGGGACTTCAGCTCCCAGAAGCCTCAGCCATGTTGGCCAATAGTCCCATGTTGGCCAATAGCCTCCTGGATTCTGGGAGCTGAAGTCCCTCGGCCCTTAAAGGGGAAAGGTTGCCTACCCATCTTGTACATTTAATTCTTGCTGATAAATTTAGTAGAACTGAAAATGGTGTTTGAAATTTTATATTATACCTTGTTTATTTTTATATTTTTTGTTTGATATTGTATGATCTTTTTATTTTATACTGTGATGACTTACAATTATAAGCAATTAAAATTGAACTGAACTGAAAATGATTCCTGTTCTTTTTATTAAAGATACATTAGAAAGTAACACAATGGTCCAAATGCTGCTCAAAATGAGTCCCATTTGGCTATAAAAAGGAAAAGCTTCATATTTAATACTGACTTTGGGAGACTAGGGTTCTAATCTCAGCTCAGAGGAAGACAATGGGGGGAAAATATGTTGGCTGTGGGATTCTGGGAGTTGTAGTCCAAAAAAGTACATTTTCAGAGCTCTGCCTAGTCCAGGTTACTCAATATAACATCAACACATCACCAAAAAAAAAAACCAAACACACACACACACACACACACAAACACAAACATCAGCATCCACTCTGGGCCATATCTGATCATTAATCAACTTCAAGTGAAAAACTGCTGCATATATTTGGTCAATATAGGAAACAAACACAAAGTCTTCATGAGATTTCTATGATACTACAGTAGACCCTTGTTATATGTGGGGAATCCATTCTGGACCTACCCACCCCACGTAAACAAAATACTGCGAGACCTCAAGTCCTGTTGATTTTAATGGCAGCGTGCTTCCCTGCGTGCGTGCCATTAAAAGAGCTGGGGCTTGCCATCTACGTGACCTTGAGTGTGCATATGGCGAGTTCGCATATGGCATGGGCACGCTGTATTATGATCTCTATAGCAACGGCAATATGGGATCAAACCCCATACTAATCTCCTGTTGTGTACAAGAGCATTAAAGGAGTTACATCACCTCGCACAGAAAATAATGTAACGGCATGTGATGGACAGTGTTCAAAGCATGCCAATGTCCTACAGTTCCATTGCCCAATTTTGATGGTCAAGGATGGAACTTTGTGGTCATCGGAAAGTTGAGGGAATGCAACTCCCAGCAGCCTTAGCCAGCATGGCCAATGGTGAGACATGCTGGGAGTTGTAGTCCAACAAATGTATGGAGGGGCCACAAAGCTCCCATCTCTGTTGGTCTGGATTAATGGAGCTGTCTAGCTATTTTAAAAAGTTGAGTTACAAGAAGAGATGGACGAAGCATACCTAATTATAGCTGGAAGATATTTGAATTCTTTCCCCCTTCCCCCTTAGATAGACAAGGATTCCTGCTTGCAAACTCCTCCCTCTCTCTCTCTCTCAAACTAACCATGGGACTTAGGTCACTCCCTCTTTGGAGGCTAACAGACTCAAGATTCTCAACTGAACTATTCCCATTTTCCAGCTCTCTCCATTTTGTTTGGAAAGATGGGGAGATAATTATTTCTCTTTACCTGAACCATCACAAGTTAGATTAGGATATCATTTTTTTTATGTAAATATAGATTAAAGCCATTGCTTTGAACTACAAGCTACATGTTTGTTTGAGTCAGTCTCATTTCTCATCGAAGCATAAAGCCTTTGCAGACTGCTAGAAATAGTGCAATTTGAGTCCACTTTAACTGTCCTGACGCAGTGCTAGGGAATCATGGGAATTGTATTTTTTTTTGGGACATTGAGCCTTCTCTGTCAGAGAGCTCTGGTACCACAATAGCTCTGTTCCCATGATTCCCTAGCACTGAGTCAGAGCAGTTAAAGTGGACTCAATTTGCACCATTTCTGGCAGTCTGCAAAGGCCCATAGTTAGGCAAAGTCACTCTTCTGCTACTCTGCTAATTTAAAGCCAGAGTCTAAAAAGGCTTGGCTTTCATATTTTGATATTTAAATATTTTTGTTTCTTTTAAAAAGGCTGAAGCCTTGGGAAACTTAAATTACCCCACAATTATACAGGGAGAAAAGGATGAGAATAATCTTTTTCATGTCATAGGAGGACTCTGCCTTGAATCTGAGCACCTCTTTGTATCCTGGGTTTGAGGAAAAGGCAGGGTATAGATTATGAGGATGAGGATGAAGATAGCAGAAATTTATATTGCCTTTTCTCTATGGTGAAGTTTTTCTATGAACATATCCTAACACTGTTCAGACTGACTTATAACCAGACAGAAAAAATGAACCACAACTATTTCTGAATGTATTCCACATAGGAAAGAGGGACATTAATATGAAACCTTCATCTTGGGGAAAATTATAAGAATGTTGGCCAAGGTCCAATGAAAAATTAAACCTGTGACAGAAAATCCTATGTACAGATAAAGCTATGATTGCTGTTTTTCTCCCTCTGCATGGGGGGGAGACAGGTAAGTGTTTTACACACACATACACCTTTAAACAGTGAAGTGTTGGAAGAAAAGGGCTTTAAACCAAACAAATCTTGACAGCAGCACTCCAGGTGTTAGGTGATCAATCTGTCTGAATGGCTACTGCCTACTGTGAGGCAGTTTAAGTAAAGTCCATAAGGAGTAAAAATCTAATTTTAAATGGAATGCCTCCCTCCTTACTTAAATGCAAATGACCATATCTGAAAATTCTCACACTTTGATGAGAAGCTGGCACATTTCTCGGCTCATAAAAAGAAATATATAAAAGGATAGAGAGAGACAAAAATCCCATACGTTAATTGAATACATGTCACATCCTTACTGGACATTGTTGTGTAACACATATAATAACACAAGACAAAGATAATTGGCATAACTTTTATCTCACTCTGGGGTTTGTGATTGCAATCCTCCAGATATTTTTAGAATACATCGCCCACAATCTCTCATCATTGGCTAGACTGCACCTGAGAGGTATTTGTGAAAAGCACCTGTATAAAATCAAGCAGTTTAAACCAAGCAGCCTAAATAAAAGTTTTTTTCTTGTTCTTTTGCACACTTGAAACATCAAGATTTTAAATATACTCTAGCAAAATGCATACAGTCAAAACAAACCAGTTGTCAAAACACATTGTTACAGGTTTTGCTACCTTTTTTCCCATTATCATTTGCATTTTGTGGCTTCTGTATTACATTGTACAAGAAAGTGTTGTTTGCTATCCTAGTTATCGAAGAAAAACATATTTATATAACTGCTACTGACCTGTACCTGCATAACATTATTTGCTGGCATTTGTCTTCTGCAAGTTTGCACATAAAATCTTGTACCTGGCACACTGTGATCCCCTAGCATGGCCAAAGTTGAAGAGTCATAAGAGCAGATTTATCACCTTACAGATATATGCCAAGCAAGAAAAATGACCCCTAAATACATGATGAGAAGTAAGGTGAGACCCTAGTCTGAAAGACTCCTATTAGGCAGCTGCACATATCTTCACATGCTACATTTGTGTAACATCACAGTGGCCCTGACTAAGGGCCTTCTGCCAACTTTAGGGATTGCATTGACTGTGCCAAAATGTCCACATACATACACATACGAATATGCATACACACACAGAGAGAGAACAAAAATGGACTGCCAGGAAGTCAACTTTTGACTTTGAAAAACTTTTATGTTGATCACTAAAAGGGCGAACAGTTGCTCATTGAAGCTCTAGGCAGCAATACCCCCTCTTTTTTTGGCCAGAAAAGCCCCAAGGTTGCGCTTTACTTGGCCCACTATAACGCCTGGAGTTCAAGACAAATTATTTTGAGATCCTGGTGTATTTCAGCAGAAATTATATTTAAAATGTAGATGTAAAAAAGATGCTTGCTACTGCTATGTCCTAATAAAAGTCTGATTATTGATGACAGTGCTTCGAGATTAACTTCATTTTGCAATCATCATGCCTCATTTAGAAAGTACTATAGGTCCTACCAATGTTACCTTCTGTTTGTAACCATCTCATGTTTTCTCAACATTTATTCCATCTTTTTCTTGCCACAGAAGGAAAGGAAGATGGAATAGCTACACAATGTTTCTTCATCCGAAATCTGTTTTCTATCCAGCAACATTTTATACAGTTTACTTGTCCTTTTCTTTTCTGATTTCGTCAGGATCTCATATATTTCTCTTAATTGTAAACTGTTTATTATTTACTGTTTTTAATCTTTTGATGTTTAA
>CM034703.1:31459872-31492483 GCA_020142125.1 Phrynosoma platyrhinos | reverse complement strand
CAAAAAACAATTGTAACACGAAGAGTAGCATGACAATGCACATGCAGGAGATGGACAGGTTGCTTACTTGTAACCCTATTTCTTCAAGTGGCCATCTGCAAATTCACACAAATGGGTTATATCTGTGCCTGAGCAGTTAGCTCAGAAAGGTCTAGTATCACTAGGCCAGGGGTAGGCAACCTTTCCCCTTTAGGGGCCGAGGGACTTCAGCTCCCAGAAGCCTCAGCCATGTTGGCCAATAGTCCCATGTTGGCCAATAGCTCCTGGGATTCTGGGAGCTGAAGTCACTCGGCCCTTAAAGGGGAAAGGTTGCCTACCCCTGCACTAGGCAAAACTTCAATTGCACACAAATCCCGCCCATCTTTCCCTCAGTCATGTCCTGCTCATGGCTAAGATTCCCATGTTGCTGTTATGCAGCATACGTTTTGGAATTGAGGAAAGACCAGGAATGCCAGTGGCTTTATAGGGGTGGGCGGAACTACCACCAAAAAGTTGCAATTGAAGTTTTGTCTAGTGATACTAGAAGTTTCCGAGCTAGCTGCACAGACGCAGTTATAACCCATTTGTGTGATTCGCAGAGACCACAAAGAAGAAAAACTTTTAGAGCTTGGAAATTGTACTTTCCAAGTGTCTATGCTGACTGGGGGATTTTGAGAGTTGTGGTCTAGACCAGAGGTAGGCAACCTTTCCCCTTTAAGGGCCGAGGGACTTCAGCTCCCAGAATCCTAGGAGCTATTGGCCAACGTGGGACTATTGGCCAACATGGCTGAGGCTTCTGGGAGCTGAAGTCCCTCGACCCTTAAAGGGGAAAGGTTGCCTACCCCTGGTCTAGATGGTAACTTTTCTGAGTTCTGAAATTACAGTATTTCCAGTACAGAAACACCTTCTATTTAGAGATTCTGTAACTTGTGAAGTGACTACAAACAACTGTAGTTGACCAAGTAGTGTAGAAACCTATTTGCAGCATTGCAAGAAAAGGTACTTAAAAAAAAAAACTTGTCATTTCCAATCTGCAAATGATGAACTAGGATTGAGAGGTGACAGGTTATCCAAAGCTCACTGTATGATCCATAAAACAACTACTTCAACATACACAGATGTAGGTTTTGGATAAGTTTAATGAAGCAAATGAATGTTGTATTAGTGATGGAAATGTATGAAACAATAAAACACATCTTTTATTTACAAATTCCTAAAAGAGATTTCAGAGACTGGATGACAGGAATGCATGCAAAAGATTGCACTGACTTCTTTTAACTCCCCCCCCCCCAGAAACAGGTGATCTAGACCTACCATGGACAGGTTGCTTACCTGTAACTGTATTTCTTCGAGTGGTCATCTGCAAATTCACACAAATGGGTTATTCTGCGCCTGCGCAGCAAACTTCGGAAACTTCTGGAATCACTAGGCAAAACTTGACTTTTAACTTTTTGGCAGTAGCACTGCCTACCATTTTATAAGCCCCTAGTGGTCCCACGCTTTCCCAGTTCCATAAGGTACGCCACATAGCAGCGGTAGTAGAAATAAAGTGAGGAGGACATGACTGAGGGGAAGATGGGCAGGATTTGTGTGAATTTGCAGATGACCACTCGAAGAAATACAGTATTGTGTTTCACATTTCTATGTATGGTTGCAGATCCTGGACAGTAAAGAAAGCTGATAGGAAGAAAATCAAGTCATTTGAAATTGTGGTGCTGGGAGAGGATGCTGTGGACTGCTAAAAAGACAAATAAATGGATCTTAGAGCAAATGAAGCCTGATCTCTCCCTAGAAACCAAGATGGGACAGTCATACTTTGGATATAAAGACATGACTCATTAGAAAAGACACAAAATGTTTGGTAAGGTAGAAAACAGAAGGAAAAGTTTCCAGATAGATAAACTCAATCAAGGAAGACACAGCCCTTAGTCTGCAAGACCTGAGCCGGGCGGTTGATGATAGGGTGACTTGGAGGTCTCTCATCCATGGGGCTGCCATGAATCGGAGATGATAAGATAGAATTTAACAATAATCTAAGATATCTGAAATATCTGTCCCTAATCTTCTGAGGATCCTGTCTGCTAAAAGAAAAAAGCTAGCGAGATAATCAGAGAATGTCTGGAGCAGAAGACAAACTTTTGAACAGGAGCTAGAGCACATAGGGTTAACATACAAGAGCTTTGAGATTAGCAGGAAAGTTGCATCTGTCACTCCCTCAGTCTTTTCTGTTGCCTGCAAGGTGCAATTGTCACAGTAGTTGGCACAATGGAAACATTTTGTTTATCCACAATATTTTGCAAACAATCTCTGTTTGAACACAAAGAATGTGGAATGATTTGGTCCTAAATGGGCAAATTAAGACCTATTAATTTTTTAAAAGGCCCTATTCCTAGCAATTAAAATTGCTAGAAACTTGATTTTGAGACAAAAAAATATTTAAAAAGAAACTTAAAAAAAACAAAACCTTAACTAGAGGTCTAGAAATGTGTTGTGTCCTATTTTTCATATAATGGCATGTCTCCCCAGTCAGAGCTCACTATGCTAACCATTAAACTGCTATTTGACGCTGAAAGTTGATGCTAATAAATGATGTACTGTATAGTGTATTGCTGTTCTTTGTGTGGGAGAGGGCATTCGTAAAAATACATACATGTGGAACAACATAGCTGACTGTATTTTGAAGGAGAAAGAGATGTATCATAATTTTTCAAAATGTTTAACTCTTGAGGAGTTACATAGTTACAGAGCTCTCAGCAAAAAGGACAATGAACAGAATCCCTCAATTCTTTACTTATTGAAAGTATTAATAGTCCAGTTAATATTATCTTCCCATACAAGTACCTTGTCTTCTGTGGTGATAGTGAAGCAAAGTTTATCAATATTACTGTGGAAGCACCAGCTATGTATACAATCCTGTTCCTATGCTAAACTCAATGATGTACATATGTAAAATAACAGGGCTAGAGTGCATGACTTCTGCAAGGGTATGCTAAAGCCTTGTGCCCTTTCCATCTTGACCTAAAAGTCTGATTAAAGGAGACCCAGTAACACTTCCTGTCTCAACATTTCCCTAGAGCATCTCGAAGTGCTTCCAACTAAGCTTGGGTGGTGCTCGTTACACAAAAGCACTTACCAACGTTTCCAAGAAAAGCATGTTAATCAGAATTTGCATTCTATTTCCAAGAAAGGATACATGCTTTTTTTTTTTTAATGTCTCTTCAAGTTTATGTAGTTCTAGAAAATATGTTGTTGTTTTACTGTAAATGAAACCTAAGGAATTTTAATCCAGCCAAAAGTTTAACCCTAAAACATACCAAGACATCTTTGAATGCAACTACTAAATGCAATTAAAGCCTGCTTTCTTCTTGTGAATTCCTGATAAAAATTATTAGGATGGAATTAGGGACACAATCATATTCAGTTTGCAACTCCTCCAGCATATTGATGGAACATTTTTAGATATTCTTGATAACGGGATAGGACTTAAATAGTACCTATGAATTGTGTTAAGAATTTCTTCATTTGTGTTAGTTGATCTGGACTTAGAATGGGAAAGAACCAAATATGGAACCAGTATGAGTCAATGATGTTCACCCCAAGGTCCGATTGCCATATTAGTCAATTCCTATTAATTATGTTACTACTGCCTCACATTTGTCCAGACAACCATCAGGAACTGCTGACTTATGGAGAGACACTTTTACTTGAACCCAACCCCATCATGAAAGGTTACCTCGGTGAAGTTGTGTGTCTATCCTAACTGTACAACAACCACCCGGATAACTACCCTAATGGAATTGTCTTTTAAGCATTCCTTATATGCGTTTTTCTGTTAACTCATATCCTAAGCCTATTTAAATATTTTGTTGATGATGATTTAATATTCTTTGTGGAGCTGAAATAGTTTAAAAAAAAACACTAGGAAGGAAAGCACCTGTTTTGAGATCATATACTTCAGCAATCCTATGCACGTTAGTTAATTCTCAACAATATAAAATACTTCTGAGTATTCTTTTTTGGGATTAAGATAAATTCTATACAATCCACAGCACAGAGCATGATCCTAAATTTTTATTTAGAATTTTTACAATAATCTACAACAGCTCTTTATAATAAAGTGGTGTTACTTCACACAACCATTAAACTTCAACTAAATTAATTCTAACTCTGGTATGTTTGGTCTATCCATATTTTCTGAACACAAGGGATTGGTAACAAAAACTATTTCTTAAAACATTTTAAGGTCATAATCCTAAATACATTTACTTGGAAGTAATCACTGAAATCACTGAAATCGCAGACTCAAACCAGGAATTGTGTTTAAGATCCAGCCAATTCCCTCCATCCTATTCCAACCATGTTATTTGAAAGATCCTGTAAATTGAAAGTTTTGTCTCATGGTAGAAAGTAACCCTAATCCCATGATTCATCAGCTGCACTTAATTTTGATGCTGCATTTCCTCCTCTGTGTTCATTTTCTTTGCCATGGAAAACCTACACAAACCAAATTGAGCAGATTTTCAGTTAGTATAGAGAAAACTATGTGTGAGCAGACTGTCAATTAGCATAGATAAAACTATGTACTGGTGTCAGAATTTATATCATGTGATTACTGCTCTTTTTTGATGTATTAGAAAGTACCTGCTTCACAGTGGCTGCCTAGAGGTTGGCAGAAACCTATTAAACATTTCTATTTTTATATTAGTTCACTTAGTCAGTCTTATATATAATATTGACAAAGCAACACAATTCTATACTAGAATTCAGGACCAGTCAGATACAAGACTGCTTATTACAATCTGCCAAACGTGTTACTTTTTTGATATGCTACTGCAAATGTAGCAAGTCATCTGTGTAGATCATGGGTTACTTCAATCAAAGTACCCATATCACTACTGGGATTCATTTGGTAGCATTTATGCTTCCTGTTCCGGACAGAACAGTGACCACATAGTCTTATCTGCAGCAGCTGTTACACAGCAAGCTTAGCAAGCAGGTTATTCCTTAACACCAGTTACCAGCACAAGGGAGTTTCAACTTCCTTTTGCCATTCTTGAAAAAGAATGTATCTCTATTGTACAAGAGAAACAAGAGCATGGCATTTGGCATATGAAGTCCACAAAACTGTTTGTTTACTCTCTGCCACTCTTACAAATGTAATGAGTTTCCATAAAATATTGACACTATCAAAGTGACAGATCATCAAAAGGTGGAAGATCTCAAGCTACACTTCAGAATTCAAGTGTCTGAAGGAAAGAATTTCAGGAATGATCATTCAGCTCATGAAATTGGAGCTAAATATTATTTATATACATGAAAGTAGTTGTACTACAGTAAATAACTTTACTGAAGATCTTTGCTAATTCCAAATATCTGAATTATTGGTTTACAGAAATAAAAAATGGCATCTGAGGAGAAGTCAGTAAGTTGATTCATATAATGCTCACATTTACAGAACAAAGGTACAAAATTTCTTCTTATTAGACCAGTGATTCCCAACCTTTGGTCCTGCATTTGTTTTGGACTTCAGCTCCCAGAAGCCACAGCCAACAGTCAAGAATTGTGGAGACCTAAAGTCCAAACAATCTAGAGAACCAAAGACTGGGAATCACTGTGCTAGACCATGGATGAATTGTGACCCACCAGGTGTTTCTGGACTGTAATTCCCAACTACCTCCAGCAGTTTGTTAGTGAAGTACTGTGAGAGCTGCAGTTAAACATTTGGAGGGCTACAGTTGCCCTGCAGGTCTTTGCAATATGTCTCAAATTTGGGGTGTAACTCAATGATCTTTCACAATACACCTACATAAAAAATATTTCCCTGTATCTCCCTGTAAAATTAAGCAGTATCCTCTAGCCTCAGTTTTTTAAAAAATAACTTCACACTGTTCAACACCAAATGTTTTTTCAGAATTCTAGTTTCTAGTTTCTAAACAGAGTTTATTTATCATTCACAGCATCTGTAGTTATTTTTAAGATTTACCTTTCGAGAATCAACAGATGCAAACATATTTCTCCTTGGAATGCTAAAGCCAATTCCACAAGCACCACAGGCAATTTCTTCTAGCCATGCTGGTACTTCTTGTTGCGCCTCAAGATAAAAAAACACATTATAAATGATTTATTTTGCTATTCAAAATTTAATAAAAACAGACATTCAAAAAACAAAAAGCAACTCACATCTGCTAGCACTTTGACCAGAGGCTGAGCAATAGGACTGTCTGTATGAGAGTCAAAGAAAGAAACTGCCTTGCCTATATTACCACAGCGCCCAGTCCGTCCAATTCTATGAACATATTCATCAATCGTAGAAGGGAGATCAAAATTTATAACATGCTGAACATTTTCAATATCCAGGCCCCTTGCTGCCACTGATGTGGCAACAAGCACAGGGCATTTTCCAGAACGAAAACAGTGAAGAGCTTCTTCTCGTTCTCTCTGCTCCCGATCACTGGAAAAAAACAAACAAAAAAAGTTACTTCTTTTTTTGCAAAATGTATTCTAACTGCAATTCTAATGCGCAAACCAAGCTTATGTTAACAATCAATTTACTTTCAAAGATCTATATGGAGCTGAGGACGTTACTAGACTGAGGGTTTGTGGGGGATTGCTCCTACTGGCCACTTCCTCAAAGTCTACTTCCTGCCTACTGGAATGACAAAAGGGAACCAGCCAAATATAGGATCTTTCCTCTCCATCACTGGAAAAACTAATTTGTGAAGTTAAAATGATAATCAAAGCTATGTAATAATATTTTTCTGGGGATGTACAATGAAGCCCAACTCTACAGATATTTAACTCAACCTGTCATCGCCCCCATATATATTAAAATATACAGTATTTCTTTTCTGGCCAGCAATGACATCTTTTTAAAAAGTACATTGTCTCCAAAACAGAGGTTAAACAGTTTTGTTACAAATATTATACAGTTGGCTCTCTGTATCCACAGATTGTGCATCCACAGATTCAACCACTCACAGCTTGAAAATATTTAAAAATTCAAAAAAGCAAACCTTGATTTTGTCATCTTATATAAGGGACACAATTTTACTATGCCATTGTATATAGTGAGCCTTTGGTATCCGCAGGGGTTTAATTTCAGGAGCCCTCGTGGTTAATAAAATCTGTGAATGCTCAAATTAAATACAATAGTATAGTAAAATAGTATCCCTAATACGAAATGGCAAATCAAGGTTTGCTTTTGGGAATTTATATTTTTTTAAAAATTTTCAAGCTGTGGACCATTGAATCTGTAGATCATGAATCCCTGGATATGGAGGGCCAATTGTAATGGGACCTGAGCATCCATGGATTTTAGTATTGACGGGGGAGTCTTGGATACCAATACCAAGGGCCCACTGTAGCTTAATTACCAAAACTAGAACTTGCATTTTACAAGAGATACTTTTAATGATTGTGGTCTACTATATAAACCTGCCTCAAATAGCTGTACGTTGCTACAACGCACTGTGAAATACAATACATAAATAAAAACCACACAGCCTCCAGCAGTTTACAACAGTCTAAAAGAGCTTAATTAAGGTCTTTCAAATTTTGGCTGGTGAGGTGCTATGGGGCTTGCATCCGAGAGACAGCCAAGGTGGAGGGGAGAGTGGAGGGCCCCACCAAAGAGAAGAGGAAGAAGCTGCTATTGCAAACCAGATCCTGGTGCTCAGTCATCACCTCCTGTCTGGGTTTAAAGCAGCCCCAGAGGGGAGCAGCCACACCCAGGCTCTCAAAGGGAAGCCTAATCGAGGAGAGGAAGAAGCAGCAGTGGTATGCACTGGGCGAATTTGGCAGGAGCAATTGGCACAGAGCTCACACATGGAGCCTGCCAAGGAAGGCTTTGAGGGGAGGACTTTGGGGTGGGGGGAACTCTGTGATCAGCTTGCCTCTGATGAGTCTCTCTTACTTATCCCTCCCTTCAAATGTCTTCCAGCCCCTGTATTTTATTTGTATCCTTCCTTTACATTGTGAACTGCTTTGAATCCCGCTTTTGAGCCCGTTGTCCCTAATGGTATCACAGCTGCCATTGTTTTATGCCATTATGTTTGATCCTTGACTTATCCATGTGTCATATCAAATTTTGGCCCCATAACATGCCCTCCACTTATACATCAGCTAGACGTATAGTTGAGTATATACTGCAGTGATGGCAAAACTTTTACAGGCCAAGTGCCCAAACTAAAAAGTGTTCTGGCACTGGGTGCTACCCGGTGCCAGAGGGCAGGATTTCTTCTTCCCCCCACCCCCTCCTGGGCCTTCAGCTGCCTCTCTGGACACCTGTTCCTCCTCTTCCCTGCCCTCCCAGTGCCAGGGAAAATGGCTTTGCATGCCATCTCTGGCATGTGTGCCATAGGTTCGCCACCACAGATATACAGTAACCCAAGTCACAAAGCCCACACCTTTTTGTGTTAACCCAATGATGGATGTGCCATGGGCTCCATACAAGTTGAAAATACATAGTATCAATCTGAAACAAAACTTAAGAGGAATGCCTACATATTTGCAGTGTCATGCTTGGAAATATGAATTATCTAATAGAACTCATTACATCATGATTTAATTCAAAATATAGTACATATTAGGTATGTGCAACCTGGCCTAGACTGCAATCATCTTGTTTTATTTCTAATGAGCAATTGGGGATAAGAAGCTATTTAAAGTACAAGAAGCTGTTGTATAGAACTGTCCTCTGATCTATAGCTTCTCCAGCAGGGTTTATTACATAGCATGCTTGCACAGAACTGACCTGTACTTTATAAGTGTAAAAGGGTATTGTACAAATTATGAAGAGCTACTATCTCTGGTCCCACATTGTAATGTTATCCTTAGCCACTGCTGAAATTCAGCCTTCAAGGCTCTTTTCAAAGTGGAGTTCAGCTCCAGACTGAAAAAGATGCAGCACCCCTAATGACAGATGCTTACCCATGTATACTTGTTGTTGGTATATGTTCTTGACAAAGAAAGGTTGCAATGAAGTCTGCTTTTTTCTTAGTTTCCACAAACACCATTGTTCGCTCATTAGCTATAAGAAGGCAAATGTTAAGAAATAGCTTACAGAGCAGTTAACTAACCATGTAAAATAATAGTGTTTTAAAAATATGCTTAATACATTGCTCCTGAATCTACAGTGTATACCCATATATAAGTAGAAAATTTTCAACAAAAATTCAACTCTCCAAAACCTGGGTCGACTTATATACAAGTCAATGCTGGAATAGGGATCCAGTGCAAAGGCAGTAATAAAAGAAAGAGGCGAGAAGCCCTAGTAGTCACAGCAGGACATAGAAGCAGCACTCCCATCCCATTATCCCTCCCTTGCCCAGCACAGAAACCCCTTTCCTCAACTATTTTTCGCCCAAGCAACAGGGCAGCCCACAGAGACCGTGGTGACCATTTTTAATAGGGGCAATACTATATAAGCTTGGCAGTCTCTGCAGATCTTAGACATTATGCCCTTATTAAAAATAGCTGCTGCAGTTGGCTCCACCATATTGTTGTTAAATGCAGCTTGGGGTGAAAAAGTAGATGGGGAAAGAGGGAGGGGCTCCCTTTATTTCTTTGATGGTGGAATCTGTTGATGTAGAATTTGTGGATATGGAGGGATGACTGTAGTTATTTAGTAGAAGAGCCTGCTAAGAAGTATAAGGAGTTATTTTACCTATAGCACCGAGAATCTCAACAAGTTTGTCTCTCTTGTCATACTGATCTACTTGAAGTATAGTCTGCTGAACATCGCTGCAGGCACCACCCACTTGTCCAACAACAACAAATAAGTAGTCCGTCTTCAAAAATTCTCCAGCCAATCTTTAGAATGAATAGAAAAAGTTACTTTCAGATAGTGGTTAAGGGCTGTGTGGTGAGCCGCAATCAGAAAAATAATGTTAAAACTTCTGTTTCTACACATATTGTTTACTGTTGCAGCACACAAATATATGATATTACATATTAGAAAAAAAAGGTAATAGTAGGCTAGTTCTACACACAATATCTTGATATAAATGTTATACCAAACTATGGCCTTATCTCAAAATTCATTTTACAAACCAACTATTCCAGTATATATAAGGACAGGTTGTTTACCTATAATGGTATTTCTTCGAGTAGTCATCTGCAAATTCACACAAATGGGCTATTTCTGCACCTGTGCAGTAAGCTCGGGACTTTTGGAATCACTAGGCAAAACTTTTTGGTGGAAGCTCCACCCACCCTTATAAGCCCCTAGCGTTCCTGCTCTTTCCTCAGTTCCATAATGTTTGCCACATAGCAGCGATAGAAAGGATCTTGATCAATGATCAGGACACGACTGAAGGGAGGAAGGGCGGGATTTGTGTGAATTCACAGATCACCACTTGAAGAAATATCATTACAGATAAGCAACATTTCCTTCTTCTTCGTGGTCTCTGTGAATCACACAAATGGATTACACTGACAAGCTTTGGTCAGTCGAGGAGGGAGTGTCATGACACAAGTGGTAAAGTTCAAACAAGTTGTAATTTATTAATAACAATAAACTTTAAACTTTGAAAGTGCATTTGCTAGTGTCATTTCTTTGGTTTCAAAAGCATATAAAACATGCAATGAAATGAACATTCAGTGCAAACCAGAAAGCAACACTGCCCTCCTAAAGGCTGTGTCCCACCTGCCCCTGGTGTCCAGCCTGTAGTGTTTGACGAAAGTCAATGGCTGGGACCAGACAGCAGCCCTGCAAACATCCTCCAAAGGCACCCCAGTCAGAAAGGTGGAAGATGCAGCTACCGCCCTAGTAGAGTGTGCTTACACCCAGGCTGGAAGGGTTCTACCCAATAGTTTGTAATACAAGTGGATGGTACCAGCCACCCATTTGGAAAATCTCTGAACGGTCACGAGTAGTCCCTTTTTAGCTTCCGAGTAGCAGACAAATAGTCTCTTGGAGCATCTCAAACCCAAAGTCCTGTCCAGGTAAAATGCCAGTGCCTTTGGAATATCAAGAGCATGCAGGAAGCATTCGGCATCTGTTGTCAGGTTCGGGGCCAAGGTGGGCAACACAATGTCCTGGTTGATGTGAAAGGTAGTCCCCACCTTCAGGAGGAAAGTGATGTTGGGGCGAAGGACCGCTTTATTCCTATGGAAACAGAGGTAAGGTTGGTCCATCCATAAGGCACAAAGTTAGCTGGCACGGCAAACAGAGGGGGATGGCCACTAAGAAAGCTGTTTTCTAGGTCAGCAATCTTAAGTCTGTGGTGGCCATGGGCTCGAAAGGCTTGGCTGAAAGGTGAGAAAGCACCAGGTCCAAGCTCCATGCCGAGGTCGATACTGAGAATGGAGGGTGGAGGTCCTTGAAAAAGGAAGATCTGTCCTCAAACTGATAGTGAAAACAGATGGCAGACAAGTAGCATTTGATGGATGTGAGGCACAGTCTCGTGTCCACCAGAAACATCAGGAACTCCAAGACAGTTGGGACCGAGACACAGGTTGGAGAAAGATCCTGAGTGGTGAGAAAGTCCAAGAACTTGTTCCATTTGAACAGGTAGGACCTCTGTGTCGAAGGCTTCTGAGCAGCCAGTTTGTACTGAGTCTGGAAGGGCCTCTAGGAACGAATTCTCCATACCACCAGTGGAAGGGTCTCAATGTCCGGGTGTCAGACTCAGCCTACATGGAGGGACAGGAGGTCAGGACAGAGCTCGAGGCTGAGAAATTCTCTCTGGGACTGGAGTAGGAGAGGAGCAAACCAGGCTGCCTCGGCCACCATGGGATGATGACGATAGCGTTGGATCTTGGCTACCACCTTAGTGGTGAGTGGGAAGGGAGGGAACGTGTAGACCATTTTTCCTGACCAATGGAACAGGAAGGCATCTCCTCGGGAGCCGGTGCTTGAATCAGAGAGCAGAACTGAGTGCAGAGGCTGTTGAGGTGAGTGGCGAAGAGGTCAATCAGTTCACCCCAAGTGGAGAACAGGTTGGGAACTGCCTCAGGATAGAGGTGCCACTTGTGGCACGGGTTCAAAGACCTGCTTAGCTGGTCTGTCAATTCATTTTCCGCTCTTGTGAAGTGGATGGCTTGGAGAAGGATCTTGCTCAGGATGCACCAGTTCCAGATGCGAAGTGTGAGCTCGAAGACCGTCTGAGACCTAGTTCCTCCCCTGCTTGTTCAGGTAGTACATGACGGTGGTGTTCTCTGTCAAAAGAAGCACTACCATGTCCAGGAGGAGAGTCATGAAGGTATGGAACGCTTTTTCCACTGCCAACATCTCCAACGCACTGATGTGGAGAGGGCTCTCTGATGGGGACCACTTGTCATTGACCATGAGGTTCATGGTGTGAGTGCCCTGTCTGTCCAAAGATACATCTGTTTTTAAGGATATCTAGGGCGGAGGGGACAGAATGGCATCCCAACACATACATTCTCAGGATTGAGCCAAGAGATCTCGCTATGGGCCTCAGTACCATGAACCATTTTGTCGGGGAATCCTCCATGGGATCGAAGACCGAGAGGAAACAAGTTTGAAATGGTCTCAGCCAGAGATTCACCCATGGGGGGGAACATAAGTTGTCGATGCCATGTATCCCAATGCCACTTGGGTGGTGTGAGCTGTGATTTGTTTGTGAAATAGGCAGTCCCGAATTGCTCTGGAAAGCATCTAAAATCTGTCTGATGGCAGGTAAGCGATACAGTCTTCGGAGTTGAAGATATTCCCGATTAACTTGACTTGACATGATGGAGACAAATTGGATTTTCCCATGTTGGTCGTGAGACAAACTGAATTCAGCGTCTTTCATAAGTTGCTGAGACGGGGAAGACCATGATGCCTTGTTGATGGAGGTAGGCCACCACAGGGGCCATGCACATAGCCTCTCAGAACCATAGAAAGACCAAAGGGAAGCACCTTGTAATGGAACATATTGGTCCCTATGGCAAAGGCAAGAAATCTTCTGTGGTCTTGATGAATCCTGACATGAAGGTAAGCATCCTTGAGGTCGAGGGTCGTAAACCAGTGGTTTGTCTGTAACAGGGGCAAAATAGAAGCGAGAGTTACCATGCAAAAATGGCAGTAAGATATGTAAGAGTTCAGGTGACAGAGGTCCAAGATGGGTTGGAGACCTCCATCACTTTTAGGGACAATAAAGTATCAGGAGAAATAGCAAGGAGCCTGAGTGGGGTCCACAGGTTCAATCGAACCCGTTTTAACAAGGTGAACACTTCACTGAGCAAGGTATCTGAAGGGTGTGTGTGAAAATAATAGCCACGGTGACCAGGAGCTCTTTGAACTCGAGGGCATAACTCCTCCAAACGAGGTGATCAAGGCCCAGGTATTAAAGAAGGGCCAGAGTGCATCCCTGAAACAGGGATGGGTTAAGTGTGCTGCATCTCTTCAAAGCCTCTTTTTGCCCTGGTCCACATCTTTTTGCGGAAGCCCTGCCAGTACCAAGGTTGGCTGGGTTGTTGGCGGCCAGAGGAAGAAGATAACTGGGAAGGATGATGCTGCCGAGGCTGATCATGGGGCTAGTATTAGGGTTCTTGCTGTTGATAATGGTATTGCCTCTGTTGTTGAGGATACCAAGGCCACTGTCCTCTGTAGCAACGGTGTGAAGGGGGCTGGAATGAAGAGGCTGACATACCATTTTCTTGATAGCTGCCTTCATCCTGTATTTGTAGTTTAGCTTCTCATTTGTCTCTTTGTTAGAGTCCAGAATCATCGAAGGGCATGTCCTCTATTGTAGCCCGAGCCAGTGGGGTCAGGTCCGATGCTCTAAGCCAGACATGCCTACTAAGGGCAATGGACCCAGAACAAAATCTTTACCACACAGTCTGCAGAGTGGTGGTCCAAGGTGATTTTGTTGGTCTCCAATTGCATGGGCCTTACCCAGAGAGCCTGAACCAAGGGTCACTTGTTATCTGGAAGATCATTCAGGAGGGGCAAGACATCAGGTGCTGCTGATATGTCCCCACATAAGTTGAGTAGTTCACAACCTTTAGGTCCAGGACCGAGCCCGCATAGAATTTATTTGCCAAGCCATCAACCTTTTTTCTTTCTTTATCCATCAGTATGGAGGACGTCTTTGGGGTGAAAGCCAAATGAGATCCCTCTACAATGGCTGAGTTTGGCTTGGGGTGTTCAAATAGTCAAGATGCAGCTGAGGGAGAGATTTGGTAGAGGTTTTCGATTTTCTTGGAAGTCGGTGAAATGGTGGCAGGGGTGATCCAGGAACACTTGGCAATAAGTTCCAGTGAGGACAGGAACCCAAGGGAGGCCAGTGTCGGTACCTTGCCATGAACCCGTCCCTCAATAGCATCCAAGGCATTGTCCTCATTATGCGTGATCTCAATCTCCAGGGCATTTGCCATTCTCACTACTTGCTCTGCAAAGGATTTTATGTCGTCTGTAGGAGAGGCTAGGTCAAGCATGACCAGAGACTGAGGAGAGTGAGATGCTCTAAGATCTGAGTCCACAGAAGATGAATGTGAGGATTGGGGGGACTCTTGTAGCGTTAGTTGCAAGGGTTTATCCTTAACGGGTTCTCACCTGGGAGTGAGTATTCTGAACCGGCAGAGATTCCCAAATAACCTGGGCCTTGATAGTGATAGTGACAGCAGCGGGTTGTGCCTGAGAAAGAGACTTTTGGCTTTGTGATCCACAAGACTTCATGTAGCAGACAGTCAGAGTCAACCGGCATGAAATAACATTCGGTTTTGCTGTCATACGGCATCAGGGATCTCTTGAAGGAGGGATTCAGCAGAATGGTGCTGAGATGACTCCGAAATGATGGGTACAAGGCTGAAGTGTTGCAGATCATCATGCCTGAACACGCTGAGAGGACATAGAGAAGTCCAGGTTTGGAGTTAGAATCGGGATGTCGATGTCTCCAATCTCACCTTCCAATTCGGATTTGAGACCCGTGTGTATGATTCAGAGGTCAGGAGAGGTTTCTCAAGCCCAAGAAGTTGTAGGAACAGATGTACAGGCTCAATCAGCATCCATACCAAAGGCTGTCGACAGAATGTTTGGAATGAACTTTCTTGGAGGAGTGGTCGGAGAACTTTCCTTTTGGGGAAGAGGCCCTCTTTTCAGAATGCCGTCATTTTGAGGCCTTTTGGGCCTCAGAATCATCCGAACTGGGTGAAATTCGGTTTAATCAGCCTTTTTGGGCTTATCTTTCCCAGAAAGCTTATCCTTCGGCACCTCTCTAGTTTTCTCCTTGCTCTGAAATTTCTCAGGGTCTGAGGTAGGAGAAGGACAGGTTGCATACCTGTAATGGTGTTTCTTCGAGTGGTCATCTGTGAATTCACACAAATGGGTTATTCTGCACCTGCACAAAGCCGCTGGAACCTTCTTAGAGCTATTAGAAACATTTTGGTGGTAGGCCTGCCCACTCTCCAACTGCCTTATTGGCCGGTTTCCTGCCTAAACCCTCAGTTCCATGGACACCAAAGCAGCAATCCAGAATTGAAGGAGAGGCAGGCCACCACTCGGGGGGGGGGATGGGGGGATTTATGTGCATTCGCAGATGACCATTCAAAGAAATACTGTCACAGGTAAGCAACCTGTCCTTCTTCTTCATGCTCTCTGCGAGTCACACAGATGGGTTAGACTGACAAGCTTCGGGAGTGCCATGCCACATAAGATGGCACATTGCCTCAAACAAAATCGCTGTATGTGATTACGAGCTCAAAGCATGTAAATATAGGGACAAACAGCCTCACTAATATGATGACTCTACATGAGTCAAGCTGAAATTCCAATACTGAGATGTAGTGGAACAGTCACCAATGCAGGTGAGAACATGCCCAGAGGAAGGAAAAAACAGGCTTGCCAGCTAACCCATGTTGCACAGACCTTTGATAGACCTTGATGGTCTGTGATAACATGGTAGGTATATGGCTAAGGTCAAGGGAAAAACCTCTGACCTAGACAGTACTGGCTTGCTAGTAATGGAAATTATGCCAAAGCTATCCAGTAGGTAGGTGGTGTGAAAGCTAAAGAAACTCACTACTGTAAGCAGTAAAGAAATAGACAAATACCACAACAAGAAGGCAAGGTACACAGACTGTGTCAGATCCAAGGAGATGAATGGAAGCCAACACGAAGGGCAACATATTTGCAAGAGGTTGTGACCATCAGGAAATCAGGAAAAAGGGTCTCACCAAGCTCTCAAAATTGAAGATGTGTCAAAAGGGAATCTTTCAAGCGGAAAAAGGGCAGTGACCTGATAAAGCCTCCCAAAGCCATCATTTGAAGATTATGCCATCAACAGACAAAGCCTAGAACACTAAATAGTCTAAGGCTAAGTGTCCTCTTGGACACAGAATGTGAAATAGACCATCTGTGCTCAGCAATGAGATGGCTGGGCATCACCAGCAAAGGCAGCAGAAAACAAATGCCTGTACTACAAAGTGGGCAGTAGGATGTCTGGATAGTTCATTCATACAGAAAGCCTAATGGTATTGAACTAGAAAAGGCTCCAGTAATAATTTCTGGAATAGTGGTGGACATCAGAAAGAAGGAATAGTACCTCATCTAGTCACAACAAAACACTGACAACAGGAAACAGTGAGAATATTGCAATATACAATTGTTGTGACCCACAAGACACACTGTGTGTGAATGTAATGTTTCAGGCTATCAGCATGAAACATGCAGTTCTTGGTGAAAATGTCAGAGAAAAAATAACAGCGACTGGTGTGAAGACTAGAAGACTACATTATAAAAGTAAAGGGATTCCACACTGTAAAGGAAAAAGAGATCCCTGTGGGAATGTTATCCCATCCCTTGATGTCCTGCAGAAGTTGTATGAATGATAAGATGATTTGGCAGAAACGGAGAGAACTGATAAGCAACAGTATACGAGGGATGATATGGTGTCAATCCATCATGAGAAGAATTTTAGAACAGGGGAGCTGGAATAGACTTTAAGAGCCACAAAGTCCAGCTCCTAGCCAGGTGTGAAACCCTTTATCGTATAGATCTGGGGTATCATGATGAAGCATAAAGTACACTATGACAGGGCAGAATAACGAGGGGAACACAGCCTTGCCTGCACAGAAAGGGAACTCCCAGGACGTTTGTAGATTGCATAGTTAGCCTTGGCAGGATTGCAGGTGGAGATCTGAAATATCACCACCTCACCAAAATGACACCTTGAGACCAGAGGTTCAGGAGAACCAAGATATTATGACATCAGTGAGCCTGGAGAGATGGGACAAGTATGCACGTCCCAAGATCTCGAAGTGTCCACAGAGGTGGACAAATCTGTGAAATGGAGGCTTGAATCAGAGGAATGTCCCCAGAGGGTGTTCCTGCCCAGAGAGGCAAATGGGGAAGAATTGATGCAGTCTTTGTCTGCAAAGAGGCCCAAGAAGATTGCACTGAAATTGAGGGTCAGTATATGAGATGAGTTTGTCCCAGTTAGAGACCAAACAGTTGTTTGCCACGTTTCATGGATGTGTTATTTTTTGGGGGGGGGGGTAGATTGGTCCTCCTGCCATATCTGAATGAATCCTCACAGTAAGTCCAACCTGTCATTCATGAAATGGCTGGAGGAGCAATCTACTAGTGGGATATACCCAAGCCCTGGGTGGGATTAATATTTTGAAAGGACAGACTGTAATACAGTTCTGCCGAAAGCAGCTTTTGTTGAACGGTATTTATCAATTTTATAATGATAAATGTTAATGGTTCTCTCCATCCAGTAGCCTCACATACTTCAAGTAATGATCCAGACACAGAATGTGCTGATGTAGTGGTCACTGACTTTGTCAAATGTGGCCAAACATGACCTGGTCTTGGTTTTTTATCCCAGTCATAGCAAAGAAAAATACACGCTTTAATCCATGTCCCAATAACTGTTTTAAAGGCTTTTTGACCTATATTCCTATGACTGTAAGAAACAAATGATTCTATTTTTCTAAAAGATCTCATTCTTTTTATATATTTTAATATATATATATTATATATATGTGTGTGTGTGTATTATAAAGCTAGAAACTCTCCTCCAGATGTTGCACATTAGGGCAAAAGTTTGGAAGATATAACACCTCTGGTATCATCCAATGTTTTGGACATTTCAGTAAAAATGTTGGATCCAACATTACTACTACTATGTCTTTTTCAATTCTACAATAATTTGAGTTTATGGATAATGCCGACAATTCAGATATCCTCCTCGCTGATGTTATGGCAATCAGAAAAGAGACCTTGTGTCTTAGTTAATCTGTTGAATACCAGATTTAAATCCCACAAAGGGAATCTATGTATGGTAGCAAAAGACTTCAAAGTCATTCTCCGTAAGAAACTCCCTCGTAAGAAATGTTGACCTGATAGAGGTTTACTATCAAATTCTAGAACTGTAGACACCTGTCTCTTTAATGCAGAGACTAAAGGTGCTACAAGATCTCTCTACATACTGATTCTACAGACTAACACTGACATATGAGCGTCCATTTTCCTTGTGCTATCATTTGCTTCAAATGAGCTCCCCATCCAGACAGACTCACATCCATCATTATCCATACATATTGTAGTACCTTTAACAACACTTCTTCATCTATCTTCACCATTGTACATGACATCAGTTTTATCGGCATTTTCACCAGATATCGCAATTTCCTTGTTATGTTTTGATGTGTTATCAGCAGCATTTGTAATGCCCTGCAATGATGTTGTCACCAAGGGACCAGCTGCATGGAAGATATCAATGTTCCATTACTTCTGCCAGCTTCATTAATTGTATTTTGTCTTTGTGTAGTATAGATATTATCGCTTTCCTTAATTTTTGCTTCCTTTCTTTCGATAGTGTGATGTAACCTGTTTTGGTATTTATCAATGCTCCCAAATGTATCAAAGAAGTAGTTGGTATTAAACTGATTTTTTTTCGTAACTGACAAGCAAGCCACGTTTCTCTAATATGTGAATTGTATATTGAGGTCTTGTTGTAGCTGAGCCTTTGTCCTTGCCTTCAATAACTTTACTTCTTCTCAGGTATGCTATTACAGGTATCAAGAACTCTGTAAAGACTCTTTGGAGCTGCTGCCAACCTGAATGGAAAAGCATTGAATTGATAATGGTGTGTCTGGTATTGAAATCGTAGATTTTTTTCCCTGACAGATCCATGGGCACATGAAGATAAGATTCTTTCAAGTCTACTGATGCCATCCAATCTTCTAATTCCAAATTTTCTCATATTGTGTTCAATGTTTCCATTTGAATCTGTAATATTTTACATATGTATTTAAATATTTCAGATTCAGAATGGGACAGCATTTCCCATTTGACTTTGGTACAGTGAAGAATGTTGAATAAACTCCTGAACCATGTTGAGTTACTGGTACTTTCTGCATTGCATCAATTTTTAATAAATGTTGAATTTCTTTTACTACTCTGTTGTTTCAATTTGTTTTGATACCAGTGAGATTACATGTCTGCTTATTGGCGACCTTTTAAATATTACTTTGTAACCATGAGTCACTGTGTCAAGAACCTATTGATTTGATGTTATGTTGTGCCACAAGTCTCTGTGAAACAGATGACATCCTCCCACCAGTACTACTGAACTGTCAATATTGAAGCCAAGAGGTTTTATTTTATGGGGCTTTTGCTCCTGGGGGGCGGGGCGGGGGAAGGAGAGGGTCCGGGGGTGGGCCTGGCCGCTGCTTGGGGTCTTGGCCTTGACCTAGCGGTAGTGGGCGACAAGGACCCTGCCGACCTTGATCATGAACTTGTCCAGTAAGGAGGGTGGAGGTGTTGAGCGGGCCCCGGTTGTGGGCTGCAATGGTCACCAAGATGCAGTGTCCGAGCAGGCCGAAGTTGACAGAGTCGACACGGAGCTTCTCGGTGTGGAGGTCGGAGAGCTTGGCCAGGGCGCCGACCATGTCGTCGAGATTGTTGATGGCCTGAGTCAACGCTTCAATCACCTTCCTGCCGTGGGCCTTGACCTGCACAGAGCCCGAGGTCAGGTCGAAGTGCAAGAAGTACGTCTTGGTTGGAGGGTGTGCTGCGAAGAGCCTGGTGAGGGCCTCCCCCCCGAAGGCTTCGGCATTGCTGCTCATGTAGCCCCAAATGGACCGAATGTGGTTCTTGTCATTCTCAGACAGCACCATCTTGCCGACCAAATTGCCAATATTGTTGTTTTCCTATTTTCTGAAGTTGTCCTCCACTTCTATTTTGTTTTTGTCTGTAAACAGAGGGTTGTCTTCCATTTGTTTCTCTTGTTCTGGGCCATTGCCTCTGCCATCTGTTTCCATTATATTTTTGTGTGACCCTAAGCCAGGGGTAGGCAACCTTTCCCCTTTAAGGGCCGAAGGACTTCAGCTCCCAGAATCCCAGGAGCTACTGGCCAACATGGGACTATTGGCCAACATGGCTGAGGCTTCTGGGACCTCTAACGAAGCATCTTTATAGTCAAGCTCATGAGCCACTGTAATAATGCAGCCTTTTGGACAGCACAACGGACCTTTAAATTCTCTAAGAGGTCAGCAATGGCCTCCCCCTTCTGACAGAAGATTTAAGATGCTTGGCACACTATGATCTTGATTTAAGATAGTTTGCAGGACGTGGTAGGTTTTAACCATTTGAAGATGGGTTAATTTCCAGTCTTCTATTCCTAGGGCTTACTGTCTTTGAACTTCCTTTCATAACTTGCTGCCTTTAAAGTTCTTTGTCCAATAGGTCATAAGGAACACAAGACTTGAAAAAATGCCTACTAAGTGCGGTCTGGACTAAGGCAGGTAAGCAAGTAAGAGCAGAGCTAGAGGACCCGATTATAAACATCCTTGTCATATGATTCTTCCCTTCCATATGTTGATGAGGTAATGCCTATAATTTTGGATACCCTCTCACACCACAGAATGTGAGTGAGTGTGTATTCAAGTCACCTTACTTATGGCGACCCCATTTGCATGCTTTCAAACTGCTAGGTTGGCAGAAGCTGGATAGTGACAGGAGCTCACCCCATCATGTAGCACTTGGGCCTCGAACTGCCAACCTTCTGGCCGTTAGAACTGGTCTTAACCACTAAGCCACTGCACCCCTGACATTTAGGCCAGGGACCGGCAACCTACAGCCCGGGGGCCGGTTAAGGCCCCGGTCCCCGGACTTACCAGCCCAGGCCAAAGGTTGCCGCCGCCACCGCGTGTTTTTGCCGCTCTGCGGCCACACTTGCCATTTTGGAAATCAAAATGGTAGCCGCGACGCGTTTGCGCATGTGCAGTACTCTTGCGCAAACGCGTCGCGGCCGTGATTTGGACTTCCAAAATGGTGGCCGCGACATGTGCTGTGGCGACGGTGGCGGCCGCGCGCACTACAGCGTTGGCTACGGTGGCAGCGTGCGCGGGGGGGTTGTGCACGGCGGCGGAGGGCGAGCGAGCGCACGCGCGCCATCCCCCCCACCTCGGCCCAGCCGAGACCTGGGCTACGGGAGACCAGCCCAAGTCTCAAAAAGGTTGCCTGCCCCTGATTTAGGCCTTACCAGTTGGGAAAACTGACTTCTGTAGGAATGTTCTTCCACTGATTAGGTAATCTAAAAGTATGGATTAATGATTTATGTTTTTAAAATACATACCTCTGGATTTCTTCAGGAAAAGTAGCGCTAAACATAAGTGTTTGGCGTTGATCCTTTGGGGGCATGCCTGGACTTGAAATCAACTTCTTCATATCTGGACCAAATCCCATGTCCAGCATGCGATCTGCTTCATCTAACACCAAATATTTTAACTTGCTCAGCCCAATCTAAAGAAATTTTAGTGAACAAAATTAAGTCCACAAATAAAGGCACATATGCATTGTTATGTAACAGCTGTACAAACACAAAGCAGTATGGCACTTAATCAAGATCGTCTACAACATTTTGTGTGTTCCCATACTGGAACCATGAAGTTCCACATTAACTCCAGACTAAAACATAAATCGTTAACAGTTAAGAATAGATACACTCATATGACCTGATCATCACCTAACTGCAACAATAGGTTTTCAAAGTGGCAACCTGTCACCACTGAAGAGGAACTGAGCCTCTGCACTTAGTGAATGTTGGAAGAAATATGTGTTGCATTCTCCTTTCCCTCCTTAGTTATACAGAGACTTCCTCCCTTCTCCTCTCTCTCATTCTATCTGGCAGTTTAACTGACTCTCTGAACATTCCCCCTTTAAGGGCCGAGGGACTTCAGCTCCCAAAAGCCTCAGCCATGTTGGCCAATAGCTCCTGGGATTCTGGGAGCTGAAGTCCCTCAGCCCTTAAAGGGGAAAGGTTGCCTACCCCTGTTCTAAACTGTCACCTCTCAGTCACAGGACTTTCACATGGGGGAAATCCCATGCAGAAACGGAGTTTTAAATTGAAAAACCCCTGCAAAAGTGGGTAGATTTTCAGATGACAACACTGTTAAACTGTTGTTAACCCGAACATAAAGTAGTCAAAGCCGCTTCTTTTTACTTTCAGAAAATCCCAAAAGTAAAAAGGAACAGCTTTTGCCTACTTCCTGTTCAGGTTAACAACAGTTTAACAGCAATGTGTGAGAAAATCAACCCACTTTTGCAGTTTTCCCCAGCTTTTTAAATCCCATTTCTGCATGGTATTTCTGCCGTATGATAAAGTCCACAGTCAGTAACAGTCCTCCTCTGAAGGAGGTTAACATCTCTCTTCCTGCTGTATCATCTCCAGTTAGATTAGGTTTCAGTTTATTTTATGTATACATTTATTAAAGCCGTTATTGTTTACTTTTCAACCACAAACTACATGTTTGACTTTTTTTGATTTAGTTTTTCTTCTTTAGGAAGGCATATTAAAATATAGTCTGACCCACGTTTTTGCTGATCTGTTGGTGAAAGGTGAACTCTAACAAGTTTAAACTTCCATACCTGCATATTTTAGTTTACCTTTAAAAGGGTTAACACCCTGAGAAACTAAAATTGCACCCCACAGTGAACATATGCTTTCTGCAGCTAAACTGGTGCTGCTGAGTAGAAGAAAAAGATAACTTTGCTCATCAGTCTTTTCTTCATTTACAGTCTCAAAGTGTTCAAGGTGTACTCACTCAAAGTTTGGGCCTTTACAGACTGCCAGAAATAATCCAACTTGAGACCACTTTAACTGCCCTGGCACAGTGCTAGGGAATCATGGGAAATGTAGGTTTTTTTTCTGAGACATTGAGCCTTGTCTTGTCAGAGAGCTCTGGTGCCACAATAAACTACAGTTCCCATGATTCCCTAGTACTGAGCCAGGGCAGTTAAAGTAGCCTCAAGCTGCACTATTTCTAGCAGTCTGTAAAGGCTCTTTCTTCCCATCACAATTCAGATGCCTTTTTTTTCCTTCCTGCCTCAAATGTATCATACTAGGGTACTGCAGTCTAATTCCTGATAGCTTAATGGGAAAGCATATACATGGGAATGCCCAAAACATGAAGTTCATTGACCAGCATCTCCAGCTAAAGGGCATGGGAAACCTGACATAGTAGACAACACTTGGTTAATTGGATTACTAGTGTAACTCAGTTCTCTCTTATCTCTTCTTTAGCTAAAGAAAATGGAGTAGCCTGCTACTCTTCCATTCTTCTGAGCCCAATGACAGAAGAAATAAGAGCCCTAACTTCTCCGTTGTCTAATAATATAGAACATCATTTTTGGTAAAGCTGAATGAACTCATCCTACTGTTCATTAGTTTTCATGAAAGATCTTATTTTGCATCTATATGTCCAACCCCCTGTAATGAAACAGTGCTAAGTATTTAATTTTAAAAAGTAAGAAAATATTCACACATGGATCCTACCTTTTCTCTGTTTATGACATCCAAAAGTCTTCCTGGGGTAGCACACAATACATTACACCCTTGCATTATCTGATGAATTGTATGGCCCATTTGTATACCTCCATAAATGACAACAGGCCTTATACATGTTCTAGTCAACAAGAAAATCCATGTTATATTTCTCATTTAATTATAAACAGTAAATGCATCAATATTAACACATATAAACCTAACTGCATGGATTGAACCGCATTCATATCACAAAATAGTACTAGGCCTAAATCTGTGTTACTTTAAAAAAAAACATTTAAGTAAAATGGCATGACTCATTTGCAGCACATCACACTCTTTTTAGTTGCCCAAGACAAAAGCCACAGAAGAGTAATAACAGTATGTTCACTGGTCATTGTACATTTTATTAATACTTGAATTAAATTCAAGTATTAAGCACACCTACTTAAAAACACGAGGTTTAAGAGCAGTGGTGTTTGAGGGACTACATTCAAAATTATGTGGTCACACTATTATTCCTCCTGGAGTTAGAAAATGCACACTGACATTAATCAGTGCCCTATGGGGTGCTTTTGTCAAGAGAAATAAGAAAGGCAATCTCCTTCCCCCGAACATACAGACAAAACTGCACCCGTTCTCAGGCAGCACAGAAAGCTGCAAAGGAGGAGAGAGAAAGGAAATTTCATCATGGTAGCACATATATGCTAATATGTTGACCTCAGGTCAACAGGCCAGGCCAGACTAGTCTATCAGAATAAGCTAATAAAAGTTACAATAACTGACTTTAATGCAGTTGTACCAATTCAGAAGAATGGTATCTGGTGTATGTTCCAGTCCCCAACGTTTATTCCTGCTGTAATCCAGATCCTACTTTTCTCCAAAATCACTCCTTTGTTAGTACCAATCTGTAAAAGTTTATGGATGGCTATCATTAAGTATGAAAATCAAGTTTCCATTGTGGTTGTATTTCATAGTTTTTTTTCCTCCTGCTAAGTATGTTTTGGGATCTAATACAGCCTGATTCTGTGGTGATGAAACCCACAAATAAGAGCAACTAAATCTCCACAATGATGGCAATCAATCCTTTGTTGTAGAATACATTAAGTATGAAATGGCAGATCAGAATGATTTTTTTTTCTTTTTAATGTGCCTTCAGTTAGTTATAGCTCCCTAATACTAAAGATGGCTCCAGAACCATCAGTTCATACTAGCCTCTTCATGGAAGTATTAAATTTCCCCCAGCAACAAAGTCGACAATTTAGGTGTCAATGGGTGTCAATTTTCAGCATTGTGGTCCCAACTGTAGGCATATGTTCATCAGAAAAGGTGATTTAGAAGTCTATTTCCAATTTTTGCTTTGGTCAATTTTCACTTGTTATGTTTGCAAGAATTATACGGAAAACTACCATTCCAGGTGATTTTGAGATTGGAGGAATTTCCACCCACCCCACTATTTTTAAAAATATTTTTTCAGGGTTTCAGGACCACAGTGTCAGGGGCCATAGAGTCAGGAAAAAATGGGGTGGGAGGCCCTACATTTTCCCACACCTGGATTTACATCTGTATAGCTATTCTGTCACTCTGTCTTTATAACATATGGTAGGTGTTATACATTCTTCTTCTTGGTCTCTGCGCTTCATACAAATGGGTTTCATGCTTTAGCAGAGACCCCATTTTGAATGTTCTAGAGCTGTGTGGCTTGGCAGGAACGCCACCGTCTCCATATCTACTGTACATGTCCCAAGTCCATCACGCTACCATGCCCTCAGATCCTTCTGGCCACTGGCAGAGTGACTTCCATTCAGCTGCTCTGCTCTTTGGGACAAAGAGCAATAAAAGACAGGTACTAACATTTCAACTCTATTAGCCACATTAAAGTAACATCTCTTGAGATCCAGCAGTCTGTCCTGTGGGAAGCTATTTATTGCTCTTTGTCCCTACTCCTCACATGGCCAATAAGGGGAATGTCCTCTGCTTGCACTGAAATTCCTCAATACTGACATCTTATAAAGAATGTAGGCCTGTGAATATAACTTCATAATTTTTCTCCTGTATGATTTTTAACACCTTTGATGAAGAAGCCAGGTAAGCTTCAAAAGCTTGCATAATATATTTTATGCTTTGGAGTTGGCCCAACAAGGGTATTGCTGTTTGCGGCTTTAGGATTTCATTGTATTTTGCTGCACGGACAACACAGCTACTCCTCAATATTTTTTTAACGAGTAACACTGTACTGGACATTAACTTAACCCTTACCCATAGGCAAATTTCCTTGATTCCAGAAAGATCTGATTTATCAGTTCTCTAGTTGGAGCTACAATGATACATTCTGGTTCTTGTTGCTGTTTGAATTGACTAGCAGTAACTCCGTCTCGCATCATATGAGCCAAAATTGGTATAAGAAAAGCTGCCTAAAGGTCAATGAAAAGTAGAAATGAATTAACGAATTTCTCAGCTCTAAAATATAAACATTTTTGATTTACCATGGATAACTTTAGCCTGAATCTTCAAGGTGGAGCAAGTAAGGCAGTGATGAAGACCTTTATCAATGGAGAGGGACAACACCCCTTAAAAAAAAGTCTGAGAAATGGTCAAGTGTGTGCGCTCATCCATCTCAAGATAGTACAGATACAAATCTATTACGAGATCTATGTTAAGCCACTTAACAGTTATCATCATACACGAATTCACTAACTAACTGTTCTGAATCATTTTTCCATTGTGCATATACTGTATTTAATAAAACTTTATAGTTACTGATAAACCAAAAGTAGGAAAAAAACATTATCTGCCCAATGAATTAAATGAAATTAATTGCTTCCTTGAGAAATACTGGAAGTTGCATCTATTTCAATAGGGTTGCCAATGCCCTTGCAGACTCACTGGTAGTCCAAGAGCTCCAAACTCTAAATATCAATTTAAATACTACACAGGAATTCAGCATTTTATACTTACTGTCTTCCCAGATCCTGTCTGAGCACATGCCATTAAATCACGTCCTGCCAGCACAACAGGGATACTGTATTTCTGCACTGGAGTAAGTTTAAAATATCCAGCTCTAGCAATATTCTTGATTAACGTTTGGCACAGATTAGCTTCTTCAAACGTCTAAAGAAAATAATTGGCACATTACATATGAAATACAATGAGTAAGACAAAGATGCAATTTAGCAAACCTGCTAGCATCAAGTAATTTAAGAGCAGGTTGCATACCTGTAACTGGTCCTTCAATTGGTCACCTGTGAATGCACACAAATGGATTATCCTGCATCTATGCACTGCATTATTTGGAACCTTACAGAACATTACACATAGCCCCGCCCCGCCCACCTCTCGGTCTTCCAGTGCAACTCTGCCCGAAGTTGAAAATAGAGTTGCGCTGGAAAACCCATCAGTTCCTAGAGAAAACATTTCTCTGAGCATTTGTAGGTCTTCCAGCATGATTCTATCAGCAACCTCTGGCAGATATTGACCACACAGTTGCACTGAAGGACTTGGAAATTCCTAGTGAAGTGTTCTCTTAGGTAAAAAGAACAGTGTTTTTTTATTATTTGTGGTTTTCCCACATTCACAAGGGTCCTTCACCCCTAACTGTACTTTTCTTCAGTCTTTAAGACTACTGGAAGGGTTTTTGACATCTATTGAGGCTTACCTTCTTTTTGGTTACAAATAGCATCTTTCTGCATTCCTCCCTGACAATGTCTTTGGCTTCAAACCAGAGTTCATCTGGTTCTTGGTCTATTAGGCTTAGTAAAGCAAATCTGTTTTTCACATTGTCTTTACATTCCTCAGGATGTTCTCTAAGTTGTATTTTGGAGTTATGGGTTTGGTTTATGTTCTTCTTAGTTTTACTTTAACTTTTGCTATTAGCAGTTTGTAGTCTGTGCCACAATCTGCTCCTGGTTTTGTTTTTAGATAGTACGGAGTTTCCCCATCTTTTGGGTGGTAAGAGAAAGGCATAAACCTTCTAGTCAGCAGAGCAAAATGCAGCTGTCTGCTTCCTCATGTTTCAAGCATGGAACTTGCACAATAGAAGGAAGCCTCTAGTTCCCTTGTGACCCCAAGTCAGGCACAATGGTGGTTGATTGGGAATCTGATTCAGGAATCTTCATGCCTTCCGCTTGGTGAGCAGTACAAGCAAGTAGGGGAGCTTGGAGGGGCTATGTGTGAGCTGTCAGTCTGCTCTGTTAGAGTCATAGGAAAGCAGTTAGAACAAACAAAAGAGAAATTTATATACTAAACTAGGACAGTAAGAGACAAAAAAGAGACAAGAATAGCTATTTAAATAGGATAACAAAAATTCCAAGAGTAGGACTTAAGAGCTGAGGAGGAGAGGGAGCCTGAAGAAAAACTTCTACTTTGCATTCAAGCAGTCAAAGAAACAAAAACTGACAAAGAGGACTTTTGAACTAGCAGGAAGGCAATCAAAATTTGATCACATAACTTCCCTGTTGGTGATGGTAAAATCTGATTTGGACAATAACTATATAGTCTTATTTCTGTGGATTTTCCCTCTCATCAAGTCAAACAATTAGTGTCCTTACGCAATCAACAGCATCTCACAAAGTGCTGAGCACACATCACAATCAAGCTGAAAACTGTAATATTCGCTTTAGGGAAGTGGATGTGCAGCATCTTTAACAACTTAAACTTCTGAACATCTTTCCATTAGCTATAAGGAACATTTACACAATGAAAATGTCCTCTTTATAAAATCAAATCAAATAAAGGAAAATCAAATTATTACAAACAGTGTCCAAGTCTCTATTTGTTGTTGTAACCTTCATTTCCAACTTATGACGACTCTAAGGAGAATCTATCATAGGGTGTTCTTGGCAAGATCTGTTCAAGGAGGTTTGAAATTGCCTTCCCTTGAGTCTGAGAGAGTATGACTTGCCAAAGTCACCCAGCGGGTTTCCATGGCTGAGCTGGGAATTGTACCATGGTCTCCAGAATCACAGTTGAACTCTCAAATCACCACACCATGCTGGCTCCAAATCTCTATTAGTAACTATTTAACTAAATAATAATTCTCTATTAGTAACTATTTAGTTATATACATTCACTTGAATATTGAATAAGCAGCTTTATTTACTGCAAAAGTGTGAATAGCAATTTAATCAAATGAATGAAAAGAAAGTCAGGTCTCTCAAAGACCTACCCCAGGAACTGAGGACTCTCCAGCTCAATATCAGTTTAAAACTTCCAGGCCTTTTCAGTTGGACCTCAGAAGTCTCCAGACTCAATTTCGTCCTGTTGTTCAAACTTCAGGGGATGGAAACAAATGTCTTTCCTCTGTCTTATAATGAATTAAATTAAAGTTTTGCTATAATCAATGAAGCACAGGCTGATTTTCTCCTGAAATTCTTTATGTTATCTGGTACCTTCAAAATACAGCTTAGACATCTGGCAGTCCTCAGTCCATATACAGTAAAAGTTTATGTTGTAAAATCTTGAGCATCACTTGTTTGGATGGGAGACCAGCACAATGGTCCAATGGTTTCTAAAATCATTAGCATCCCTTTTCTTGGGACTGGAAAATCCATTCGGCAATCTCAATATATGTATCATTGTTTTGTTTTCCTTATTTTTTTGGTAAATATTAGTTAGAATTTGCATGGTTTCTGTACCACAGTTTGGAAGGATTCTACTAATATGTTATCTGTTCTTGGTCATTTGTTTCTTCTAAGAGCTCTAAGTGCTTTTTCCATTTCAGTTTCTAAAATTGTGGGCTCATCTTCAAATACTTCTTCCTTGGAATTTCATTTTTTATATATATAGTTCCTCATTTCAGTTCCCTGAAGTGTTCCGAGAATGCTTTCTACTTCATTTTAAAATCAGTTTTGATCAAAGTTAACTTTGAAGGTATCTGTCATTCTTATTTATTTCTTATTATTTATTTATTGAATTTATATCCCACCTTTCTCTAAATATAGAATTAAAAATGTCTTACAACAATTTAAAAGAAAATTAAGCTTAAAAAAGAATTAAACAATATTATTTAAAAACAAGATTAAAAACAATTAAAAGCACTAAAACATATTTGAAACTTAATTACCATAATTTTAATAATAGTAATAATAGTAATAGTTGTTGTTATTATTATTATTACCCAGCCCCTCTGAGCTCAATCGGGGGGGCACTCACAAGTGATAAAAATACAAATACATCCAAAACCCCTATACCCCCCCTAAAAAAGTATTAAACCGACAAATGTTAAAACCAACAAATTAAAACAAGCAGACATCAAGAACAATCAAGGGAGAGACAGCGGTCACAAATTGACTAGGAGGCAGGCTAATCGGAAGTTCCTGGAGGGCTCCCCTAAAAGGGGTTTCTGAGGCCGGGTATCTATCCTGGAAAGGCCTGCCGGAAGAGATCTGTCTTAACAACTAACTAAAGATGTAAGCAGACGGATCTCATCCGGCAGGCCGTTCCATAATCTGGGGGCAAAAACATAATTTTAATATTATTTTTTTGAAAATTTTATCATTATAAGCCACAAGACAAAAATAAAAAATAAAATAAAATATACATTACATGAATGCAGATCCCCTCAACATCCCCATTTCTTCCTACAAAACGCTATTCTATCAGCCACATAATTAGTCACACTGAATTTCATAAAACAGTTGTCGTCAAAATTATTTTTCTTTTGTTTAAAGCAGGGGTAGGCAACCTAAGGCCCGGATGCGGCCCCCCGAGGCCTTTGGACCGGCCCCAGGCGGGTCCTGTTGCCGCTGCCGCCGCCGCCCGCCATAATGATATTATTGTTGTTATTACATGTTCTTGGGGTTTTCTTGGCAAAATCTCCACAGGGGTTTTGCCATGGCTTTTCTGGGGCTGAGAGAGTGTGCATGCATATTTTTTAATTTTTTAAAAAATATTTATTTATTTATTTATTTATTTATTTATTTAATCATTTATTTTTGGTGCTTCGGCCCCCCCCCCAATTGTCTGAGGTACAGCAACCCGGCCCCCAGCTCAAAAAGGTTGCCTACCTCTGGTTTAAAGTCTACTAAAATCCAAATATTATATCAATCCAACTACAAAAGTTGGACCCCAATCTGCTTTCAAATATTTTACCATCAGTTCCCAATCCTGTTTATACTTTTCCAAAATTTCTTTTTCAACAACTGTGTTAGTCTATCACCTTCCATATAATCATACATTTTCTATATTCACTCTTGCAACTCTGGACAATCTTTACTTTCCCATCTACTAGCATATATACACTTTTCCATCTGGCAGCCAATGTCATGTAAAATATTAATTTCTGATATTTTTGTTCAATATTATCATCTACAACCATACTCAGCAAATACATTTTGGGATCAGCCCGACCTATATTGAGAATTTTCATCACCTGATTGTGTATCATATTCCACAAACTTTTTGCCTTATCACATTTCCACCAAGTATAATAAAAAGTGCCTACCCCTGACTCACATTTCCAATTCTTTACATTTTTAAACATTTTCACTAATTTATATGGTGTTAAATACCACCTATATTGCATTTTATATTAATTTTCTTTAAGATCATAATTCATTGTATACTTTATGCTTTTAGTCCACATTTTTAGTCCACAAAAAATGTGAACTAAAATGTGGACAAAAACATAATTTTAAATGATTAAAAACACAGCACACCACTTGACACACACACACACACACACACACACCTCTTCCTCCTTCATAATTAAAATTCAAAGGCATCCCTGAATAAAAATGTCTTCACCTGTGGAAAGAAAGGAGGGGGTCAACCAAACGTCCTGCGGAAGGCCGTTCCACTGCCTGGAGCAGCCAGAGAAGGCTCTCTCCCGAGTTATCAAATGTGCCTGTGAATGTGGTGGGACTGAGAGAAAGCCCTCCCCAGCAGATCTTAAAGCTCACACTGGTTTGTTTTATCTTTTTTTGTACAGTTCTTCAGTATATTGTTTCCACTAACTTTTATTCTGACCTAATCATTTATGTTTCCCTGTTGATCATGTTGTGTCTCTACTCCTGGCTTAAAATTCTCTGTTAATTTCTTGGATCTTATGGAAGGTCTATGATTCTACCTTTCTGACACCTTTTGCTTCTCACTTGTCCTTAACTGTTTGAGGAGTTTCATTATTCAGCCAAAGAGGATTCTCCTTCCTTTGGATACAGACAGAATATTTGCATTCTTTCCTGTTATTGTCCCTGCTTTTGGCCCACAGTCCTTCTGGTTCCATCAATTAAGCTTAGCAGTACAAATATCCACTGGTCCTTAAATTCTACAAGGATATTCTTCATATTGCATTTTGACATTACAATAGTTCAATATTCTTTAGTTTTAATTTTGGTATTACAGCTATTCATTGTCTATGCAAGAATTTGCTCTTGATCATCCCCAGATCCACACTTTCTCAGGGGCCAATTCTCTCCTTTAGCTACCTGGAAACTGAGTGCAAAGCATATCTAAATTTGGGCTATTCTCACAGGATTATTCACACCATGATGGCTTCATCCCATTCCTCCACAGTAAGGATGTATGAAGCTACCTGCAGACCCTTCCTTCCTTGCGTTAAAGAAGAGTGTAATTGCATAGCATGTTGGGGTATGCAGACAGGCAGGATCTAGCACACAGAGTTGAAGCATGTAGGTAGGAACACCCAGAAGATGGTCTTCTGTGAAGATTCTTGCTCCAGACAGCACAGGAAAAATCTTCCCACATGCAGGCTGCTGCTTTCACTTTGGATAAATGAATCGCTGGACAGCGAGACTTCACTCAATGATGGTTTTAAACTTTGTTGCAAATATTTACAAAGATACATAGAGTATCAGACATCTGTCTTGAATACTCACAGCTATACAGACCAACAAAGTTCTTCGCCAACCACAACTAACCAACCAACGGAGATTCTGACCCTCTCCCATATA
>CM034703.1:31447661-31459772 GCA_020142125.1 Phrynosoma platyrhinos | reverse complement strand
AAAGGGTGACAGCCGCGGCAAGCATAGTGCGCATGTGCAAGAACATCACTGCTTGTTCATGTAAGGGATTTTCTCACTTGTGTGTGAACAGCAAATACGGTTCCCGGGAGTGCTTTCCTTAAATGCGCGATGAAGATAATTGCATGATAACCATTTGCAGAATGAAGGTTTCTTTTCGGAATTTGTCATTTCAGGATTATTATCGCTTCGTGGGCCACATGTGATAAGGTCCTTAGTCTCTTTTTTCCCAATCTTTTTAGGGAAAAAAAGTTAAACTTTCCACCTTGGCATGTTGGCTAATGGCGTCTCTCTCAATCTGTCAAAACCTTCCCATGTCACTTCCCACTTTACCAGATCACCTGCCACCACAGCTGTCTTCTCCACCAATGCCCCACTAGGAAGGATTTGCAAGGCAGAAGCAACATGGTAAAATCATTCTACATTCACTAGGAATTATAAAGTATACATGTTTCCCTCTGCAGAAGGATCCTTCAGCAGATTCTTCCACCTTAAGAGCCACTCACCCTATAAAACTGTGTAAGACTGGATATATCTCCTTCACTGCAGAGAATAGCATGTTGGATACTTACAATTAAAATCCATTCATGTATGAGGAAGGAGCTATCCAGTCTACCCTAGTAGTGGCATGATCTGTTTTTCTCTTCTCTTGGTTCTGCCTTGTCCTATCATCTTCCGTCTTCCACTCCCTCTCAGCTACAACCTAGAACTAGGGGTGGAGTTAGGAGCATGGCATTATCTAACTTCCTATCATGTGACCCTTGCCTAGCCTGGGTGGTGATAGGAGATAACTCAATAAAGGATGTCTCCTTCACCATATACAGGAAACTATTTCTACTTGTAGAAATGGTTGAAGGAAAATCTTGGCTGAGTTTTTCCCTATAGGAGAAAATCCAGACTTAAAACTTACATTATGATGAATTTGAGAAAATTTAATTATATGACAATAAGGTTGCTCCATGTTTTACTTTACAAGATTCATATCAAATCCTCAAGAATGTATAGATCCATATTCAAGTGACTTTAATCAGACATTTTGTTTTCTCTTTATTGGGCTCTCTTTTAAAAGTTGCATTACACATGTTGTAAGAGTTTAAAAAGTAATCTGTGCCACTGTATATTCAAAACTAAAATAAACTGTCTTTAAGAAAAACTGTCACTAGTTTTCATCTATTAACATTTTCTAATAGGTGTTTAAAATAGATGTATTTAAAGACAATGTTCACTAACCAGTATTGCTGATGGGGGATCAAGTCCCGAAACTTCCACAAGAATGTTATCATATTTGTCAAAATTTATTCCTGTCTGGTAATGTGCAAAGATGGCATCTTCACCGTCTGGTGGTGGTGGAGGTACATACGTCACTTTTGGACCTGCAGATATAAAAGTGAAAACTTAAGAAATAAATTTACTGGCAATATAACGTTTTGCCCATTTTCTATGTACAGAATTTCTCCAAACTGAACTTTGGGGGCATTATACAAATTAATCGTATCTTCAATTTTATTAATCACCACTATGAAAAACCAAAAACATTAAGGATATTCTCCTCCCAGAGTACAATTTGTCTCATAGAAGCTTTCACTAGTCATACAATCATTTCAACATGGTCACTCTGAATCTTATTTGTTTTAACTGAACTTACCTCCACAGTCACCCCTTTCTGAGTCTCCATCTGATTTCCACATACCTTAAGTGAAATAAATATTTTATTAGGAAAAGAAAAAAAACCTTATTGATAGATAGATGAAATAAATAATTAAAAATTTGTAAAGCTGCTTATTTTTGAATACTTACTTCTTCCAGAACCTCCTGTTATTTCTTCATTGCTTCCTTTGTATCCTCCTGTTAAAAGCTATAGTGAGTATGTGTGTGATCGTAAATAATTTGGAATACAATACAACAATACAATTAAATGGAACAGGCAAGTATGTAGCAGTTATATGGAAGAACCTTAATCTTACAGCTCAAATGAAGATAGTCTTAACTGACATGTAACAGATTAGGCCACAAAATAAACAATGACCAAAATTAAACAGGACTGTTTTGAAACACCTAAATGCTTTTAGCAACATAATAGCAAGATCTGATGGAATTCTTATAATCTTAAAAATCATTAAGCAAGAACTTGCAACTTATCTCTGTTGACTGTACAATAAGAGCAACTATACAAACAGAAGTTTACCTCTGCTTCCTCTACCTCTATTTCCAAAGTCACCTGAAAAATAAATGATAATTCTAAGAAAAATGTAATTGTTACCCATAAATGAGCTACCACATTTGATGTATCAGAAAGGATTCAAGGTGGCTCCTACTATTTTTTTCAAAAAGATAGAGTGCATATTTATCACATGACTGTGCATATGTATGGTCACCTTTGTGCCACCACTTATCCACATCCATTGCCAACAACCCCATGGACAATTTCAAAATTCAGACTAGCACCAACATATATGAAGATACTAATCCAACCATAAGCAATCATATTTCACTCTAATTCTTACCTGAAGCACCAAAACCTCCTCTTTTAAAGCCAAAGCTGCCAGAACTTGGTCTTACATCCTGCTTCTCATTTTCATCATCTGTTATAACAAAACCCACACAAAGACTTCTTTAGTTTTATGAATCAGAAATGTTTCATGGAAAATAGAGTACCAGTATTTTAAATTCTAAAAATGAAATGTTTATTTTGAAGATAGCATGGGTCAGCTCAAATGAACTGTAAGTCTGAAGTACATACAAAATGTTTTTCAAACAAATGGATTTATGTGTAATACCAAAATGCATTTCAAGCAAAATCCTACCTTTTTAAAAGATAGGACTGAAATAATCCAGTCATAATATTTATCAACTGTGAGCTGCAGTACATACTTGTAAATAGCCCAAATCCTCCTCTGCCACCTCGAAATGATCCTCTTCCACCTCTACGAACACTGTCACTCATTGCTTGAACACCCAAAGTGAAAAATATTTAATCAGTAACATCAAAAGCTATTAGTAAGCACATAAGCACAATTCAGACATTATTTAAAGCATAATTGAAAAAGCACCTCAATTATAGTGCTTTAAAAACACTGTTACCTCAACTGACAAACCACATCTCTGCACATCTCTTCAGAAGTAATTGTACTAATGCAAAGGAAGAAGCATACGAAATTAAATAGTAGAAGGTGGCAATCATCTTGGTAGATGATCCATGACAGGAACATGGCAGGTGGAGATCCTCCATTGGTTCTGCTGGACGTCTCAGCAGCTTTTGATAGCAAACACTACAGCATCCTTCTGGGTTGCCTTGCTACGATGGGACTTGTTTTACAGTGGCTCCTTTCGTGCATGGAGAGGCAAACCAAGAAGCAAACTAAGCACACCTGGATGGAAGATGACTATGCTGGAACACAAGCAAGCCAAAAGAAGTATTGTCTCTGGCACAAGCCTCAAGTCTGTAAATAACAGTGCTTTACAAAGGTGAGCCTAAGTAGCTGTTGTCAGATAGTCAGAATATGCATGCAGCCAAGAAAGCAGATGGAATGGAGACAGCTCTCATGGAATGAGAACAGAAAGAGGAAGGTTTTGGCTTTCTGGAAGTCTGGTACGCTAATGAGATGGCAGACGCCACCCATTTAGAAATGTGCTGTAAGCAAATTTGAAAATCTTGCTTATGAGTCCCATAGTTACCTTGGGCAAGATCGTGTAGTCATAGTAACATGGAGATTGCAATAAAGTCTGGTGCAGGAGCTGTATACCATCTTGATCAGGGGTAGGCAACCTTTCCCCTTTAAGGGCCGAGGGACTTCAGCTCCCAGAAGCCTCAGCCATGTTGGCCAATAGTCCCAGGTTGGCCAATAGCTCCTGGGATTCTGGGAGCTGAAGTCCCTCAGCCCTTAAAGGGGAAAGGTTGCCTACCCCTGATCTTGATAGTGCCCTTGTGGAAAAGGGTGTTGATCTTTTCAGACAAAGTTTGGGATTAGTGCATGAGACAATAAACACTATAAGGTGAGATAGTATGGAACTTTATAGTACAGTCATGAGCAACAATGCTGATTATCGATGAATCCAAAGTTATCAAATCCCAAGCTGGAAGGGACCGAGACAGATGTGCACTGATAGGGGGACTGTGGTTGATGGAAAAACAAAGACAGTCAAACATGACACTCCAAGTCAGATTGCTTCTTTCTGTAATACTGGCACTTGCCCAAGGATCTGACATGTGTAGAAGATCCTTGAGATGGCTGCTTTTGAGGTGGAGAGGAGTGTTGGGTAGAAAGCCTGTTTGAGATTGTAAGATGAGTAGTATTGATAGCTAACTCCAACAGAAGATGCAAAGATGCTTTGAGATGCAAAGCATAAAACTCCCTTAAGGCAACAGCTCCATTGGCTGTTGGTATTTTTCAAAGTGCTGATTATGATCTATAAAGTCCTATACAGTCTAGGTTATTTGAAGGACAGTATTTTCTCATATGAGCATGCCCATTTTTGAGATTTTCTGAGAAGACCCTTTTCTCTGTACATCAGGTGGGAACATGGGAGAGGGCCTTCTTGGCAGTTGCTCTCAAGCTCCTAGAACATCCTTACCAGAGAAGTCAGAGTGGCACCCTCCTTGTTATTTTTCCACAAGCAGGTGAAGACATTTGTTTCAGCAGGCCTTTGAGGACTGATTAGTTAAAAGGAACAAGTATTGTGTTATGTGCTATATTGTTCTGTTGCAGTTTTTTTTCATCATTTATGTTTAACTGGTTTCAATTTGATATTTTTATTACAATTTTAACTTTTGTATACTGTGAATTTTTAGCTATGTTGTAAGCTGCCTCGAGCCCAAATTGAGAAAAAGGCAGGCTATAAATATAATAATAAAATAATAATAATAAACAGAAGCAAACAGGAAGCTCTAAGCCATTATAAGCACAAACCATGGTTTGAGACACAAATCTACATTCACCCAAACATATTTTATAGGGCTGCTGCAAAGCACGAATACTTTTAATTCTGTGGACGAATGACCAGATGTAGTAAACACTATATGATCTGTCTGGTTTTTGAAAGATCATAATTCTAGTTTACTCTGCTAAACAGAATCTAGTTTACTCTGCTAAACAGAATTCATTACTTAAACAGTGTATGAATAGATTTTCTGTATTCTCTATATATGCCATTTCTGTTGTCTTACAAGAGTTAAGAAGTGAGCAAGACTCTGTTTTATTTTTATGCACTTACCTCCTCTCCCTAGACCTGCTCTGTCTTCATTATTAACAGCTCCTTCCATGGTGAAAAAAATAAATTACAGTTAATTAAATTTACGAATAGATTCCCACAACCAAAAGGCACCCTGAAGTAACTTACAAAAAGATGAAAAAACAAATTACATTATATGATGTCAACACTATAAAGCATATAAATAACAAAATATCAATCTTTTAAAAGTCACCCACAGCACTCGAGCCATCCCCCATACAGAAAGAGAGTAAGCAACAAAAATAATCACAACCACCAGCCTGCTAAATTAATAAAAAGTTTTTGAGAAGAGAAATGTTTTTAAATAGTCCATCAAAAATGGAAAAAAAATTAGAGCAGGCAAGTATAAATGAAGGGGAAATTGCATAATCTAGGGCAGCAGGAGGCTACTGTCTCATCACGACACTCAGAGCAGCCCTTCGCATAAAGAAAGGTCTCAAATGTTAATACAGGCTAAAAACTTTTGGGAAAGTTCCTTTAGAGCAAAGGGTGGGCAAAGCGCAGGCCACAGGTCATGTGAGAGCACAGGGCTGTTTTTGTACCTACTGTCCCCTTGAAATGTCCCTAAATGATCTCTAGAGGCTGTGGAGATGTAGAATTTCCACCACACCTGGAGCCCCTTTTAGACACTTCTGGGGTGAAAACAAAACTTTGAATGTTTGAATGTGCTCAAAATGCTAGGGTCCTAGGAAGACCCCACATCCCCTAGAGCAGGGGTAGGCAACCTTTTCGAGCTGGGGGCCGGGTTGCTGTCCCTCAGACAATTGGGGGGGGGCCCGAAGCACCAAAAATAAATAAATAAATAAATAAATAGTAAAAATATTTTTTAAAAAATTATTTTTTAAAAAAACATGCATGCACACTCTCTCAGCCCCAGAAAAGCCATGATGGCAAAACCCCTGTGGAAATTTTGCCAAGAAAACCCCAAGAACAAGTAATAACAACAATAATCAATATCATGATGGCGGATGGCGGCGGTGGTGGCAGCAGGACCGGCCTGGGGCCGGTCCAAAGGCCTCAGGGGCCGCATCCGGGGGGCCCCCCCCGGGCCTTAGGTTGCCTACCCCTGCCCTAGAGGGTTTCTGGGGGCAATGTCTTCAAGGTCTCCTGGAGGGCTAATGGGCCTCTCTAAACGTCCAGTTGCCCACCTCTGTTTTAGAGAAAGCTTATCCATGAAGCACTGGAGGCTTAAAGCCATGCAAGGCTTTTTTGTGTCAAAACCAGCCCTTTGGAATGAGCAGAGAAACAAACCAACAGGGATCACGTATTCAAAATGGCACACTGGATTACAAACTGTTGGAAGTCTATTCTAGGGTAGTGCAGAAAAGGAACTGACACAGAAAGGACTACATCCATCACTGCCCAGAAACAGACAGGAAGGTCATGTGGCCAAAGTTACTATTCAATAGTGTTCCTCCAGACCAGGGGTCGGCAGCGTTAACGTACCTGGGGCCGGTCACTGGTCCCCAGGTCTTCCGCCAGGCACTGGGGGAGGGGGGATGGCGGTGCCACGCTTACGCACACGCGTGCAGCCCCCGCCGCCGCCGCCGCCGGCCACTGCCGCACCACACACGGCAGGAGGCGGTCTGCGGTCTGAGTGCAGCCCACGGGCCGTAGGTTGCCAACCCCTGCTCCAGACCATTCTTTCAGTTTTCTTTCCAAAGAAAATACAAACTAAAATACAGAGGCAGAGCCACCTACAAAAAAGACACCCCCAAACCACCCTTTACCCAGCTAGAACATCTAGGATTTTATGCTAAACAGTATCTTAAAATAAGCCTAACTCATATTATAAAATAACAAAAGTCAATTTTAAAATGGCTTGTATGAATTTAAGGTGATGGTGATGATATTTAAATCCCTAAAAGACCTAGAATTTCCATTCCTGATACAGCATCTGTCTCTACACTTGTCCAAACAATTAAGATCTGCTAGATGCCTTCCCCAATCTGTTTTCCAGTACTAAAACCAATGTACTAAGTAGAGAAACTGAAGGGCCTCAGTAGACGACTAATAGAGTCGTCTCCAAGGCAGGGAAGAGGATGGGCAGCCGCACGATCGGCGCCCCTTCCTCATCCCGAGGTTGCCCTCGGAGCTGCCGGCCCTCCGCACGGCCGGCGCTCCAGGGGCAACCTCCCGCCGCAGCGTCCGCACACTCTGCGGCGGAAAAGTCAGGGAAAGTGCACCCTACACGTTTAGGGCGCACTTTCCCTGACTTCTGAAAGGAGCGCTGATTTAGCACTCCTTTCAGAGGTGCCGACGGTGCGCCGCGGTGCGGCTGCCTCGCTCCGGCGGCACACCGTCCTGCAGCGTCCCCGACGCCGTCGTCTGCTTCCCCCATGAAGAGGGCTTCCCTCAACTGTGGTACCCTAATTGAACTCACTCCTTCTGGAGGCCTGTTTGGCATTAATGGTGACTTCATTTTGGCTGCAAGCTAAAAACTCTTTGGGATCTATAGATGCTGCCTTGAATTTCTATATTTTATATAATTATACACTTTTTAATTGTTTATAAATTGTTTTAAGTTATGTTATACATTTTGGACTAAGTTAAATTGTTTTAAATTGCTCTTTGCCATTGCCTTGAAGTCTTATGGCTCAGGGTAGGACTTAGATACTTAAATAAATGAAAAAGAATACCTAAATAACCTTCCTTTCATAAACACAATTCTACAGTTAAGAAATTATTTCTAAACCAATCTAACTGTTTATTGTTGAGTGTAGCAGTAGTGTGACAGAACTGAACTTTGCAACTAGTCAGAAGAAGCAATGGCTAACTACTAAATATAGCTAGCCACAATTTCTGATCCCTGTCAAAATATGAATGTCTTCAAATCAACTGAAACTAATTCTAGTTTCTTTGAATGCCAATCATCTCTTCCATCACAAAACAATTCTATTTATATACAGATTCATTTTATTCTATTTCAGTGTTAGCAATGACTACCCAACATTTACAAAACTTCTCTTACAATTGCTTTCCATCACTCTCCAATAAACAGCAACCCAGAAAGTTACACTGATCTATTAATATGCACCTTTCTACTAATTCTACCAAAAATATTGCTCAAAATAATACTTTTGTATAGAAAAACAATAATAATTTTAGTATTGAAACAAAAACACAAAGCAATTTGAAAACATATATTAAAAAGCAGCAGTAAAAATAAAAAGACTATTTGCCAATAAAATTTTACTCCAGCAAACACTTCAGTTTAAAAGCCAATACTTTCAGATTTTCAAAACAAAAAAGTAGATATGAAAAATGAATTGCAGCCCAGCAATTAACATGTCGTACAGACAAGACACGAATGGGTTTGTAACAATTACATGATTCTGTGCCCAAGATATTTACTAATTACTGAAAGTAGTGTACTTGGGGAAATTAAAGAGACATGAGGAATCATGTTAACAAAGGGAAAAATGATTTCCAGGACAGTAATATGAAATCTCAAAACAATGTCTATAGGAACAGACAGAAGTAGCCAGAATATTTATCTTGAATACACTGAGTATGCATTAAAAGTATATGTCTTGCAATATGAATACCTCTACATTATATTTCCTCAAGCAGCTAACCCAACTACTTTCAACAGCAATATATTTGTATATCACATGAATGTCCTGGTCATGACAGAAGATACCTGTTACTACAATTCATAACTCTGAAGATGAGATATAGCAGTGTGTGCTAATATTAAGAGACACAGCTCTGCAATGATGCTCAGAACTCTTAGCATCTATCCATATCAGAGCTTGTTAAATTTCCCTGGGAGGAATTCTCTGGGAAGCTTACCTCTCTCAAAAGGCGAACACTTCCTATCTTCAAACCTATTTCCTGGTACACCTGTAAAAAGTAAGGGTAATCTACGACAAGTATTCTACAATTCTGTCCACATAGTTTTCATAATATACATGATCATCCAAAGCACCACAGAGAAACATTAATTTTTCCAGAATTTTCTTCACCTTGCTATAACTATCCACACCCCTAGTGTCATTTAACTCTATTCGTCTAATATTGAAACATACTCAATATGGAAAAGAAGCAAGACAATGCTAGGTCATATACATATTTTTACAAACAAGGATATACATACAATCACCAATTACAGCCACCCCACCATTCAAGTCCACGTTTTTACATATTCACAGAGGGGCAACCTCCATTTAAATCAATGGGGTGCACCCCATTCAAGCTGTTTTCATAGGGGGCATGGAATGAATCCCCCGCAAAAATGGAGGGCCAACTGTAATTCTTTTCTATATTAAAATAAACAGGTCTATTTAGAATTACACTGGATTCAATTATCATGGTTTACATTCAGCATGAACATGTCATTTTTTATCAAGTACTGCAGAACACTGGGCTAGTTTTATCAGATTCACTGTATTCTCAATCTTAGTTAACCAAAAAATGTCTTGGTATGAAATATATTTATTTACGCTACATATGTATTAAAGTTACTAATACAGTGGTACCTCTACTTACAAATGCTTCATCTTACGAAAAATTCAACTTACGAAACGTGCCTCCGAATAAATTTTGCTTCAACTTACGAAATTGTTCTACTTACGAAACTGGCGGGAAGGAGCTGCTTTTTGAATTTCGTGGCATGCTATTGGTTAGTGAAATCTGGCAAAGCAGCACTCTATTGGCTAGAGAACCAGGAAGTGTTTGCCTAGTGAAACTAAATTAGGTAGCACTGTTAGGGCTTGCCAGAGAGGAAAGGAAGTGTGTTTTTCTTTGCCTCCTCCTCCTCCCTCCCTCCTCCCTCCCTCACTCACTGTTGCCATCGCACAGCTAGCCGACCCGAAAGGTAAATGAAACTTTTTTACTGTACATTTGTATTGAGTTGTAGCTTGAATCTGGGGGCCTGGAACGGATTAGGCCTTTTCAATGTTAAATTTGCTTCAACTTACGAAATTTTCTACTTACGAAATGGGCTATGGAACGGATTAATTTCGTAAGTAGAGGTACCACTGTATAATATATGCTATTTGGCTAACTTTGTTCAATATCGAAAAGCTGGTATGGGATTAAGATAAAATTTCAGGAGCCATCAATAGCCCTGTATTGACATCCCTAACTGAAAAATGCAAGGAAAAATTACCTCTACTTCCAAACGTCCTTCCACTTCCAAATCTGTGCATTAGTTTCTCCTCTCCATTTGGTTTTTCACCAACACCTGATATACGAAATGTGTTTATTAGTTGAAACTTGTTTCTAATCAGTTTCCCTGCATATAACTAAATCATTCATAGTTGTTAACTAGTGAACTAACTATATATGCATTTTACTACCTCAGAAAAGGTGTTGTTGTTTTCCACTTGAAAGGATACATATGAGTCGGTGTATTCAACTGACTTAAATATCTATAAATATCTACATCAGGGATGGGCAATCACACAGGGGGAAGGAACCATTTCCTATGCTGGGCCCACTTGGCTGCACCAGTTCATTTCCACGCACCTGAGGTGATGTGACATCACTTCTGGTCACCATTTTCAGTGATTTCTGCCCTAGTGGCGCAGTGGTTAAATCCAGTACTGCAGCCACAACACTGAGTCCAATCCCAGGGCTCCAGGGTTGACTCAGACTTCCATCCTTTCACAGGCTGGTAAAATGAGTACCCGGCTTGTTGGGGGCAATTGGTTTACAGATTGTAAACTGCTTAAGCATGTTCTGAGTTCATGATTTAAGCAGTATAGAAATGTAAATGCTATTGCTAAATGCTTCACACACATACACAGTCGTCCCTCCCCATTTGCTGACTTGGGAGTCCGCAGTCTCACTCTTCTTGGAAGGGACAAGAGGGGAGAAACAAAATGGTGGCGCACGACATGGGTGTGCACACTATCATTTTCAATGGGGCTCAAATATTTGCAAGTCGCCATTTTGTGACCTCTAGGATCCCAAGGAGGTCTATTGTTAGAAGATAACTTTTACAAAATCATTTAATATCATGTTGAGTATTCTGACTTCATTCATATGATACACATTTCAACATATGGTTTGGTGTTAATAGATCTACTGAACTCTGATAAGAATATTTATGAACAGGAACGCTGTATGAAGGAAGGAAGGTTAGGAGTTACTATGGCACTCTCTTTTTCTGCAGTGGATAGAGAATATCCTTAGATGGATTGCTCCTTCCTCTTAATTTAATAAGCAAGAATATGCTACTTAGGCAAAATTAATGTATATCTTAGTAGAAGAGCAATCACTTCTAGTTTTGGGAAGTTACACAGCAAAGGAGCAAAAATAAGCAAGGGAAATCACCAATCAAAAGCCCCCAAAACATAGGACTAAAAACTAAAAACAGTTCACAGTGAAATAAAACACTGGATATGTAGCATGAAGGTTTGTTCTTGGAAGGAGCAAAGATGGAATTCACCCCGAGCATGGGATTCTCATCACCTGCCAGTGAGAGGCAAAAATTCCAAAATTAAAGACTCATTAGTAGTACTGGAAACTTTTCACCCCCTCCCTTCAGTTTCCTTTTCATAGCCAAGCTACAAAATCAGAGAAGAGGAGGGGAAATACATAAAAGCCTAAAGAAGAATAAAAAGCCTTTTGAACCAACAAAGCCTAGGGGAAAAGACTGTACCAATCACACTTGCAAAAAAGGAGATCAGTCAGTGATGAATTCAAGGAACTATCAATATTAGACTCGCATCACACAACAGAATAAAAGTGTAACAAATGTTCCAAGATGCAACTATGGAAAGCCATATGAAGGCATTCCAAGTGGTTTCATAAACCATGGAAGTGGATCTTCACCTCAAACAGAGCAGGTCATGGATGGCCTTCTCTCTTTAACCCAGGGGTAGGCAACCTTTTTGAGCCAGGGGCCGGGTTGCT
>CM034703.1:31430186-31447561 GCA_020142125.1 Phrynosoma platyrhinos | reverse complement strand
ATCTTTAACAATATCAATTGTTGAATCTCCAAAATCCTTGGTCTCTGTAGCCAAAGAGAGCAATAGAAATATTTGCCTTTTTTCTTTCTTGATCTTTTTGGGGACTCTGGCTAACAAAAGGGGAAGAAGCAGGTCTAACAAACCTAAAGGCTAAGAGAACCTGATATTCCATTTGTGACCACTGATCTCTTGAGCAGCAACATGAGACCTTTTGAGTGAAAACCAAAGTGCATATGTGTACATCCATCTTGCCAAACAGGAACTGAATCTGGTGGAAATGTTCCAAATGTAGCTGATGCCTGCTGAGAAAATTAGTTCCCATGCCAAGAATGCCTTGCACATTATGGTATGTGCTGAAATGAAATGAATTCATTTCTCTGTCCACTTGAGGAGCTGAACTGCTTCCCATACAGAGTACAGGCAAAATGACATCAATTATGTACGGTTATACTGGGGTATTATCTATTCTGATTAAGGTATGTTACGTATGAGGTGAAAAAAATAAAGCAAAACAAAGATAGGCTGTCCAGTCCTAGCCAACAACTAGACTCCTAGGCAGAATCAGGCGCATGGAACAATCTAAAGTACTGACAATAGAAATCCCAATAAAAATCCACCAAACACTGATACCTTTATTGGCCAATCAAAATGCGCAATATACTTGTTGCAAGCTTTCGAAGCTCCACTAGCTTCTTCATCAGGCAAAATGTTACAAATCAAACAGGAGAAAAAATCAGAGATGTTTTTATTTGAATTTAATAAATGGCCAACACAGCTACCCCTACATGTTAAAAGAAATCCTAGTAGTTCAAATAAATCTTTTATGTCTCTCCAGTTCTAGGAGCATGCCTGGAGTCTTCCAAGAGAACCATAATCAAGGCAATGTTGAGTTCTACTCTCAAATGCATGAAAAATGTCATGTGTGAAAAAATGATATTTTAAAAAGCTTATCGAGAACTCAAAAGATTTTAAACAGTCTGTGGTGATCAACAGACTCTCTGGTCTGGTTCTAAGAGGATACTCTGAGAAAACTATCATGATTATGTTCATAAGAACATAGACGCAACATTTATGCTCCCCAACAAATGGTACTAGGAGGCATACTGGATATGTGGTCATCAAGCCTACTAGCCATTGACATCCTTAACTACAGCAAGGATAAGGGGCTGCTACAAGAACACATTTAACATAGAAAATATAGAGAAACAAATCAAGCTTCGGGCTTTTAACCTGTAACCTATTAATAAATAATATCTTCAAACTCAAGTTCCATTGGTCCAGGTGTTGTTGTTCACTGTAGGACTGCTAAGTTCAATTATCTGTCTAAATCAATCAGTTAAAACTATTTCAAGCTACTAAGGGATCTTCTGAATAATCTAGTTTTTCCTTAAACCAAGTACTCGTAACTAGCAATTGGCACAATATTTTGAAGAGGGATTCCTTTTCTCACAGAAGAAAATGCCTCAATGACAGCACATGCTACAACACATGCAATCACCTAACTACTAAGAAATACACCATTTTGCTTCATAGCTATTGCTTCATTCATTTACAAAGTTATACATCATTCATATCACAATTATTTTCCTTACTCTGATTGTACAAAAATAAGTATAGCACTTTCCACCGCATCAAATAAACTTTTACTACATTCTATCATGCTGCAGTTCAGTCCAAAGGGAGATCCCACGCATTTCACAATAATTCAATAACTAAATTCAACAAGCTCTGCATACAGTAATTATTTCACTCTTATCATGAAGTGTTTGAACTCAAATCTTTTCTATACTCTTACAAAATTCCTTAACACATACCTGGTACCTGACTGAAACTGCATGATGTTTCATTTACTCTGCCAGATAAATTCCTCTAGAGCAACGAAAAAGGAATTAGTCCAAAATGAAAATACTATAGGAACGCATGAGTTTAAAAAACAATTACTAACTATAATGCATTATGAAAATAAAACCATTTATAATGCTTCTTTTTTAAAATAAGTGGTCAAGTGAATGATAACATTTCAGAACAACTAATCCCTGAAATATCATTTCTCCACTTTCTTTTTTTAAAATTATGAAGCAAGCCTTCATCCTGAAGGCATAATAGTATCCATAAAAATAAATAAGCATGATATAAAGGTGAACAAAGCAATAATACCAAAAGAGAATATCCATAAGACAACAACCCAATCCTGCACATATGGGCTTGTAACCAAGATAAATGTGGTTCCTCCCAAAGTATCATCCACACTATTACAGTCTAGTTAGTCATTAGTGCAAAAAACACCAAGGGGAGAAGGTATCTCTAAGAGAGGGAATTAGGTTTTGCTTACCTGAGCCACAGAATGAAGTGGGAATGCACTGTACTACTTTAAATTACAGGTAGACAATCATGTATTTGTAACATTCTCTAATCATAAAAAGAAACCTTTCTGTAAATAATTTACCAAAGTCACAGGGAAAGGGCTGTGCCAGAATGCTCTTCCCTATGTGCTATATTTTACTTACAACTGGGGGAAACAGTTGTACTCCATCTCCCAGCAGCCTAGCTGGTTTAGCCAGTGGTAAGGAATGTTGATAAGTTTCAATCTCACGTTTGGAAGACTGCACAATTCCCACACTTGATTAATAGGGACACTACAGTTTTAAAAACATGACTGGGTATTTAGAGGCTGTAACCCACCCTACATATTCAGTTTATTATGTCATTCTTACCTCTACTAGTGTAGGATTTTACCATCTGTTTTGTTACAAATTTAAAATACAACGCTATGCTTGTTTATTTGGACAAGTCCTATTTTGTTCAATGGACTTTACTCTCAGATAAGTATCCACCAGATTGCAGAGTTCTAATAGTGTGTTAATGCCACTGTTCCAATATGGACTGCTACACAAATATAATTCTGTGTTGTCTGTTCAAATTGCCAGCAATTAATCCAATGAGCAGCTCAATCCCATTTCATCTTAAGTCAAGGCATGCAAGCATTCAGGATAAATAAAATGGTCATTTGTTATACATCAAGAAAAGCAAATAATTTATGTATCAGTAGCCTGTGATCTAGGTGGGAGGAAGGATGTTTGCATTACTGCCGTCTACAGTAATGATACACTCCATTCTCCTCTTTTCTGTCCATAGATCACCAGTGAAATATTGTTTACATATCTAACAGTTTTTTGTTTGTTTGTTTTTAGCACTGGCTTTCAAATCCCTGCTTCTTAACTGAGGGATGAAAGTCACCGCTACATTCGGTGAAGCCCTTTAACATTAGGAGTATGTTAGTGTGTTGCAGAAGACTGAAAGGAGACTCAGGGCCTTTGCAGACTGCTAGAAATAGTGTAAATTGAGTCCACTTTAAGGGTTAGGGAATCAAGGGAACTGTATTTTATTGTGGCACCAGAGCTCTCTGACAGAGAAGGCTCAATGTCTCAAGGGGAAAAAAACAATTCCCATGATTCCCTAGCACTGTCCCTAACCCTTAAAGTGGACTCAATTTGCACTATTTCTGGCAGTCTGCAAAGGCCCTCAGAAGGTCCACTTTGATTGAAAGTCCAGACTGCAACTTCAAAAATTTCTTAATAGCCTCTCAAAAAGACCAATTGCCAATAAGGCTGAAATATGTTGAGCTTTTTAAGATATAAAAGTTTTTGGACCATCAAATGGGGCTTTGTTCCTTCATTCTTCTCCTGTGAATACATGCTTTCCAGTTTTTAATTCTGTCAGTGTGTTGAAGCAGAAACAAGATCATTTGTGACATCCTAAAAAGTATTATCTGATGTAATAAGCCTACTGGCTGTTACCCACCAAAGCTTTTACCAAATGAAACTTGTTGAGTTGCTGATGAGCCTCCAGACATTTTTCCAATTCAGAGAAACATAGCTACAAAGGATGAGGAGGCAAAGTAACACCCTTTTAAGACAATACTAAATAGCGTGAGGGGGGAGAGAAACCCCTTGGCCATCTCATTCCCACCCCTCATAGCCATCCATCCAAGGTGGCCAGATGTCATAACCTTACAGGCACCCCAAAATGTTGGACATTCAAGAAAAGCATAAGACATTACCAAATCAAAGCTGAAAAAACTAATATAAATGTAAATTCATGTTTCTTTGTGGTGGTGATGTGTCTTCAAGTAACTTCTGACTGAAGGCAACCCTAAGACAACCCTATCATGGAGTGTTCTTAGCAAGATTTGTTCAGAGGATATTTGCCATTGCCTTCCCCCAATGGTTGAGAGCATGTGAGTTTCATGGTTGACCTGGAAATTGTACCCCGATCTCCAAAGTAGTAGTCCAACAGTCAAATTACTAGGCCACACAAGTCATGCTCAAAATGGGAGGATGTTTTGGAATTCCTCCTGAACAAAAGGTCATGCCCTGGAAAAGGAGGATGTCTGGTCACCCTGCCCAGAAAGGGACCCAGATGGCTCACAGAAATGTTAACTACAATAATTTTTATTAACATAATCCAGGGCAGGCAATCCAAAATGTAGGACACTTGAAAATGGAGGACATGATCACATAAAAGGTGAAAATACTCATCTATATGTAAATGTATGCTCTTTAGCCATACTCAAAATGAAAAACATTCTGGAATTCCTCCTGGACGGAAGGTTGAAATGTAGGATACATCTTGGAAAAGGAAGACCTCTGGTCACCCTGAGCTAAAAACACTACTATAAATGTAAATTTATGCTTCTTAATCATGCTCAAAATGGAGGACATTTTGGAATGCTTCCTGGATAGAAGGCTGGAATGTAGGGCATGTCCTGGAAAAGGAGGATGCCTGGTCACCTTTAGCTAAAAAAAAAAAAAGTACTATATTTATATTACTTTTTTTAGCTAAGGGTGACCAAGCATCCTTGTTTTCCAGGACATGCCCTACATTTCAACCTTCAATAGTCATACTTCTTAGGGCCTTTGCACACTGCCAGAAATAGTGCACATTAAATTGAGGCACTGCCCTGGCTGAGTGCTAGGGAATCATGGGAATTGGGTTTTTTTTCTGAGACATTGAGCCTTCTCTGTCAGAGAGCTCTGGTGCCACATTAATTTACAGTTCCCATGATTCCCTAGCACTGAGCCAGGGCAGTGCCTCAATTTAACGTGCACTATTTCTGGCAGTCTGCAAAGGCCCTTAGTCATGCTCAATAATGGAGGACCATTTTGAAACCCCTCTTGGACAGAAGGCTGGAATGCAGGGCATGACCTGGAAAAGGAGGGAAAACAGTCATATATAGCTAAAAACAGTAATATATTTATATTACTATATATATACTACGCTTCAAACTTCAACATTCATATATCTTAGTCATGCTCAATAATGGAGGACCATTTTGAAACTCCTCTTGGACAGAAAGCTGGAATGTAAGGCATGTCCTGACAAAGGAGGAAAAAAGTAATATATAACTAAAAACAGTAATATATTTAGATTACTTTATATTTTATACATATATATGTGTGTGTGTGTACACACACACAATATATATATATATATATATATATATATATATATACACACATACATATACACTTCAACATTCATACTTCTTAATCATGCTCAATAATGGAGGACCATTTTGAAACCCCACTTGGACACAAGGCTGGAATGTAGGGCATGTCCTGAAAAAGGAGGAAAAATAGTAATATATACCTAAAAACAGTAATATATTTATATTACTTTATATTATATGTTGTGTGTGTGTATACAAACACACAATATATATACTACACTTCAATATTCATACTTCTACTTAATCATCCTCCATAATGGAAGACCACTTTGAAACCCCTCTTGGACACAAGGCCTGAAAAAGGAGGAAAAACAGTAATATATACCTAAAACAGTAATATATTTATATTACCTTATATTATATGTGTGTGTGTGTATACAAACACACAATATATATATATACTACACTTCAACATTCATACTTCTACTTAATCATGCTCAATAATGGAGGACCATTTTGAAACTCCTCTTGGACACAAGGCCTGAAAAAGGAGTAAAAACAGTAATATATACCTAAAAACAGTAATATATTTATATTACTTTATATTATATGTGTGTGTGTGTGTATATATATATATATATATATATATATATACATATATATACACAAACACACAATATACATACTACACTTCAACATTCATACTTCTACTTAATCATGCTCAATAATGGAGGACCATTTTGAAACCTCTCTTGGACACAAGGCTGAAATGTAGGACATGCGTGTCCTGGAAAAAGGAGGACGCTTAGGGCCTTTGCAGACTGCCAGAAATAGTGCACATTAAATTGAGGCACTGCCCTGGCTCAGTGCTAGGGAATCATGAGAATTGTATTTTTTTCTGAGACATTGAGCCTTCTCTGTCAGAGAGCTCTGGTGCCACAATAAAATACAGTTCCCATGATTCCCTAGCACTGAGCCAGGACAGTGCCTCAATTGAATGTGCACTATTTCTGGCAGTCTGCAAAGGCCCTTAGTCAGTCTGGACCCACCCTTTTCTGAAAGCCCGGCTGGAAGGCCGGGAAGGAGGCGTTGGCGTCGGCTTCGTCCTCTCCTTTGCTGGCGGCCCCTCTGCGGTCCTGGATCTCCGTTTCCCAATCCTCGTCGGCCATGGCGGGGCACCGGGACACACACCTCACGCCGTCGTCCAAGCGGAGCCTGTGGGGGAGAACGCAGCGACGAGGCCCCCTCAGAGCCAGGAGTAACAACGGCTCCCTCACAGCTCCCAAAACAACCCTTTCTTTCCCACAGGAACCCCGTTAACCGTCGTGGCCGCAGACGCCGCCTTCACACCTCCTCTCGACGGTCTCTGCCCGCCCTTCCTTCCTTCCTTCCTTCCTTCTCAGGCGGCAAACAACCAAGCCTTCCTAGCTGTCGTCCCATTCCCGCCCAAACGTAACTTCCCTTCTCCGGTTCTTTCGATACCTTTTTATCTCCCTCAGACGGGGGAGGGGGCACTTGCCCACAAACAAAATGGTGCCCGCGGAGACACTACTGGAACGCCCACGTGGGCCGAGGCACTCAAGGGCGTCAAACCAGATCGACGCCTCGCCCGCCCGCCAACCGACGCCGCACGTGCCGCCGATACTCTCCAGGTTCCAAGCCACCCTTTCTGCGCGCCTGCCTCGAGAGTCACGTGCTCTTTCCCCTTTCCACCAATAGCGAGGCGGCCTAGAGGCGAAAGCGTGAAGGAGACGGGCGTTGAGGAGTGATTCAAAATGGACGTTCTCTTTCTGAGGGGAGTCTGCGCTTAATCTGTGGTGTAGTGGTGTGCCTTTAAGAAGGGTGACCCAACCGCTGAGGAGAGTAGGAGGCACCTCAAAATTGAGGACGTTCAAGTAAAAAAAAAAAAAAAAACATAAGTAAGACATGACCAAAATAAAAGTTAAAACACACACTCATGGACACTATATTCAATTCATGCTTCTGGGTCATGTTCAAAATGGAGGACGTTTTGAAATTCTTCCTCCAGGATACAATGTGGGGCATGCCCTGGAAAGTGAGGACGTCTGGAGAGGATGAGGAACCTCAAAGTAGAGGACATTCAAAGAGGACATTATAAACAAGACACGGCCGAAAAAAAGCTGTGAAAAGAACACTCATAGGTGATTATCGCACTAAAAGTGTTGCTATTCCACTTTTAACTGCTCTGACTGCCTCCTTGTTGCATTTTGGGGTTTATAGTTCAGTGCGGCCTAAGAGCTCTCTGGCTGAATACAGTCATCCCTCCACATTTGTGGATTTGACTTTTGTGGATTTATTTATGGGTTTTATTAATGTGTTCACTCTAGGAATATCTAGGTCCTCCAGAGCAACTCTGTGGTCAGTTTTAACCAAAAGTTGCACTGAAGGACCTAGAGCAGGAGTAGGCAACCTTTTTGAGCCGGGGGCCAGTCCCCCGAAGTCCTCCCCTCCACCGGGCCGAGGGGGGGAATGGCGGCGTGTGCGCTCACGCGCATGCGCGCACCCCCCGCTACCCCGCGCAACCCGACCCCGCGCGCTGACACCGCCGCGCATGTCACAGCCGCCATTTTGATTTCCAAAATGGCGGCTGTGACTCGTTTGCACATGCGCAGTACTCCTGCGCATGAGCAAACGTGTCACTTCCACCATTTTGGAAATCAAATTGGCGGCCATGGCGCACACGGCGGCAGTGGCGTGCAGCGGCGGTGGCAGGGGTCCGCCTGGGCTGGTAAGTGGGGTGACCTGGGCCAGAACCGGCCCGGGAGCCATAGGTTGCCGGCCCCTGACCTAGAGATTCCTAAAGAGAATACTTCTCTAAGCATTTGTAGCTCCTCCGGTGCAATTCTATGGTCAATGTCTGGCAGATGTTGAGCACAGAGTTGTACCGGAGGACCTAGAGATTCCTAGAGAGGTTTCTGTCAGGTGTTCTCTCATAGTGTTTTTGTTTGTGGTTTTTCCACTTTCACAAGGGTCCTGTACCCCTAACCCTAGGGAATGTGGAAGGACCACTGTATTCTAAATGCCCCTTCCCTAAACTGCAAATCCCAGAATGCAACAGGAGGAGTTAAAGTGGAATAGCAACGCTAAAAGATTGTAGTGCTGTAGTGGGAGCCACAGGACAAAGACAACCATGCCCAATTTTAAAAGAGAGAAGTTGCCAGTTAGGAAAACATTTGGTCAGTCATAAGTTTTTGTATATTCCAAAATGTCCAGTCCCTTTGATGGGAAGAGATTTGTTGTGTAAATTAAGGGCAGCATTAGTGCGACAATCTCCATAGACACTCATATTCAACTGATGATTCTGAGTCATGCTCAAAATGGAGGATGTTTTGGAATTCCTCCTGCAGGATACAAAGCTGAAATGTAGGGCATGCCCTGGAAAAGGAGGACATTTGACCACACTGCCCTTTTAAGTTATTTCCCCACTTAGGACTTGATTAAAATCCAGTTGGTTAATAATCTGGAGTGGAGGACAGTACCAGTTTGTTCTTTTGCTCCGGAAGAACTTGCAAATATTCCATTATTGAATGAAAGTTACTTGATTGGATAGTCTAATAATCTTAATATATCATCACCTTGGATATATCTGCATCATTTAGGGCCTTTATAGACTGCTAGAAATAGTGCAGCTTGAGGCACTTTAACTGTCCTGACTCAGTGCTAGGGAATCATGGGAATTGTATTTTTTTCTGAGATATTGAGCTTTCTCTGTCAGAGAGCTCTGGTGCCACAGTAAACTACAGTCCCCATGATTCCTTAGTGCTGAGCCAGGAGTGACCTCAAGCTGCACTATTTCTGGAAGTCTGTAAAGGCCCTTAGTCTACTGGTTTTTACCAGGTGAGTTAGAACTTTTACATGTGTTATGCCTTGATTTAACTAAAACTTGGTGCCAAGTCTGAAAAGGTTGAAAGCTAATTATTTGTTTCTGTGCCATAAAGCAAGAGCACCTGCATATTAAGTCCTGAAAGCACAACAGTCTCAATAAGAATTCCCATCACTTTTATTGTAGTGGGCCACAATCAGGCACCAAAAGAACTCAGTAAAACGTATTTAATTAGACCTGCTTACTGCTTGATAAATTGCTTAAGCCGACTTGTTCCAGGTCAAATGCTAGTATCTACCACATCTGCTCTTTATTATACAACAGTAATGGGCAGACTTCAGGTTTGTGGGGATCTATTTTGTGTGTGTATGTGTTGCTGTGTTTGTTTTGTCTGGTGATTTATTTATTTTTTACTAAAACTCAGATATAACAAGGAAAAGGTTTGGTGGAGAGACATAAAATTAAAAACTTACAAATACTGTTAAAATTTACTCAAAATTAAAGAAGTCTGACCTTAGGAATTTGCTTTCACAAAACTGAGCAGGCTCCCAGTTCTTTCACATAACAATACACTATTATTTATCCCAAACTTTCTTAATAATTTAGCACACAGTGTTTTTTTTTTGTGTTTTTTTTGCTATTATTAAACTAGGAAACAAATTATTATTATATTTCTTTATATCCTGTTTTCCCCAAAAAATTGAGACACAAAGGGCCCCTTTGTGGTGTCCTCAAGGCAGGGATGGGGAAGGGCGTGCGGCGTCAGAACGTCCTCCCAGCGCAGCGTCTTGAGGGCGCCCTATTTGCCGGCTCTGAAAGGAGCAGCGTTTTTGCCGCTCCTTTCATGGCCAACAAGAGGGAGTATTGGGGCTGAGGCATGGGGCAGCCTTGGCCCCAATCCTTTATTTCTCAGGGAGGCCCAGGGCCGCCCGTCTGCATCCCCCTAAAGTGACTTAAAAATTAAAACTACAATTAAAAACATACAAAAGTGCATATTAAAATAGAATTAAAATAGTACAATATTAAAACATCATTCATTAAAATAATAAAATGCAATCAAAAAGATAAAAGCACTTTAAAACAGTACAAATTAAAACAGTTAAAAACACTAAAACACATTAAAACAAAGAAAAATAAAACGATCTACAGAAATCCCTTCTAATCAGCAAAAAAATCACCAAAATATTTACCAGCACATTGTAACTTCTTAGAGAATGCTTTAAAAGAATAAAGAAAACAATTTATTGTGTTGTTTCATTATAGACAGAAGATTGGCTGCATATCTATATGGGCTACAAATACAATTCCAGCATCCCTTGCCAGTGGCTGCATCATCTGGACCACATGTGTCCCAATCTAAATCCAAAACTTGGTCCTTGGAAACAAAGCTGTGCAATATTTATAAGAGAAGCAACTTTTCACCATCACCAGCTTATCTAAAGCCATCTGCTTCTGGACACTTTTATTTCTGGTTAGTTCCTTTAACTTTTAACTGCATGGCAGAAAATAAACTAGCAGAGCTAGCAGAATTGTAATGAATGAAGATGCACTCTTCAGTAACTACCAGTTCTGTACCATTTAAGGACATAGGAGCTTTGAGGAAGGGGAAAGTCAGCATATTGTTGTGCAACTCAATGAAACAATTCCTTGGTTAGTGCTACAAATGGTCTTCACCAATGTGAACTACAATATGAAGAGTTTAAAATTTAAAAAGTGTTGTTTGTATAGGACATTCTTTTAAAATGGTATAATGCATGGAATTTGCAAGTTGGCTTTTTAGTTCTTAAATCTGAAGTGTATCCCATAATATATATTTTGTGCATTCAAGTGTCAGCTGAGCTGGATAGTTCAGTTTATGTACCATGTAATTTAAAAAATACATTTTTATTATAAATATTTCAAAAATGTCCAGATGAGGATGAGGATTCTACTGGGGGGAAAGTCTTAAGACATTTTGATAATAAAAAGACTAGCAGTCTGCAACCCCCCTAAGGGCCTTTGCAGACTGCCACAAATAGTGCAAATTGAGGCCACTTTAACTGTCCTGGCTCAGTGCTAAGGAATCATGGGAACTGTAGTTTATTGTGGCACCAGAGCTCTCTGACAGAGAAGGCTCAATGTCTCAGAAAAAAATGCAATTCCCATGATTCCCTAGCACTGAGCCAGGACAGTTAAAGTGGCCTCAATTTGCATCATTTCTGGCAGTCTGCAAAGGCCCTAAGAAGATAGTGCCACTGAATTCTGCTTTGGTCAGACTTCACCTAGAATACTGAGTAAAGTTCTGGAAACCACAGTGCAAGAAGGATATTGACCAGCTGAAACATGTGCAGAGGAAGATGACCAGAATTGTCAAAGGTCTGAAAAACTAAACCTTACAAACAACAACTTAGGGGGCTGGGCATGTTTAGCTTGGAGAAGACTGAGAAGTAACATGACAGCCATCTTTAAATATCTAAAGGGCTCTTTTCTACATTAGGTTGTTTTCTGCTACTCCAGAGACTAGAACATGCACCAGAGGATTCAAATTACAAGAAAAGAGAATGCACCTAAACATTAGGAAGAACTTCCTACTATGAGAACTGTTTGACAGTGGGATAGATATCTTTTAGGAGTGCTTTCATTGTGTATTCCTGCATGACTACACTAAAAATATCTGTATCACAAAATACTGAGCAAGCTACTCAAAGGTCCAAAACACACTGCAGAAATAATCCAGTTTGAGACTGCTTAACTGCCCTGACTCAGGGCTAGGAACAGACTGCCAGTAATAGTGCAGCTTGAGGCCACTTTAACTGTCCTGGCTCAGTGCTAGGGAATCATGGGAATTGTATTTTTTTCCTGGGACATTGAGCCTAGGACTCTCTGTCAGAGAGTTCTGGTGCCACAATAAACTACAGTTCCCATGTTTCCTTAGCACTGAGCCAGGACAGTTAAAGTGGTCTCAAGCTGCACTATTTCTGGCAGTCTGTAAAGGCTCTATGGAGTTTATCACACGGGGGAAATCCCGTGCGGAAATGGGGTTTTAAAGTAGAAAAAAAAACACATTTTCAGACGACGTCGCTGTTTAAAGGAGGTTAAACGGGGGTTAATCCGAACGGAAACCCTTCATTGACTGCTTCTTTTTACTTTCGAGTTTTTCCGAAAGTAAAAAGAAGCAGTTTCTGTTCAGATTAACCCCATTTTAACATCGCTTTCACTTTTCACGCTGGGGAATCCCGTTAATAAATTGCTTCCGCTTTTGCGTTTTTTTTCTACTTAAAGCAGGGTTTCTGCACGGGACTCCCCGTGTGATAAACTCCTAAGTTGAGTCCCATGGCACCTGAGACTGGGAGGCACAGCAGGCATGGATGCCCTATCTTCATGTTCCTAATCCAGTTTTACCCGTTTCCTTTCAGTCAACTCTAGGGACTGAATAGACTAGCTCCTAATGGGGAGAAGGATTCCAGCAAGCCCCTGGGAATCTAATTTGTGTAAAATGCACTCTGATAGATTCTGTAATCAATCAGAATAGCACCTGATCCACCCTAGGGCTATGCCACGCCCCACCTTATAATGGTTAAACTAACTGTAAGTGCTCCACCTTGTAGCAATGAGTATTTACAACTATGGAAGAGAAAAGTTAAACCCCAATGTCCAACTAAAATATTATCCAGAATGGTACACAGCTCTTTACTGGATCACCTGTATACCTGTATGGGAGAAAAATACTATTACCATTGGTGGGTAATGAGGGACTGGGTTAACCTATATTCCCAGTATATGATGGTGAGTTCATATGGATGCACCCTGTGTTAACAGGTCCATTCCTGAATTTATATTTGATTTCATCTGAGGAAGAACTTGTTCAGCCACTTGAAACCCTCTAACTCAGGGGTGCCCACACTTTTTGATCGGGGGCTGGTTTGCTGTGCGCATGCACATGCAATGTGGGGCGCCATTTTGTATTCCAAAATGGCGCCCAGAGTCGTGCACATGCGCACGCAACGCCGGGCACATGCGCACGACTCCGGACGCCATTTTGGAATAAAAATGGCGCCCTGTGTCACGCACACATGCACACAGTTAAAGTGGACTCAATTTGCACTATTTCTAGCAGTCTGCAAAGGCCCTTAGAGTGCTGAGTACATTATAGAAAGCAGTATAGAAATGTACAAAGAGAGAGAGAGCGCTTTCGTAGGCTTGAGCCTACTTCCTCAGATGCATGTTGATTAGGGGTCATGAAAAACTAACAGAGGACTTTGTGGCATTAACCTTCTGCTACAGAATAGCAGAGGGAGGAATTCCCCCCAAGGAATATCTGTCAAAAAAGACAAACCTGCAAACCTTAGTGTTAAATACTAGCTCGCTATCTGAAAACTGTACAGTACATTTAAAAGATATAGCTGTGTCTCTAGGATCAGTATGTAGAAAGATCTTGTAACACCTTTGAGACTAAAAAAAAGAAGTTGGCAGCATGAGCTTTGGCAGACTCTACTTCCTCAGATGCAAATGCATACTAACTAATCCTATAATAACTATGGAAGCAAGAATTTAGCTATTGTGCTAAAAGGCAAGTACCATTCTCAAAAGAACTGAGCAATCAAGTCCTCTTAAACTAGGGCTGAGTTTACCAAAGCAGAGCCATCAGGACAGGGGTCTGTTGAATAGTCAGCCCATCTAAGGGAATTCTTATTCAAAAATGTAACTACAATATTTAGACTAATTAACAGGTACATCTACTCTTCTCTTTGACAAACCCCCTCAAGGCTTCTCAGAATGTGTGTGGGAGGATGGAGATAACTCCTTAGCAGAGTAAAGTGATCTTGTTGTTTTCATGAGTTCAGGAAGGAGAAAAAGGGGTATAGGTTTATCCTGGAATGGTTGTTGTTTCTAGCTGCCCTCAAGTCAATCTCTACTCATAGGGCCTTTGCAGACTGCCAGAAATAGTGCAAATTGAGTCCACTTTAAGGGTTAGGGTTTGTGCTAGGGAATCATGGGAACTGTGTTGTTTTTTTTTTCCTGAGACATTGAGCCTTCTCTGTCAGAGAGCTCTGGTGCCACAATAAAATACAGTTCCCATGATTCTCAAACCCTTAAAGTGGACTCAATTTGCACTATTTCTAGCAGTCTGCAAAGGCCCATAGTGACCCTGTGGATGAGGCATCTCCAAGAATCCCTATCCTCCACTTCCTTGCCCAGGTCCTGTAAGCCCTTGCCCATAATTCCCTCATTGAGTCTATCCATCTGATCTGTGGTCTTCCTCTCTTTCTTCGGCCCTCTACCTTTTCTAGCATTATTGTTTTTTCCAGTGATCCATGCCTTCTCATGATGTGGCCAAAGTACAACAGTCTCAACTTTATCATCTTTGCTTCCAAGGAGAGCTCTGGTCTGATCTATTCAAGGACCCATCTGTTTGTCTTCTTGGCTCTCCATGATATCCTAAGTACTCTTCTCCAGCACCACATAATTTTCTTCACTAAGAACTCTTGCCATCTTGACCACACTCTGATTTTGCTTGGCTACACATGTCCTGGTTTTATCTCTGAAATGTTGTAAGATACAGCCTTTTTCTTGACTGCCCCCAGGCTTTCCTTGGGTCCTTCTGTTGGCAGTGTAGACCAGGGATAGGCAACCTTTTTGAGCAGGGGGCCGGGTTGCTGTCCCTCAGACAATTGTGGGGCCGAAGCAAAAATAAATAAATTTTTAAAATTATTTTTTTAAAATATATATATATATATATGCATGCACACTCTCTCAGCCCCAGAAAAGCCATGATGGCAAAACCCCTGTGGAGACTTTGCCAAGAAAACCCCAAGAACAAGTAATAACAACAATAATCAATATCATCATGGCGGGCGGCTGTGGCAGCAGGGGTTGTCGGCGGCGGCGGCAGGACCAGCCTGGGGCCGGTCCAAAGGCCTCTGTGGGCCGCATCCAGCCCCCGGGCCGCAGGTTGCCTACCCCTGGTGTAGACTATTTTTTTTAAATCTGATTTGGAAACAGAAAGTTTATGAGGAAGCTGCTTTTAATAATATGCCATACTGTTTTTATTTTTTGCTTTTTAATGGATATGTTTTAAATTATTTTTAATTCTAGTTTCATAATTATATCTGACCTTTTTGCATATTTTCACTGACATATGCTTTTATCTGTATCTGTTAAAGCAGTATCAAAGTGTTATATTGGTGTAGTGTTGTGGGAAAGTAACCTTGATTTTTGTAAGCTGCCCGAATTCCTAGGGCTGGGGAAAAGTAATAATAAGTGCTGTTGCAATACTCCCCCATAGAGCAAAATGTATAAGCTGAATGAAGATTTAAAGTACAAGCCTTTTGCTTTGTACTCAAGTTGGAAAAGTTGATTTGTTTGACTACAGTTCTGAGGATCTCAAAAGCCAGCATGGCCACTGGCTATGCTGAAAAATTCTGGGAGCTGTGGTCCAAAAAGTAATTTTCCCAAGATCTGCTTCTGCTTCCTGTTCCTCTTGGAGTCTACATCCAGTATTTGCTTTGTTATCTTGCAGTAGCTGATAACCTCATTCGCTGTAAATTTGCCCAGTTTGCCCATTGTGAAAGATTTCTTTTTTTCTCTGCTAAAAGATTTTATCTATGTAACTATTCTGCTTGTGCTGAATTCACTCCCCCCCCCCCAAACTGGATGAATCTGAGCTCCAGTGACTGAAGAGAGAAAGATATTTCAATATTTACATTCTCCATACTGTTTATTTTGTAACCTCTGTCATGTGCTGTTCTTCATTATCAGTTACTTACTTAAACTCTCCTATTTCTCAAGCTTCTCTCTGTAAGGAAGATAACCCAGCCCCATGGATTTGTTGTCTTCCTTTGCATCCCCTTGGCTGTTTACTGCATTCTTCTCCAGGTGAGATTGCACAAAGTATTGTGTGGATGATAAACATAGAATAGTATATCCAGGGGTAGCTTTGTTGATCATTTAGCAAAGAACATTATCATCCAAAATCCTGCAAAACAATGATACCTTGGTATGAGAATGAAAATCTCATACACACACACACGCACGCACACACACACAGTGGACCTTTGGTATCCAGGATCCTCAGTGTATCCCAAAATCTGTGGATGCTCAAGTCCCATTAAATACAATGTCTTAGGGGGGTTGCAGACTGCCAGAAATAGTGCAAATTGAGTCCACTTTTAGGGTTAGGGTTAGGGTTAGGGAATCATGGGAACTGTATTTTATTGTGGCACCAGAGCTCTCTGACAGAGAAGGCTCAATGTCTCAGAAAAAAAAACAATTCCCATGATTCCCTAGCACTAATCCTAACCCTAAAAGTGGACTCAATTTGCACTATTTCTGGCAGTCTGCAACCCCCCATAGTAAAATGGTGTCTGTTATATAAAATGCTTTAGAAATTTATGTATTTTTAATGTTTTCAAACCATGGATGGTTGAATCCTTAGATAAAAAAAATCTGTGGATACAGAGGGCCAACTACATATAAGAGCAGGGGTAGGCAACCTAAGGCCCGGGGGCCAGATGCGGCCCCCCGAGGCCTTTGGACCGGCCCCAGGCCAGTCCTGCCGCCGCCACCCCCCGCCGCTGCCGCCCACCATGATGATATTGATTATTGTTGTTATTACTTGTTCTTGGGGTTTTCTTGACAAAATCTCCACAGGGGTTTTGCCATGGCTTTTCTGGGGCTGAGAGAGTGTGCATGCATTTTTTTTAATTTTAAAATATATTTTAAAAAATATTTTTATTTATTTATTTATTTATTTATTTTTGGTTCTTCGGCCCCCCAATTGTCTGAGGGACAGCAACCCGGCCCCAGGCTCAAAAAGGTTGCCTACCCCTGTATAAGAGAGTATTCTCATTCTTCAGATATATCAATGCACAGAGACAATGTGTGTATGAGAGTATTCATGAGAGTATTCCCATTCTTCATATATATGTGTGTGTGTGTGTGTGTGTGTGTGTATGAGAGTATTCCCATTCTTCATATATATATGTGTGTGTGTGTGTGTGTGTGTGTACACACACACACACACACAAATATATATGAGACAGTATTCTCTCTGTCTCTCTGTGCATTGATATAGCTGAATAATAATAATAATAATAATAATAA
>CM034703.1:31412518-31430086 GCA_020142125.1 Phrynosoma platyrhinos | reverse complement strand
TCTCTCTCTCTCTCTCTCTCTCTATATATATATATATGATGTGGACCCTCCACATTCACTGGTCTTAAGGGCACAGGACCCTTGTGAAGGTGGGAAAAACACAAATAAAAAAAGCACTATTTTTTTACCTGAGAGATCACCTCTCTAGGTATCTCTAGGTCCTCCAGCACAATTCTATAGTCAACATCTGCCAGAGGCTGAACACAGAATTGTGCTAGAGGGCCTACAAATGCCTAGAAAATTCTCTCTAGAAATGTCTAGGACTAGGTCCTCCAGCACAGATTCTGGAGATTCCTAGAGAGAACATATTAATCAAAGCCGTGAATAATCAAAGCTGGAAAAGTCAAAGCCACGGATGTGGAGAGCCATCTGTATATTACACCCATACACACTTTGGCTTAAGTCCCTTTGAGTATATATGTGCTCTGTGGGTTGTGTGCCTTCAGGTTTCAGACTTATGGCGACACTATCATGGGCGAAGATTTCAACCTGAAATCTAACTAGTCCAGTCATGTGTGTATATACACAAATGAGTGAACTGGTTAGATTTCAAATTGAAATCTTCTCCCTGGTACTGAAGAGTGATTCCTCCCATTCAACAATCCCTTCAAAATCAGCAGCTGATGGACAGCAGATGCCGCAAGGTCCGTTCATTGATGAGTGAAACTCGGGTCCAAAACACACTGCAGAAATAATCCAGTTTGAGACCAATTGCCCTGGCTCAGTGCTAGGGAATCCTGGGAAATGTTTATTGTGTCACCAGAGTTCTCTGACAGAGAAGGCTAAATGTCTCACAAAACTAGCATTGAGCCAGGGCAGTTAAAGCAGTCTCAAACTGGATTATTTCTGCAGTGGGCTTGGGACCACAGAGTTCAAATTGAAAGGAAGGTTGGGTATGAATGATGCAATAGCAAGAAAACATCCAAGAGGGTAGCCGTGTTGGCCATATAGCAAATCCAATAACATTTTTAAAATCCATCAGTGATACCTTTATTGGACCAACCAAAATGCACATTATATGCTTGCATTTTGCTGTTTCTGTTCTCATTTCAGGTGATATGGAGGGGTATATCTTGCAGGATGGCCCCTCCTCCTTCTGGCCATGTTGCTGCTGGGAGATTCTCAAAGTCCAGGAAATTTAACATCCATTTGCAACACAAAGAAGATACTTCCTTTGCAATCCATAATGGTCCAAAACCCACTGCAGAAATAATCCAGTTTGAGACCATTTTAACTGCCCTGGCTCAGTGCTAGGGAATCCTGGGAATTGTAGTTTATTGTGGCACCAGAGATCTCTGACAGAGAAGGCTAAGGGCCTTTGCAGACTGCTAGAAATAGTGCAAATTGAGTCCACTTTAAGGGTTAGGGTTAGGGTTAGGGAATCATGGGAACTGTATTTTATTGTGGCATCAGAGCTCTCTGACAGAGAAGGCTCAATGTATCAGGAATAAAAAACCAATTCCTATGATTCCCTAGCACTAACCCTAACCCTTAAAGTGGACTCAATTTGCACTATTTCTGGCACTCTGCAGAGGCCCTTAATGTCTCTCAAAAGTACAGTTCCCTGAACTCCCTAGCATTGAGTCAGGGCAATTAAAGTGGTCTCAGACTGGATTATTTCTGCAGTGTGTTTTGGACCTTAGTCTATGAAAGCTCATGCTATTATTTATTATTATTATTAAACTTTATTTCTAGAGCGCTGTAATTATACACAGCGCTGTACAAAGTAAAAAAGTTACAAATATAAAAAAGCCTGCCCACGGCGTACACTAAGAAATAAAATAAATAGATAAACAAATTACCAAATAGAGGAAAAAATTAAAAAATCAAATATCAAACAAATCAAATGACATCAAATGCTGTCAACTTCTGTCTTTCAGTTAGGTCCAAAACACACTGTAGAAATAATCCAGTTTGAGATCACTTTAAGTGCCTTGGCTCAATGCTAGGGAATACTGGGAATTGTAGTTTTGTGAGACATTTTGCCTTCTGTCAGAGAGCTCTGGTGCCACAACAAACTATAATTTCCAGGGTTCCATAGCACAGCCAGGGCAGCTAAAGCATTCTCAAAGTGAATTATTTCTGCAGTTTGTTTTGAACCATAGGGCCTAAGCAGACTGCCAGAAATAGTGCACATTAAATTGAGGCACTGCCCTGGCTCAGTGCTAGGGAATCATGGGAATTGTATTTTTTTCTGAGACATTGAGCCTTCTCTGTCAGAGAGCTCTGGTGCCACAATAACATACAATTCCCATGATTCCCTAGCACTAACCCTAACCCTAAAAATGGACTCAATTTGCACTATTTCTGGCAATCTGCAACCCCTTATAGTCTCAAAGGTGCTACAAGATCTCTCTAAGTAGTTTTGCATGAGACATTGAGCCTTCTCTGTCAGAGGTAGTTCTGGTGCCACAGCAAACTACAAATTCCAGGATTCCCTAGCATTGACCCAGGGCAGCTAAAGTGATCTCGAACTAGATTATTTCTGCAGTGTGTTTTATACCAATTATCGCACTACACTCTTTAATAATAATAATAATAAAATTTATTTGTATCCCGCTTATTGCCAGACAATCCAAGCGGCTTACAATAAAACCTGTATAACATATCCCCCCCCCAAAAAAACGCTGCTATTCCACTTTAACTTCTCTGGCTGCCTTATGCTGCATTCTGGGATTTGCAATTTAGGGAGGGGCATTTAAAATACTTAGCCAGAGAGCTCTTAGGCCTCACTGAACTACAAACCCCAGAATGCAACAGGAGGCAGCCAGAGCAGTTAAAGTAGAATAGCAGCACTATAAGAGTGTAATGCGATATAATCTAGTATGTCTCCATCCTTTGTGATTCTTCTGTTCATTTCAATAGAAATGAATTACACTTGTCTCTCCACATTCGCTGGGATTAGGGGCACAGGACCCTTGGGAAAGTGAAAAAAAAAACCACAAATAATAAAAACACTTTTTATGTGAGAGAACACCTCTCTAGGAATCTCTAGGTCCTCCAGTACAACTCTGTGCTCAACATTTGCCAGACATTGACCATAGAACTGAGCTGGAGGAGCTACAAATGTCTAGAGGAGTGTTCTCTCTAGGAATCTCTAGGACTGGGTCCTTCAGCGTGACTTTTGGTTAAAGTTAACCATAGAGTTGCACTGGAGGACCTAGAGATTCCAAGAGAGAACACATTAATAAAATCCGTAAATAATCAAAGCCACAAAAGTCAATGCCATAAATGTGAAGGGGCAAATGTATTCCCCAAAGATTCCCTATGGACAAGTATTCCCCAATGATTTCCTATGGGCAAGCATTCCCCAATGATTCCCTATGGGCAAGTATTTCCCAATGATTTCCTATGGGCAAGCATTCCCCAATGATTCCCTATGGGCAAGTATTTCCCAATGATTTCCTATGGGCAAGCATTCCCCAATGATTCCCTATGGGCAAGTATTTCCCAATGATTTCCTATGGGCAAGCATTCCCCAATGATTCCCTATGGGTAAGTATTCCCCAATGATTTCCTATGGGCAAGCATTCCCCAATGATTCCCTATGGGTAAGTATTCCCCAATGATTCCATATGGGCAAATCCAACAACATCTAAACAGTGATACTTTTATTGGTCCAACCAACATGCACAATAGACCACAGAGTTGCGCTGGAGGACCTAGATATTCCTAGAGAGAGAGAGAGAACATATTAACAAAATCTGTAAATAATCAAAGCCGCAAACGTGGAGGTAGGAGTGTACTCAATAGCAAGGAAAACCGGCATGGGCTGCTCTAGAGTTTCTAGCTCTATGGTCGCCCGCTCCAGTCTATGAACCATAAAGTGAGTTCCCTCTAGACTGAGATCTCTCTATGGTAAGGTGCCTGCTTTGCATGGAGGATAAGTTGAATCTCAGACCGGAAGTTCTGAGACGGCAGCAGCGCGTGGGATTCAAGCTGAGAGCAACAGCACTTCCTGTTGATGTTTTGCTGGACGGGAGGGACCAAGCAACCGGCTTACAGGTAGAGGATTTTTTTTTACCCATTTTTATTCATTTGGTTTGGTTATTTTGGGCATCGAGCCTTGGAAACTGTGTTTTTGGCTGTGCACGTCTACTCTCCTGAGTTTAATGGTGCTTTTGTTTTTGTTTTTGTGTGCCTTCAGGTCGTTTCCCTGGGGCTTCCTTGGCCAGATTTTATTCAGAGGGGGTTTGTCATGGCCTTCCCCTGAGGCTGTGAGAGTGTGACTTGCCCAAGGTTTTCCTCTCCGAATCATGGCGACCCTAAGGAGAACATATCATGGGGGGGTTTTTTTGGGCAAGATTTGTTCAGAGGGGGCTTGCCATGGCCATCTTCTGAGGCTGAGAGAGTGTGACGTGCCCAAGGGTTTTCCCCATCCGAATTATGGTGACCCTATTGTGGGGTTTTCTAGACAAGTTTCCTCTGGTCCAAAACACAGTGCAGAAATAATCCAGTTTGAGACCGCTTTAACTGCCCTGGCTCAGTGCTAGGGAACCCTGGGAATTGTAGCTCATTGTGGCACCAGAGCTCTCTGACAGAGAAGCCTAAATGTCTCACAAAACTACAGTTCCCAGAATTCCCTAGCATTGAGCCGGGGCAGTTAAAGCGGTCTCAAACTGGATTATTTATGCAGTGGGTTTTGGACCTCAGAGGAGGTTTGCTATTGCTTTCCCCTGAGGCTGTGAGATTGTGACTTCCCCAAGGTTTCTCATCTGAATTATGGTGACCCAAGAGAACCTATAATGGGTTGTTTTGTGTGTTTTTTTTTGGCAAGATTTGTTCAGAGGAGGTTTGCCACTGCCATCTTCTGAGGCTGAGAGAGTGTGACTTGTCCAAAGTCACCCAGTGGGTTTCTATGGCCAAGCGGGAATTTGAACCCTGATCTCCCAGAGTCATTGTCCAATGCTCAAACCACTATGCCATACTGGCTCACATAATTTACACCTGCTCATCTTTCAAATGCCTGTGCTAAATTAAGCATGTACACTTTTCTGGTAGTTTGGCTGATTGTAGTGAAAATAGTAAACAGTTGTGTGGATTCCTTCTCTCGCTGGAAGAGCACGTTATTGTTTTTATGGTAGTGGTGGTTGTTAAAGCAGGTTGAGTCTTCCTTATCCGAAAGTGTTTTGGATTTCAGATTTTTTTTGGATTTTGGAAATATTTGTACATATTTGCACATACATACAAAATGAGATTATCTTGGAGGTGGCACCCAAGTCTAAACACAAAATTAATTTCTGTTTCGCATACGGTACAAAGTGGTGTGGTTTGAGTGCTGGACTATGACTCTGGAGACCAGGGTTTGATTCTCAGCTTTCTATGAAACTCCTCCTCCCCGCTCTCCGCGTGCTGGAGGAAATGGCTTCGCGTGCCATCTCTGGCACACCATCACGGCCCTCAATTATTTCCTAGAAAGTCAGAGTTTTGGGGCAAACAGATGTTTGTGAAGGGCAGGGGTAGGCAACCTTTCCCCTTTAAGGGCCAAGGGACTTCAGCTCCCAGAATCCCAGGAGCTATTGGCCAACATGGGACTATTGGCCAACATGGCTGAGGCTTCTGGAAGATGAAGTCCCTTGGCCCTCAAAGGGGAAAGGTTGCCTACCCCTGGTGAAGGGGATAGTCATCTGAAGGTGGGTGTTTATGATTTTAATGGTCTATCTATGGCTTATTTTGGGCTGCCAGTACCTAATTCATATGTAACTGGGGTGTCATGTGTGAAAGTACCCCCAGAATGCTGAAGCATTGGTGGGAATAGTCAGCAATAAGTGATTTAGGGCCTTTGCAGACTGCCAGAAATAGTGCAAATTGAGTCCACTTTAACTGCCCTGACTCAGTGCTAGGGAATCATGGGAACTGTAGTTTATTGTGGCACCAGAGCTCTCTGACAGAGAAGGCTCAATGTCTCAGAAAAAAATACAGTTCCCATGATTTCCTAGCACTGAGCCAGGACAGTTAAAGTGGATTCAATTTGCACTATTTCTAGCAGTCTGCAAATACATGAGAACTTCCCATTATTCAGGTTTCTTGTACTCCACCAATGCACAGTAGTGTTGAGTCAAACAGCAGCTTCAGCTCCTTGAAACAGCTGAGTTTAAGATTTGTTCAGACTGAAATGTTGATGTCAGCTTTTTAAATTTATTATGACTAAATTTTTAAGTTTTGTAGATACTTAGGCCCTGTCTGCATGGACAAATAAAACGTCCTTCCCCTGTACCTATGGCAATGAGTCCAGTTGACGCAAGGCCCAAACCCTGGTTCTGGTATGAAATGTCCTAACAATGTCCAGCCAGTTCAACACCAAACCTGCCATATATCCCCATTTAAATATTTTTTTAAAACCCCACCTTTTGCACCAGAAGATCCGGAGCCTGCCATTTTGATTCTAGGAGGCTGTTTACAACACATCCCACTGTGCTGTCTACTGCCGCCTCAATGACTTGGTTGCTCTGTGGTCACATTGAGGCATGGTGCCATGTGATCGATTCTGGGCGCCTTGTTCTGACCTCAGAGTGAGCGATGCACTGCCACATGTATGCACACAGCCACCTGGCACTGCAACTGAGAGCCCTAGGTAATGGTAGAATATAAGGGCAGGTCCAGGGCCAGAATATTCTGGGGTGTTTCCTGAGCATTGGATAATGACTCTGGGCACCGGGGTTCAGATCCTCATTTGAGCACTATGTGGCATGTCACAGTGTCTCAGCCTCAGAGGGTGGCAGTAGCAAACCCCCTCTCAAGAAACTTGCCAAGAAAACCCTGTGAAAGATTCACTTAAGGTTTTCCATAAGTCAAAAATGACTTGGAGACACACAACAACAGTCAACAAGAGATTAGAACTCTTTTTGAAATTGTTATTTAAAAAAAAAAACTATAAAGGAATGTGATGAGCAACAACCCAACCGGATATCAATACCAAGATCTGAGCTTGCCACTCATATGTAAAATTATAGCATACCTAAGACCACATAGCTTCCCTTTGGCTACACACCTTTAAACAGTAACCTGGAAGTAAAGAAGACATGCATTAATGCTTGAAGTAGTGCATCCATTCATGCCTTAATTTTGTTATTGCTGTTTAGTGCATTCAGGCTTGCTCAAATTTATGGTGTCTCTATCAGTGCTTCTTGGCAAGATTTATTTAGAGATTTATCATTGCCTTCCTCTTAGGCTGAAAGACTGTGTCTTGCCCAGTGTCACCCAGTGGGTTTCATGAGAGGGCAGTGTATTTAATCCTTGTCTTTTAGAGTCCTAGTCCAGCACTCAAACCACTCCACCACACTGGCTCTTCATGCCTGAATAACCTGGGGTTAACTTCTGACTTGACATGTGCTAGAGTGCCCTGGCAGTTTCTTATTTTCTAAATCCTCAGGAGATAAGTGGGATTTTACTGAACAACAAGACTCCACTGATTTAAAAAAAACTATGATAACTTTTGCAACTGAGTCAGCACCATTATTTGTACTGTTATCTTGTAACCTCCTGTGACTTCCTGAGTTGTTCCTACTGATTTCATCAGCTGGTTTCTGTGTTTTTCTTCTTAGTGAAAACATGCTGTGCCCTTTTCTACTCTGAAACATGGATTTATGTATCTAGTCTTCCAGCACTGTTTTAAAAAAAGACGTTTACACCCTAACCTCTGCGTATAGTGAATATGATATATAATTTTTCCACACTGATGAGCAACATTGAAATTAACCTGGTTATCTCTTTCCAGGTCATTGTGACTTACTTTCATTGAACATTTTAAGGCAGAAGGAAGGAGCTAAGAATGGAGTGGAATCCTGCAAAAAAGAACAGCGAAGTTCAGTGAAAGTGGAATAAAGGTGATCTCTATGCCCCCCAAAAAACCTGGTGTAGGGGGCTGGGAAATACCAGAGCTGATTTTTGGGCTGCTTCAGAATTGAAATGAAGAAGAGAAAACAAAGAAATTCCATCACATTTCCACTCCAGTGCTATGTTGGAGTTATATATAAGGTTGCAGACCTCTTTTGGCTAAGGCCCATTAAGTTCAAAAGGACTTAATAAACATGCATAGGATTTGTGCACAAATTCCTTGTTCTAATTTGTAATGAAAAGTGGTTATTATTTTTATAACCTATCCATTGGCAAGGGATTTTTGATTTTGTATTTATTAAGAGAATATAGGTTTACCCTGTTTTCAACCGAAAAAAAGGGGGTGTCCATAGTGTTTTGCATGAAATACTGAATTATAGAGTTGGAAGGGATACAAAGAATCATCTGGTCCAACTCTATGCCAATCTGGGAAATCCACAACTGAAGCATTACCTGACAGATGGCCATCAATCTCTGTTTAAAAAAACTTCTAATGGAGAAGTCTACCCAGAGGTGGTTTGCTTCAAAGTTAAATAACTCTTTAAGTGTCAAGATTCTTCCTAATAATCAGTCAAGATGTTCTTTCTTTTAATTTGAATCCATTTGTTTGGGTCTGAAGTAGCAATAAGCTTGTTTCACATGTCAGCCCTTCTGATGTTTGGAGGCAGTAGTCATAGTACCTCTTAGGCACTGCAGAAATAATCCAGTTTGACATTACTTTAACTTCCATGGCTCAGTGCTATGGAATTCTTTGATTTGTAGTTTGTTGTGGCACCAGAACCTTCTGACAGAGAAGGCTAAATAGCTCACAAAACTACAATTCCTAGAATTCCGTAACACTGAATTGGATGCTGCCTTTGCCTTTTCTTCTCCAGGCTTAGTGTGTCCATGTCTCTCAGACATTCTGTACAGGGCTTGGTTTTCAGACCCTTTATTATGTTTGTCAGCCTCCTATACAGAGACTATATTTATAATATAAAGTTCATAGTTTTTTGGGGGGGTTTCGGTCTGTGAGGTCATGTTCTAGAATATGACCTCACAGCCCCAAAACCCACAAAAACCTATGGGTGCCAGCCATGAAAGCCTTTGACTTCACATTATGAAATTCACCTATTTTGTACTGGAAAGACCAGGAGTAATAAAGAGGGCAGCCTATGTAAACAGCAACAGGTAATCTGAAAGTACTCTGTTTCTTAGACATAGGCAAGTTGACTTTGACCTACCCTAGTTTGTTAGGATACAGGAAAACTGAAGGGAGGAAGTAACAAAACTGCACTTCTAACCTCACAGTGCAATGGCCATATATCAATACACTAGGACTCCTGGTTTAATAAGCCACAATATGAATTTCCTGGTTGTTGCAGGATATTTGCATCAAGTTTTGTTTAAGTGGTTAAAGGGAATGGGAAAACTATATATGACACCTGAACTCAAAATTATGGTTAAGTGTGTCCAAACAAGCCAAGATTATTAACCAAATTTCAACCAGAGTTAGTTGGTTTCCAAATCCTGGTTTGTTTATTTAGTCACATTCAACTGTGGATTTCATGCGAAGGTTTCTCCTTGCTGCATGCGAAGCAAATTTAGAATGAATATGCTGCATGTACAAGCAGATAGTTTGTTCAAATCATGTCTTATTAAACCAATATTCCTTGTTTATTATTACATGCAAAATTTTACAGAGGGCCCTATTTCTGAATAAAAATGCTTAAGGGGAGATGTTGGGTGAGATGTTCAGCACAGTTTCTATTCCTAGTCACACTGGTTGTGTGACTATATCTAGAATTTGTTTAATGTGCTAATGATAGTTTTTAAAAATTCAGCCTCACATGCATATAGATTCTAGATACTAGTAGAAATTAGAAGAAAAGAGCTAATACCACTAGCCCATTACCTCTTGCTCAAGGTATGCTATGAGACATTTAAAAGAATAATAAAGTTACTGTTTAAAGCATTAGTTAATTTCTCTCCAGGTTGGTATTCTTCTTGTACCTCTACCTTTAAAAAAAAAAACCCTTATTTTACAAATCAACCATTTCAGAAAATGAAACTGAGGAAACATCATTCTTTGTCAAAAACCCCATTTCCTGTTATTATCAAATATTTGGCTTTGCCAGGAAATATAATTTAAAGGAAATTTAATGGTGGTAGCTCAGTGATTTGTCTATTTCATTTTTAAAGGTCAAAATAACGCTAAAATAGATAGAAAAGCATGGAGGAAGATATTAAACCTCTTATCATCCCTGTTGGAAGTGATGAAAATGATGTCGGAGTCCTGAACATTCAGTTTAATCCAGAAGACCTTAAGTGTAAAAGGTGAGGACAACTATTTATCTGTATACCTGATAATAACATGGACAAGTTTCTACTATAAGTTTTTGTCAGATTTAGAATGGTTTTATATTACCTTAATTATAATGCTATTTCTTTCCATTCATCTTTTCAAGTCACAGGACCTCCTCACCTCTAATGCTGTTTATACAATGGCAACAATAGTTGTATAGGATATTGTCCAGATTTGGGTAAAACAAGAGTGAAAATCACAGCTGATTTTGCATTTCCCAGTGACTCCTAAAGTAGGGGAGGGGAATCTCCGCCCTTGGAGAGGAGAGGAATATTTATGTTGTTCAAAAGATTGTGCTTTTAGAGAAAACGATTCTCTCTATTTTAGCCCAAATCTATGTTGGTTTTTAAAAAATGCAGAGGGTTTCCCTCTCTGAGGAAGTGACATTCTGGTCCCTTCCAATTTCATTTTGTAGTCCAAAGTACGTGGAGGCCAAAGACTTCCTAACCCTGTCCTAAACATCTCATCTTAAAGATTACCACAGATCATGTTGTTTCTGACAAAATTAACCAAATTTCCCCACATGCGCTAGTGCAGGGGTAGGCAACCTTTCCCCTTTAAGGGCCGAGGGACTTCAGCTCCCAGAAGCCTCAGCCACGTTGGCCAATAGCTCCTGGGATTCTGGGAGCTGAAGTCCCTCGGCTCTTAAAGGGGAAAGGTTGCCTACCCCTGCACTAGTGTGAAAGATGCAGTGTATTCAGCAAAAAACAATCTTGATGCTAGATATAGTGGTGAGAATATTATTGGACTGAAATCCTAATTAGGAATATGTATGCAGACTTAGCACAACTTTACATGTGCATGTTTGTAACTGACTGACTACAGCATCTCGGAGTGACTTTAAAATAGTTGTCTCATAGGAAGAGCCACAAAATAGGCTGTGGTTTCACTTCCAGAGCTTGGAAAGGTTACTTTGGGGGCTACAGCTTCCAGAAATCCCTGGCCAGTGTGCCCATTTGGGAGTTGTAGTCCCAGAAAATTACATTCTTCAAGCTCAAAACAGTAGTGATTGATTAGATTATACACATGCATGTGTGAATCAGCCCTAGAATTCTGCAGAGCAAAACAGGTGGTCTAGGAAAGTAAGACTATTAATGAGCAGACCTTAATGGGTTGTAATGCTTTGCAAAATCTTTAGGAAACTTATGTCCTAACTGGTCTTATTTGGGAATGCTTGTTTCTGTGTTAAAGTTTTCCTCACCATTGCTTATGCTGGCTAAAATTGATGAAAGTTGCAGTTCAACAACATTCGGAGGATTGCTGTTTCCCCACCCATGCTAAACAAAATCATGGAGAAGTAGTTTTTAGACAAGTACATGGAACTTCCAGGTTCAGGGTCAGCATTCTATTGAATACTAACTGCTAGGGAAAAACATCAGGAAAGGCCTGCTGTGTGAAAGCCTTGCATGAGGACTTCCCAGGGTTCAGTAATCTCTTGACCACTGTGGGAACCAGAATGCTGAATGATAGGCCTTTTGATCAGGCCCAGCAGGCTTCTTTCTCTATTATTGCTTTTGGGATATATATATTTCTCTGTAATTTGACCTCAGTTTCTGCACCGAATGACTCAGAATAGATGAGGTAAACATGTGAACTTTGTCAAAATACTTTTCTCAACTCCTTTTCGTCTTGTAGGAGGTTGCTTGCAGGTGGCTGGTGGTCAAGGTGCACTGGAGAGGTCAGCATATATGAGGTTGGAAGCTTTGCTGAAGGACTGTGAAAAGGGAAAAGGCAAAATGTTTTATTTGCTCAAACTGAGCAGGAGGAGTCTTCTTTAGACTGTTCCTGTCTACTCAGTCTTACATAGCTATTTCTTGTGTACCATTATAGTTTTCCATATACAGGAAGCTTCTGCTTACCTGACAGTTTAAGGACCAGAGCACTGTCAGAAAGTGGAATTGGTTGGAAACCTAGGGGGTTTTTTAGCTTGTAAATGCATTTTGGCTACCAAAAACCCTAAATAGCACACTATGTATCACATTTTAATGTGTGTAAAAACATAGTGTAGTGATTTGAGCATTGGACTATGACTCTGGAGATGAGGGTTCAATTCCCTGCTCAAGCGTAAAACTCCTTTGGGTGACCTTGGGCAAGTCTCCCAGCCTCAGAGGAAGGCAATGGCAAACCCCTGTTGAAGAAACTTGCCAAGTGGTTTGTCTGAGTATATTCCTGTATACTGTAGATATATATTATGTTACATATTATGTTGTATATTGTATTATAAGTACAAATACTGTATGGTAATACATGATGAATGACTGAGTGCAGACTGAAGGAGCACTCCCTATAGTTTCAGAATACCATGGGCTGAACACCGATAAAGTGGGGGAAGGGCACCAAGCAGTACTCACTTTGGACTGCTCACACTGGACTACTTGCAAAGCGAGCTGAGAGAGGAAAAACCAGGAAGAACTGATGCAAATCCACTCTTTCCATGCTTGCAAATTATGCAGACAAGTTCCATTAATTCAAGGAGGGGGGGTCACTCTTTCTACAGGCAAACCTTGGGACCATGTGCATGTGAATTTATATATCCCTTTTTTAAAAACCTTACTATTCTTTACATGAACAGCATCTGTTTTTTGTCTTCTGTTAATTCTGACTGAAGGGCTGTTGACTTTTTGGTCTTGTTTTTAGGCCATTTCACGTAGAACCTACAAATATTGTTCGTGTGAATGATGACATGCAGAGAGTTACCGCTGAAGCTTCAGCAATGAATAAGCGGATTCACTACTACAGTAGACTGTCTTCACCTTCAGACAGAGCATTGGTGAGAAAAAGATTCCATTGGTAGCTAAATGGGTGAATAGAGGGTTGATATTCTAGATTACTGTACCTACAATCTTATAGTGCTGCTATTCCACTTTTACTGCTCTGGCTGCCTCCTGTTGCATTCTGGAGTTTGTATTTCAGTGAAGCCTAAGACCAGGGGTAGGCAACCTTTCCCCTTTAAGGGCCGAGGGACTTCAGCTCCCAGAATCCCAGGAGCTATTGGCCAACATGGCTGAGGCTTCTGGGAGATGAAGTCCCTCGGCCCTTAAAGGGGAAAGGTTGCCTATCCCTGCCTAAGACCCTCTGGCTGCAGATTCTAAATGCCTTTCCCTAAACTGCAAATCTCAGAATGCAACAGGAAGCAGCCAGAGCAGGTAAAGTGGAATAGTAGCACTTTAAAGAGTGTAGTGCAGTAATCTGGACTATCTCATTGTTCTGGATTCTGAAGTGGCTGCTGTAGAGAACAAAAAGACCTTAAATCTATAAAGGGTTTTGTTTCTTGCTTTAAAATTAAATCATGACAAGTGCTTGTAATTCAAAATTCTGGGAAATTGAAGTTCTTGAAATTAAAGATAGATACAGTTTTAGCCCGATCTGAATGATAAGGGAGTGTCTTGTCTCAATACCAAAAGGGAATTCTAAGCCATATTACTCCATGGTACCAAAATCTATCCTAGATCCTGGATAGGTACTGGAAAAGGCAGTACCTGAAATAGGATTTAATCAGAGCCAGGACTGAAAAATCTCCACACCTATTTTCAGTGTTTGACATTAGCCTTGGAATGTGAGAAAGTAATAAAAAAGTGGTTCACTCTAAGCATCCTCAGAGTATATTTCTTTCACTCCTGAGTAACTGACAAAACTTCCTCTGTCTAGGCTTATGAATAAATACTGCACTGGAATATGGTTCCATCACTAGCACTTTCTGTTTTCATCTTTTGTTAGGTAGCTCCTGATCATGTACTTCCTGCTCCAGAAGAAATCTATGTGTATAGTCCATTGGGAACAGCTTTCAAAATAGATGGCTGTCCTGATGGCCGTGGCAAAAACTCAAGCCTGGTAACAATGTATGTAAAAGAATTTTCCTACATGGCTGACATTGTTTAGAATTTGTTTTTTGTAAATTCATGATATTAAATTTATTTATTTTTTTTAAAAAAGCATCTTCAATTAATGGTAAGATTTTTGATGGTATTTCCATATGCTGTTTCCCTTCTCAGATTTATGATCTGGAATACCATGATGGGTACTTCTATATTAAGTATTCCTTGGGGAATAAAGCAGGTATGGCAATTGTGTGTGTGCATGTAAGGAAAATATTTTCATAAGTCTTCCATTAACATCAGAACCTACTAATGCATTTGATTTTAAAAACTCGTTTTTTTAAAACAGGCAGGATTTACTACAGGAATCATTATTATTCTGTTAATGGGCATCTTGACACTTTACTGCTGTTACAGAATTGTGAAGTCAAGGACAATGATATGTGAGTATGTGTTTCAATAGCATATGTGGTTCAGCTATCTGGAACTGTGATTTTGTGTTAAAATAAAGCACAGATCTAAAGGGCACTTGGGTGAGAATACCCTCACATCTGGAACTTGATCTGGCATTGAGTAAGGTCAATGCATATGACTAAAACAAGTGGGGCATTGAGGAATAAGTACATTTAATTTTCTTCCCAGGAATATATCACTCCATTGTTGATCTGCTGCCAGAATTTGCCAGCAAACTGCCTGGCCAAATTTCAGCATACGTTAATAATTCTTTAGAATAAATGAAACAAGCTTGTATTTACCGGTAAATATTTTAGTGAGGCCTTACCCCTAGATTTTGGAAGTTAACTGCGAGAAGATATTTAAAACAGCTATTCACTCTTTTAAAAAATAAATTAGAATGGGCTTTTTTTGCACCAAATCTCTGTGCCATGGTTTGAGAGAGAAACTCAGAACAGCAGAGGCCTGTAGGCCATATACATCAAAGGTCGCTGAAACTGGAGAAGATATTACATGTCTTCAGGTGACAGTGTAGTAAGACGTCTATCTTGTAGGTATACCTCTATGTGAATTATGCAACAAAATGTAGTTCTAGGGCCTGGAGCAGACAGGCACAAAAGAGTGGCCTGAATCCGCTCCAGCCACAAGTGGGTTGGGACCATGCCGATATCACAGCCTGTTCTGAAAGCAGGCTGCGGCCACAGACCCAATCTGCGCCTCCAAGAATTGGATTATCCTGGTTCCTTTTTGCTCTGGTCCATAGCTTCGGGCTGTGTAGGAGGATAGCTTCAGGCTGTGTAGGAGCTGCGCATAGCAGCTGTGTAGGAGCACAGCTCCGGGCTGTGTAGGAGGTGTGCATCATTTGAACGCCATGCCGCCAAAGCAGCCAGAAGCTGCTTTTTTTTTGCCCGTATGTTCCGGGACTAGGCTGATTAAAAAAAAATCTGCTAAGCTTGTTTTATTTGTTGTTGGTGGTGGTTATTATGTAAAGGTTTTAATTAGTATTTTTTAAACATTAAGTCACATTTGTACCCCAAACTGTAAGGCAGATATCAAGGTGTTTTTTAAAATCAAAAATTAATTTTAATCTTGCTGAAGAAAACAGGACTAAATTATATAGAATTCATCCAGTTTAATCTATACATAGACATCTCCATTGTGTTCATGAAAACAGCATTCAAATATTTATTTTAATTTATGGATGTTACTTACCGGTAATTATCCTTAATTAATTAGTTACTTAATTAAATAGAAATAGTAAAAGAATTCCCATACCTGGGATCAAACATTGATAAAAATGGGGACTGCAGTAAGGAAATCTGAAGAAGTTTTAAGAATGGGGAGGGTGGTTATGAAAGAACTAGAAAAGATTCTAAAATATAAAGATATACAACTCAGCACAAAAGTTAGAATCATACAAGCCATTGTATTCCCTATTATCATGCATGGATGTGAGAGCTGGACAGTTAAGAAAGGTGATAGGAAGAAAATCAATTCCTTTGAGATGTGATGCTGGAAAAGAGTGCTGAGGATCCCATGGACAGCCAAAAGGACAAACAAGTGGGTCCTAGAGCATATCAAACCGGAAACCTCCCTGGAAGCCAAGATGACCAAACTGAGGCTGTCGTACTTAAACATCATGAGACGGAAGAACTCATTGGAAAAGACAATAATACTGAGGTGGAGAGAAGTAGGAAGAGAGGAAGGCCACATGCCAGATGGATTCTATTAAGGAGGTCACGGGTATTAATAAGTTGCAGGATTTAGGCAGAGCAGTGAAGGACAGAGGGTCTTGGAGATGTCTCATCCATAGGGTCGCCATAAGTCGAGGTCGACTTGAGGGCAGTTAACAACAACAAAAAAACTTAATTACCACCTTTAAAGTCTTATGGTTTTTACTCTATTATTAGTATACAGGGAATCAGTTTGTCATATTGTCTTTATTTATTTACCTTAATATTTGATGCTTATCTATCTTATGACCTGACACTCAATGAAACTAGCATAAGATTACATGAGTGAGCCCTGGTATTAACCTTTCTTCTTACTGATGTCTCTTGTGTTTTCAGCTTCAGTAGATACCTCAAGTTGGGAATTCCCAGATGTTTGCAAGTATTATTTTGGATCTTTTGGACAATGGTCTAGTCTTTTATTTTCACTGGTGTCTCTTATTGGAGCCATGGTAGTTTACTGGGTGCTCATGTCTAATTTCCTTTTCAACACAGGAAAGTTTATTTATGGCAAGTACATTTTTTCCTACTTGACAAATATATTTAATAGATCTCATAATTGTATCTGTTAGAAATTGTTTCACTTTACACTTTCATGAATGTAACACATGCATCTGAGGAAGTAGATTCAAGTCTTTAAAAGCTCATGCTAACAATTATGCTCTTTCAGTTAGTCTCAAAGGTACTACAAGATCCCTTTGCGATTTTCCACACTAACACTATGTCTTTGAGTTTTACATGAGATAGCACAGTTCACTAGTTTCCTATAAGCAAGGTGCCACATTTAGGCAAGCTATTTAAAGCAGTAGTGGGCAATTTCAGTGGGTCCAGAGGGCAGCTTTGTCTCCTGCAACATACTGCAAGCTGCACCTTGACAAGTCATATCTCAGAACTTTGGCAGAAATCTAAAATGAAGCCATTTACAGCAGGCATATTGATTGCTTTAAATTAGCTTTTCTGTTGAAATTTGGAAGCAAACTGTTGCAAATAATTGAAAACTAATTTAATTAAAAAGCTGTCCTTTCTGCCATTGAAATCTGGTGTAGTCATTTGCCAGTGCTTTGAGGCCTGCATAAACTCTGTGTATTGCTTAGCCTTGGTTAAAAATATGTCTACATTTATGTTGTACCAGTAGAAAAGAATCTTCCACTTAGAGCTCTTATGGCAGCGGCAATTTATTGCAGGGATTTTAAAAAAAAATACACACTGGGCAAGAGGATAAATCAGAAAAGGGGGTCCCTGAACTATGTGGATGCTGTAATATTGTATGCTTCTCTGCTAACTCATTCTACTCTCCCTACCTGTTTCATGGATTTGTAATTGGTTGACTGGCTGAACGCAAGAGGTGCTTAACAATGGCTCCTTTTCAACCTGGAAAGAAGTGACCAGT
>CM034703.1:31396279-31412418 GCA_020142125.1 Phrynosoma platyrhinos | reverse complement strand
TATGATTCTATACCTGCTGTTTAATTTATATTGTTAGACTGGCACCAATATGAGCTGTATTTAACCTCTTGTACAGTTTCATGGTCTAGTTTCAGTTCCTGATTAAGAAAATAACCTTGGTTAGCCTTAATATTGCTATAGCAGTTTGCTAATAATGGATCCTTCCCATGCTGGTTTTGAAAGAAGCAAATTGTAGAGCATAAAGGAAGCAATATCTATTTGCGCCGGGCCTCTCGGAGGCCCGGCGCAGTTGAGGGGGCTGTTTTGGTAGTGCGCGTGCATGCGCACGCCGGTGTGGCACGGGGGGTATCAGGAGACAGGGGGACCGGCCCCACCCCCCAAAAGGTTGCCAGCCCCTGCTCTGGAATCACAATTTAATGAGAGATAGTTTGACTGTATCTGTAATGAAAGCACCATCACTGAACGTGGATAAACTGTGTAACACAAGATGTCACTGGATGTCACTGGATGTCACTGGATCCTTATTTCAGACATACATGTTAAGCAGTTATTTTCTTTTGGGATACCAAAGCAAAATCTGCAGAAGGTAGGGCAACAGCATTTCCTTAGTACAACCAACTTCCAAGGAATGGGCAGTGAACTTAAATCCAATTTGTTACCCAAACAACATTCCATCTTGATTCCTAGGTTAGGCTTAGTGTTAGGGTTAGTTTTATAGATAGTTTTATAGCAGGGGTAGGCAACCTTTCCCCTTCAAGGGCTGAAGGACTTCAGCTCCCAGAAGCCTCAGTCATGTTGGCTAATAGTCCCATGTTGGCCAATAGCTCCTGGGATTCTGGGAGCTGAAGTCCTTCGGCCCTTAAAGGGGAAAGGTTGCCTACCCCTGTTTTATAGTGTGACAGCCTCCAGGCAGGGCTGCTTTTGAAGCCTATTTGGTTACTATTAGTTCAGAATGCAGCTATTAGATTACTAACTAGGGCTGAGTGATTTGATCATCTTGTAATATCCCATTCCGTTCCTGCTCTCTATTTAAAGCATTGATTTTTACCTTTAAAGCCCTTCATGGTTTAGGATCAGGTTATATCTCCATATCAATGTTGCCAGACATTAAGAACTTCAACAGAAGGCCTCCTATACGTGCCTCCCATCCTCTCAGGTGATGAAGGTAGCTATTGGAGAGAAGGCCATTTTATTGGAGTTAATATACCCAGACAGAGTCTGAAAGTGCCTATCTTATTGTCCATTCTATACCAAATAACGGTCTTTTTTGGATTCAGTTTTGAACCAACCTAGTATTTTATGCTGCTTTTACAATTTTATGGCTTTGGGTTATTAACTTACTGTATTTGCATTTGATTTATTCCTTAACTGCACTGTCTGGGGTATATAACTGACAGCTAGCAATACAGACACTTATTCTAAATAAATAAGTAATACCTTTTTTATTTAGTAGGAGGCCTGCTATAAAATAGAAACTCAGCACTGAGTAGTCTGTTAATAACAGAATTAATTATTAGATTAATGTTTTCAGGCACTATGATTATCAGGTGTCCTGGAATTGGCTGAGTCATTTTAAAATGTGTATGTTCTTCTGTTTATGGCCCTCATTGAAATTTGAGCATCTTTCTACAGTAAAACTGATAATGGATTGATTGTATACATAGGTTGTTTTTGTTTACAACCGATTATGATCATGTTACAGTATTTTTCTAAGCTAGTTTAGCTGGTGGGGTGTTGGCATGGCATTTGCACTAATCCGGAAGGTTTCTACTTGGAAGCAGCCCTCAGGTGGATTTCAACATGTCTAAATAGGCATAATGAGCCTTAAATACCTTCTTAAGTGGACCACATTGTTCCTTTATTGCAATAATGAGAGAGCTAATTTGTTTCAGATATTTCACCAGTAGATGGCAATGCAATGCACAGCAGAGAGAAAGCACAAGCTAGTTCTCCTAATCAAAGGAGCATTTAATTTTCCCTTTGGACTCTGTTTGAATAAAAACTGGAAAAGTGATTTTTCTTGAACATTACTACCACTATCTCCCTTGCTAGTTGTGGGGATTTTGGAAGTTGTACCCCCACACCCCACTTCAATAACCTTTGTAAGCTCTGTCCTTGAAATATCAGAGATTTCATTATATCTTAGTTTGAACATTCTTGTTTTTTAGTGGTTTCAGGCGTATTATTGGAGATTATAAAATATAGAAAGATTTTGAAGTGTTTATCAAGTGAGCAGAGGTCAAGATACAGCCAGAGCCAGGGAGATCAGACAGCTGTTTAAGGCCTGTGGGTCCACTCAAGTTTTGATAAAACTACTCTTTTGTCTCTTGAAGCTGGTAGACCAGTATGAGAGAGGTGTACTAAGGATCACAAGGCTGAAGCAAATTGTGAGGGCTTTCTCCCTCCCCCCCCCCAACTTAATACTGTGTTGAGAGAAAGGCAGGATATAAATGAGAGAGAGAGAGTGCTTGAGGATGTATAGATAGGTAGCATGAGGAGAGGCTTACTAGTTGGATATGAATACACTTTGATCCAAATTCTTTCATTTTGAGTTGTGCTTATTATGTAGATGAATGGGCAAACAGAGACGCTGCTCTCTGTGTTTGGTATCCTGCTAATTTGCTATAGTATTATGTACACATCTCCTTGAGTCAGATAGTGTGGCAATACTTATCGCTTAAAACAATAGATCATTTGCCATTGTGTCTTATTTATCTTTCAAGACAAATTAAGCTGAAAATTTAAATGTATATGTGTCTGAAGGTAAGAGATCCTGTATCGACGACAGGCCTGACCTTCATACATCATCCTAACACCTAGCTGCTGATGGGACAAAGCTTTCTTCTTCTCACTTTGCTCTTTTTGTTGTGTACCTTCAAGTTGTTTCCAACTTATGGCAACCCTAAGGTGAAGCTACCATGGATTTTTCTGAGGCTGAGAGTGTGTGATTTGCCCAAGGGCACCCAGTAGGTTTCCATGGCCAAGCAGGAATTTGAACCTTGATCTCCAGAGTCACAGTCCAATGATCAGACCACTATAATAATAATAAAATAATAAAATTTATTTATACCCCGCCCCTCTGAGATCAATTGGGGCAGCTAACAAGGTTAAACTATGTTATGCTGGCCCTGTTTATAGCACCCAAAAAGAGCTCTGGAGGATTTTCCAGAACTCCATAGCAGCTTTTTGGGAGTATGAGAGATCATACCAACTGGGGAGCTTATCGCATTACCTTTTAAATTGCCTGCAGCCTAACGGGATGCAGCCAGGATGCTGGATGGAGGCTGGAATTATCACATTGTAATTTGCCACCAATTCCTCCAGGTGACTGCATCCCGGCTCCCAGCTGCACTCAGTTGGCTCGTTTTCAAAGTCAGGAGCTTTCGATTTCGAAAAAGGGCCAGTTGAACATGGCTGGGAGCTGGGATGCAGTCGGCTGGTGGAAGCGACGGCAAATTACAATGCGATAATTCCCAACTCCATCCTGCATCGCAGCTGCATCCTGTTGGGCTGCAGGCGATTTAAAAGGTAATATGATAAAGGTCCTAAGACAAGTAGTTTCATCAGTGGTACCACCCTTATTGGATAGCTGTCTCTGACAGATGCCTGTACATACTTTTTATTGCAAAAAGGCACTGATTATTATTGTTGTTTTGCCTTCTTGGACAGCTTCCCATGACCCACTGTTAAATTACACTTTATTTAGGAAGGTTTCTTACCAGTTGTTCTGATTCTTGCTTCCTATACTTTTAAAATCAAAGGTTTTTCTTCCCAGGTCCTAATGAATGTAAACAGACATTCTGTATAATCAGATGAATATCTGGGAACTGCCTGTATGCTTCCTCATAATGGAAGGGATCAGATTCCAGTGATGGGCAGGGCCAAAGAAAAAGCAATAGGTGCTAAATATCAGGATATTTTAGCTTAAATAAAGCTAAAATAATAAAATAATAGCCTAAAGCTCTTACTGACTTCAACTTAGGACCTTGCAGACTGCCAGAAATAGTGCAGCTTGAGTCCATTTTAACTGCCCTGGCTCAGTGCTAGGGAATCATGGGAATTGTATTTTTTTTCTGAGACACTGAGCCTTCTCTGTCAGAGAGCTCTGGTGCCACAATAAACTACAGTTCCCATGATTCCCTAGCACTGAGTCAGGACAGTTAAAGTCGACTCAATTTGCACTATTTCTGGCAGTCTGCAACAGCCTATAGCTATTGGAAAGATAGTTTAGCCATTTTGGAATAGGGAAAAAGCCCTTACCAAAGCTGAAAAATCACCATATCACAGGAAATGGGTATGGCTATCCAGGAACCTCTGCAGGGCAGATTTAAATGATTTACTTGCATGTCCTGCTCTTTGACCAAAACATTATTTTCCCTTATTTCTCATGTTGAATGGGTGGGGCTGCACTGATTGTATTTGCTCAGATGGGAATTGCTCTATGTGTACCCATCTAACTTGATCTTTTCTAGTACCAAGCTCATTCTAAACAGTTCTACAGGGCCATATCTTATCTGCCTTTGAAACTTCTTGAAGAAATGCAGTTACTTAGCAATATGGCTTCTAGGTTGCTAACTTCATATAACCATATGTATACTGATTTGAGTGTTGGATAATGACTATAGAGACCAGGGTTTGATTCCCCACTCATCCATGAAACCCACTGGGTGACCTTGGGCAAGTCACAGGCTCTCAGCCTCAGAGGAAGGCAATAGCAAACCCTCTGAATAGATCTTGCAAAGAAAACACAATGATAGGGTTGCCATAAGTCAAAAGCAATTTATAGGCGCACACAACAAATACACCTAGTATACACAAATGAGGAAATATTCTGTATGGTAGAGACAGCATAAAACCTGATTTCAATATAGTGGCATGGAAATACTGTACAAAAAACCTATTTCAACCAGCTTTAGACGTTGTTTGACATTTAACATGCCTAAGCAAATAAAAAGGGTTTAATCCTAACTAAAAACCCCATAATCTGCACAGCACATAGAGGAAGGCTTGTATAATAACTGAGAGGCTCGCTGGCTTCTTCATGTCACCTTCAGCATATATCGTATAGCCTTGGGTCAAATATTGGGAAAAAGGTGGGCTATAAATAAAATAAAATAAAATGATTGTTTCAAATGTACCTTTAATGTGGCTAGCTGCAGGGATCTGGTGTTCCTAATAAATGTTTATTTTATTTTTTTAGATTATGTTAATGATGTTAACATAACAGATATTGTTCCTGGTACAAACGGGAGTGATAGAGGTAAGAAAAATCTAAAACATTCTCTTTTTCTTACCACTCAGATGTTCTCAAAAACACATTTTTCTGGGGCTTCACAGTTGAAATTATTAACTGAATACATCCATGGACAAAGAAGGAATCTTTCCAAACAGTTGTCTGCAACCTGTGTTCTGCTGCGCCAAATGGAAGTCACTAGACATGTATCACAGCTTCTTGCAGGCTCAGTAGGTTATCACATTATCTTTCCGATTGGGGATTTGTTAAACTTTTGCTTAATACAGAGGTGCAGCATCTTTCGTATTTCAATTCCAAGGAGCTTCACAGCATGACCAATGCTGTGAGACTAGATAGGCTGAAAGATTCACCACTCTAGCTGACTACATGGCAATCCCACCCTATTTTCCATCCAGTCTCTGACAGCAAAGACATCTTTGGCTTAGTAGGAGATCATAAGTTACACAGATCTGAGTTCAACTCATAATTTTAGCTTAAAATGAAATAGCCTGCAGAAATATGTGGCTTTCCAGATCTTGTTGAAATGCAACTCACATCTGCCCTGACCAGCATGGCCAGTGGCGTAGGATGAGGATTGCAGTCGAGCCACATCTGCAGGGTTATGCATCCCTCCACCATCTTCCCCACTCAGCTGTTTTCCTAATTGCAAGTAGTTCTTCCAGAAATTATCCCCACATATAGAGAAATGTCTTGGGGGAGGAGAGCGTTCGGTAAATAATCTTGTGTTGCCTTTAAATGGGTAACAATTGGATGGGAAAGAACCATGTGATTGACCCTGCCTAACTGGTTCCTTCATTTGCTCATCTTCTCTAGCAGTACAAACTAATGCCACAGTGAGGTTCCATATTGCCATGGATGCACATGTGGAAGAATCCTGAGTCTTCTCAGATTTGCTCCTTTCATGGGTAGAGCGAACATGTGGAGAAGGAAGTGGGATCTGTGCCCCAACATCTGCGGCATTAGCATAAATGGGGCACGTGCGTGCACAACGCACCCCATTCAAGCCAATGGGGCTTGAATATACGCAACCCTCGTAACTCGCGGGGGGGTTCGGAACAGATCCCCCACAAGTTAATGAGGGATGACTGTAGCTGTAGAAATATGCACTTCCCTTCTCAGGTTTTGTGCTCTTTGTAAAAATGGGAGAGTGCAATGACACTGGCAGCAGAAATCAGATAAAATTAATAGTATTTTGTGCAGTTTGAAGCTTTTTAAACTTGGTGGTGGTTGTTTTTTGACTCTGACTGTGGGCTGAGGGGGAAAAAAACAGGGAAAAGTGTACACTCTCTGTCACTTAAGCTTGCTGTCTGTCTCAGCATCTTCCTCCACTTGAGCAATGGAAAATGGGATTGCCAGCCAGCTGCTTCCCTAATGACAGGATAACAGACCCCTGTTGATCATAGTGGGTGCTGCCTAGTAAGTGGGGATTGAAGGGCTCCCTATGTATTCCCTAAACTAGGGGCTCATGAGTACAAAACACTCACAAGTGCGTAACTCTGGGTCATGAATTCATAACTCTGCTCAACAGGATTCTGGCCAATGTACTGTTTTTTTGTGGAAATGACAATGTCCCAGAATTGGTACTTTTACAAAAAAAAAAAAAAAAAAAAACCTCAGTTGAAAGGGTATGGTATTCCAGTATCCAGTGAAAGAAACAGAAAAAATCCAGGGAAATTGCCTCCAGAGAAATCATGTAGTCAAATGAAAAGGTTATCACAGAAGAGATGGCTCAGTGTTTAAGAATCATATTAAAAGCCATTCTGATTTTGAATAATGACTTACAGTAACATAAGATACATATAAACTTAGTTAATTCCAGTTTGTACAAACTCCATGGGGGGAAGTAAACCATTTGTCTTCCATCTCCCATTCTCTGCACAGAAAAATCCCATATAAATTGCAAAAGTACTGTTTATTTTCTCTCTAACACTACTAGTATACAGGCAATGGAGAACAAACAGACTGGCAAAAATAATGCTGATGACTCAGCCCCATCCATTAGCTTTTCAGAAACATGACCAAATGCTCCATGGAGCTCTGTGTTTAAGACAGGGATAGGCAACCTTTCCCCTTTAAGGGCCAAGGGATTTCAGCTCCCAGAATCCCAGGCGCTATTGGCCAACATGGGACTATTGGCCAACATGGCTGAGGCTTCTGGGAGCTGAAGTCCCTCGGCCCTTAAAGGGGAAAGGTTGCCTACCACTGGTTTAAGAGCATTGTAGCTGGCCAAGCACACTGCCATTATGGAATGAAAAGATTTACAGGGAGAAACTTCCACAGAATACATAGTTAGATCATGGACTGGGCATAAATGTTTGTTTATGGCAGTTGCTTCCATCTGTCCTCCAAAATGGTAATCTTGTATCATGGGTGGCATTCTGTGGGCTAACAATGGTTGTTTGTTTAAGTTATTCATTTACAGTATTTCTGTTCTACCCTGCATCATATTATCTTTGGGTGGCTTACAGTCAAATCATTTGGGACAATTTAAAAAACAAGACAAGAAGGCCCTGTCCTATATCCTAACATAGTATGCTGTTCATACCAGTGAGACCACAGAGGAAGGCTTCTTTGTCAGATCTTGGTTACCAGGCAGGAATATATATGTAGGAAGGTGCTGGTTCAAATGTTGCGATTCCAAGCCATTTAAGGCTTGGAATGTCATGATCAGCATTTTGAGTTCAGACTGAAAATATAGTGGCAGTCACTTTTTGTAACTTTTGTTATATGGTTTCTATAATCTATTCCTCTCAACAGTCTAGCTGCTGCATGTTGAAGTAGCTGCAGCTTCCAAGTTGTCTTCAATAGCAATAGCAGCTACATTTCTATGCCGCTTCATACTGAACTGAACTAAGTAGTCTCTAAGTGGTTTATAACTTGTAAGCTAATTGCCCCCAATAAGCTGGTTACTCACTTTAGTGACCTCGCAAGGATGCCACGCTGAGTCGACCCTGGAGCCCCTAGCTGAATCGAACTCACAACCTTGTGGTTGTGAGTAAGTGGTTGCAGAACCAGTATTTAACCACTGAGCCACTTCCCTACTGCCCTTCAAGGGCAGCCCCACGTAGAGTGCATTGCAGTAGTCTAATCAGGAGGTTACCGGAACATGAACTACTCTGTTCAGATTGTGCTTACAATCACTGGATGGGCCAGAGCTGACCTCATCATGTATAAATAAGATGGGGGCAAATGTAATGCGGAGAAATATGCAGATGGGCATTACCAAACACTTTCCTCTACCCACACTGCTTATCTCATCCCTTTTAGGTAGGAACCAATTTACATTAAAATACATACATTCAATGCATTTCCCTGTGCAGGGCTTCCTTTGGCTCAACATTTTGCATAAAAGATCCTCAGTCTCAGTGTGAATTACTTGTATGGGGTGTTTCCATGCAAGCAATCTATGTCCCAAGAATAAACTTCACTACCATGTGACTTAGAACCCTTTAAAGGAGATGTGGGACAATATGGAACCTAACATGAGTAAGTGTCCTTTAGCTTGTATAAAGGTTGAAGCCTGTCATGTTAAAAGTACACATTCTCTGTTCAGAATATGGAATAAAAATGTATTCAGCAGAATGTATATCTTAGTATGAAGAATGGTCGCAGTGTAGACCAGAACCGGGGCACTGACCTACAAGAAAATCAAATTGGGGGGAAAGGGATTGTTTGTTTGTATTCTGCTTACCACTTTGGTATGCCACTCTGCAGAGGCATAGAGAATTAGGAAGGACACAAAAGACAGAGCTAGCAGGCCCCCAACTGTGCACCTATTGCTTGTGATAGTTGTTGGAACTCCAGTCTCAGCCTGCATGGGCCTGATCATGGATGTTCACACATGTGTATGCTCAGTGATATGCAGCACCTGTATTTAGTGGATTATCAAAACTAATCAGATATTTTCTCTGAAGTGTTCCCATCAGCTTTGAATGAATCTTTTGGGTACTGTAGAAGAGAAAGAATTGGAAAAAGACAGGGAAGTAGAAAAAGTTTCTTTAAGAGGGTGTGTGCAACCTTTTGTGGAGAGTAGGCCATAAGATGGTATAAATTCACAAGAGCTATGCTGCAGGATATTCAGCTGTGTCAGACTTCAGCAATTAACCAAATTGCAGCAGATCTTAAAGACAATGGGCTGGGCTAAGTCAGTCAAGTTTAGTCATGTCTACTGTGCCTCCTTGGTTTCAGTGAGACTTAAGTTCATTTAAGTGAAAGTGCATTTGCAGTACGCACAGTAGTTTGATAGCAGTGGAATGCTGGCATTTGGAGTTTGGTGACCTACTTAGAGTTATCTGTTACAGAGTTCTAGCTTTGTTGTTCTGAGAATTTAATAGCAGAGATGTAAGAGTGTGAGTCCATGTACCTTCAAGTCATCTGTTGACTTATAATGACTCCATCAATTTCATAGGGTTTTCTTTGAGTCTAAGAAGAGATGGTTTTGCCAGTTCCTTCCTCTCAAATATAGCCTACAACACTTGGTTTTCATTGGTGATCTCCCATCCAAGTACTAATCAAGACCCTGTTTAGCTTCCAAGATCAGACAGGATCTGATACCTTTAGGGTGTTTAGGATCCAAAGAATAAGTTCCTCACTAAAATACAAATCCTAGGATTCCATCAGATGCAGTGATAACAACTGAGCATAGTACAGTGGGGTCTCCTTATATGTGGGCTTGCCATCTGCAGATTTAAGCATCCATGGACGGCGTGCACATCCCACCACCATTGGGGAGAATGGGACTTCAGGTCCCATGGTTTTTTTGGTATCCACAGGGGGGCGGGCAGAACGGATTCCCTGCGGATACCAAGGTTCAACTGTATCAGACTACTATAACCGTGTAGTGTCTGACAGTAAATTTCACTTTCTGAATCCAACCCCATTAGTAAATATTAATTAGTACAGCCTTCTAACCAGTGGTTTCACTAGGGTTGGCATCACATGGTGCAGTAACTCATGGTGTCATCCCCCCATTCACCACCTCCATACTGTATGGAATTTTAACTGTTGTTAGCCGCCCCGATTGTTGGCAGAGGGGCAGGGTATAAATAAATTTTATTATTTTATTATTATTATTACTCCCATACTGTATCATACAGAATACTTATGCTTTTTGTGTTACTGTTACTTGTAATTGTAATACCTGTATATCACTAAATGTAGTGGCAAAAGTTGTGAAACAAACAACTAGCAAAATGAAAATTGTACCTTTAAATTACAATATCATACTCATAGCCTCAATATATTTATATGTACATAGTTTCATGTGGCTAAAGGGAGAAATTGGTAAGATATGATGTTTTTAAAGAAAATTTAAACAATAAAAATTTTTCATTTTTTAGAAAAAGTAAAAATTAAAATTTCATTGTTTAAAAAAAACACCAAGGCCTCTCCTTCCTTCTCCCACTGAGCCTCACCTCACTCACACAATCTTTCCACTGAGATCCAGCCTTTTAAAAGAACACAAGTGAACACCACAGCCAATTTCTCCCAAAATCCAGATGTTTGGGGAGCAGTGGTGTCATTTACCCTTAGGGTGTCAGCTGGTATGGTCTTCACCCCCCCCCCAAAGCAATGCCCCTGCTTCTCATTAGGAACTCACTTACTCATCGCAGACAAGTGGGTAGTCGCTTGTCTCCAGGCAGTGAGATACAATGCCACCAAACAAGACACTGCACACAACTATGTGGAGGGAGAGAGTATGTGAGTAGATGCAGTCATAATAGCAATACACAGAAGAAAAACACACTTTGGCTGCTGTCTTGCTTCTCTGTTAGTTTCTGTAAGCAGGGAGGGCAGGGTTAGAGCAAGCACACAGAATTTCAACAAACAAAACATTCAATGATGGTTTCCAAATGGGACAATTGTTTGAGGTGCTCTATCTGTTGTCCTGGCAAGAGACGTGGAGAACTTTCATACAGTGGTGTCAGGGAGGGTGTGATGGAGGTGGGGAGAAGTAGAGGAGTTATTGTTGCCTCATAATACTTTGTGTGTGTGTAACATTCTTTGTAAATTGAGAATGTGGAGAAAATTCCAAGGCATGTGGGTGATTAGGGCAGAGTTTGGGCCATCATGGGGGAAGCTTTATTATGAGATGGATTTAGAATCCACATCATATTTATCTCTAAGTCACTCTGTTGCTTCACACACAGTAGAACTCCTATTAATCTCACTATTCAGGTTCTGATTTTGAATACACATGCCTTATTCTTTCCTGGATCTAAATCTCATTTTTCCCTATTTTGATTTTTACAGTATTATGTCCAGATGGTGCTGACCAGGATGTGCCAGGAAACAAAACTTCTCTTTTTGATTCTACCAGTGGCACAGGATTTCACGAATTTGAAGAGTGGTGGAACAAATCGAAAACTGTCCCATTTTACCTGAGCATCATTCTTCTACTGTTGAATTTTAAGTCTCCATCTTTCTTTGCTAAATTTAACATCTTAGGTAGGCAATAGCATTCCTGGAGAATATACTGTATATGTAATGTGTTTGGAAAAGCATATGTTACAGTCACCACAAGGCCTGAAAAGTTTTTCCTCTTAGGAATCTTAGTTTAACTTTTTCATTATCATACTGTTCCTTTTTAATCACTTCATTAAACTGGGGGTGAAGTAGGGGACCATGCATTGCATAAGGGGTCTATACTAGATGACTCAATATCTTTCATGATGCTGAAAAGCTTATTTGGGTGGGAGCAGAGATTCAATTCCAGATTGAACAAAGTTGGGAAGGTAACGCTGAGAAAGAGGTCTTAATCCCTGTGAATCTTTCCAGTTCAAAAGACTGAAGTGGTAATACTTTCACCACGTAGAAGACATTTTTAGCTATTGTGGAAGAGCAGGATTTACCAGAGGCACTGCCTTGCCTGTTCCCAGCTTCCTGGCATCAGTTAAAGCATTTGCAGGGGAAGGAGCCAAGAAGCTCTGAAAGGGAAGGAACTGAAGAGCAGAAGCTGCAAGACATTAGAAGTGATTTAGGTGTGGCACACTTCCCCGTTGAACTTGAGATAAAAGGAAATGAAGGACAGTCACCCAGGACTTCTGTAGCAGCTTGTCTGAGCCCTTTTCTGGACACCAGAACTGTAAGGATATAGCAAAGACAGAAGTAAGCAGAAATCAACTTAGAGGGATCTAGAAAATGAGCCACTCTGCAAACAGGAAAGGCCAAGCAAGTTGGCAAAGCAAAGAGAAACCTGGGGTGGCTCATTTGCAGCACCTTTCTCAGGCACCTTCTCTTCATTGTTTGTGTTTTCTTTGATCCTTGGGACTTGACATCTCTCAGTCTATTCCTGGGTTCCTCATCTTCTGTAGCTACCTGCCAGGGTCCTACCAAGGTCCTTATGCTGTGACCACTTACCTGTCTACCACAGAAGCTCACCCTGCAGCTATTTTCACTGATGCATTGTCCCAACTGCCTATGTGAAGACTCTCTAAAGTTAAAACACATTCTTTTCTCCCTACATGAGTGGCACTATGCTTGATTGAAAAGGCATGCAAGCTGGGAGGTTTGATGAACTCTTTCCCTTGGAGGTTATGATCTCCATGACAGGTATTTTCTGCCTTTTTCCTTAGTTTTCTCCTCCAAAAATATTACCAGAATTTTCAGGGTTGGTACAGTGATTCCACCCCTGAACTGTTTCTAAGAGAAAGAGCTTACCATCTCCACCCCAGTTCTGCTGCCTCAAGCTCAGATGCCAACTTTTACAGAGCTGTTTTTTTAAGGGATTACAGAAATATTGTTTGTTCCTGTGAGAAAAAGAGCCAAATATTTATGGCAGTGCTTGCTGTAAATTTGACTAATCATTTAACATTTCTTGAAAGTGTGGCCTTCTCAATATTCTTGAACTGCAATTCCCACCATCCTTCACCACATTTGCTGAGATGGCCAGACCAGCAAATCTGGAAGCTATACATTCCTGCCAAAGGGCCGATACATACGGGCCATTTGGAGTGGCAGAGAGCCGCCCCAGAGAGCAGTGGATCGGGGCCACAGCCCCGATCATTCCTTTTGCTACCACTAGAAGAGCAGCAAAATGCCTCTCTTTTTAGGGGTGGCAAAAGGCCGCCCTAAGAGCCGGCGCCGTGGCTCTTCCGTGCCCTTTCGGCACAGCATGTCTGCATGCCGTGCTGGAAGGGTGTCCTGATACGGCGCACCATGCATATAGCTGTGCAGCATCAGGATGGCATCTGGGTAGGGTTGGGGCGGCCGGCTTGCGGCTGCCCCACCCCAACTCTACTCCCAGGCTGGCCCTTTCGGCCGGTCTGCAGCAGCCCAAAAATATCTCTGTGTTTCTCTTGCTAGAATTCTGAAAGTCTTAAAAAGAAAGCAAAAGAGGAAAGTTTCTAGTTCTTACATGTGTTCTGAGATAATAGTAAAATATTAAAGAACAGTTTGACAAATAGACTTAAAATATCATGGGTTTTTTTAAAAGTTAAGTACTTACCTCATTTTCCATATAGTATCTTTCTATTGCAACTTATATAACTCCCTCAAAATAGCAGTATTTATTTCTTTACTAAAACATTTATATATCACTTTTCATTTCAAAAATTCCAAAGTGCCTTACAATATGAAACGAAACCTTTAAAACAAGGTTACTGTGTAGTAAATTTAATTTGATATACTATCCTCTCTTGTTTATGAAAATGTTGAGCTGAGGTTGCTAAATATATAAACTAGCTACAGTTCTTCTGCTTAAAACCCCCAACAGTTCTAACAATGGCCCTCCACAATTATTTAACAAAAGTTATTTGGTGCATTTCTCAGATATAAAGCTTAAATATATTATATTTTCAGGCTATAGTTCCCCAAATCTCCCAACTAGCATGGTAACTGAGCATTCTGGCTGGGGATTCTTGGAACTGTAGTAAAAAAAATAACTTTACCAAGTTTTCTCCCTATGAAGTATAAATGATTGTTGTAGAGAAAGCTGTAAAGAAATCCACATAGTGTTAACATAATTTTCACAGCTGCTCTGAGCACCATCCCATGTGCCTTTTCCTTGTTTCTGATTTGATTATGATGTAAAGCAAGAATGGAGAATGTTTGTCTCTCTCCAGTTGTTGTTAAAACCTAGCCACTAGCATCAAGAGGGCTTTAAACTGACTTATGCTGGAAAGGGAAACAGTATTCTGGAGGGCAGGAGTTATCCAGTGCTTGATATAATAGTCTGAATGTGTAAGAGAGAATTGGGCTAATAGTACGAAAACCCATATGTGGAAGGGGAAAAACAACCCTTACATAAGCAGCTAGAGGGAATGACTTGTGGTCTTAGATGTTCCTACACACATGCACAGAGCACAGAAAAGAAACAGGATGAGCTTGAACTCTTAACACAGCAAAGCAAATATGATGTACATTAGAACCCCACTTTACACAAGTTCATATTATGCAGTTTCACTTTCACACAAGGAACTGTAGGTCCCTCTTTAGTTGCATTTGCTCAACCTGTTGCAGAAGCACACCATAGAGTCACATTTCTCTAGAAAATTCCTAGAGAAAACACTTTGTTGTTCATTTTAGGTAAAAAAAAATCTCTTCCATATTATACATGAATTTCATATCACATGACGGGTCTAGGAATGAATCCCTCACGTAATACAGGATCCAACTGCAATAGGCATTGCTATAACTTGGTAGGATGAGTCTCATCATTAGAATGTAGTAATAGAGGGCTATAACCTATTTTAGAGAAATAGATCAAACAAGAGAGGAGAAATAGGTGGAGCATTACATTACAAGGATGTTTACATCTGTGAAGAGATCCATGACTTAAAACCTGGAAGCTAGGTTGGTTATAAATCTGGGTAAAAATTAAGGGGCAGAGAATCAACTGTGATGTTGTTGTGGCGATCTACTACAGACCCCCAGGCCAGACTGAGGACTTGGATGAGGCCTTCCTGGAACAGATGACCAAACATTCAGTAAGGAGAGATGTAGTAGTAATGGGATATTTCAGCTATCCTAACATCCTGATATTTGTTGGAAATCAAACTCTGCCAAGAATATAATGTCCATGTTGAAATATTTGAAAAAATGTCATATTGAAGATGGAGCAAGCTTGTTTTGTGCTGCTGCAGAGACTAGGACACAGAGCAATGGATTCAAACTACAGGAAAAGATTCCACTTAAACAGAAAGAACTTCCAGATGGTAAGAGTTGTTCAGCAATGGGAGAAAAAACAAACTGGTAGGTATACTATAAATCACTAAATACCATTATAAATGAATACAACAGAGCTGAGACATTTCTTGTTAAATATCTATATCTAGTGACTACTGAATAAAACATCAATAGAAAAGTGATAACAAAAACCATGTAAAAATATAAAGTACCGCAGGGGATAATTCTTCTATTTAAACCAACATTTATGATATATATGATTGTCCCAATAATGCAAATTCAATGACCAGTCTGACGACAATAGCAATATCCTGGTGACTCACAATATATCAGCTTGCAGGAGATTTTGCTGAGTTGGTTTTTCAAAATAGTGGTAACTCAGGGTAGTAGCATATAACAAGTAATTGAAGCAATGGTGGCATTGATATAAAAAGTATTTCTGTCACCGGTAGCAGAGGGCTTCCTCCTGAGTATTTATGTGGCCGTTTTGACTCCAGTGTCTTCTTCAGTAATAATATAACATACTGTTCCGGATTATAATTCCAATAAGATATTCTATGCTTCTAAATATATGAAATTAACATACATTAGTGACAATATATATAGTGGCAAAATCACCTAAAAATAACATTGTTGTACATATCCATTGCTTACCCATGTTCTAGGTCTTCTTCAGTTTATAAAAACCAAGCCCATGATTACGGACTAGTGGTAACTAATGAACTAATATATTCTTACTGTCTACTTCACTATAGTTGCATGTTCCTTTAAGAAATTTAATGTATGTATCAGCCACCTG
>CM034703.1:31364745-31396179 GCA_020142125.1 Phrynosoma platyrhinos | reverse complement strand
GCAACCCGGCCCCTGGCTCAAAAAGGTTGCCTACCCCTGCTCTAGGATATTCTTCCTATAGCCTGGAGAAGTTGGAAATCCTACTCGGAGATCTAATCTCATCTTTGCCACCTGCTTGCCTCTGGGGATCTTTCAATTGTCATTTCACTCTCCATTTCTAGTACTGGAAATGGTGCAGATTGGGAACCTAGAGGAAGTATACTCTGGTTTTGTAGTATCCAAAACCCTCCCAGCCCTTTGCCTTGTTCTCCATCTTGAGAAACTTTAGACCTTAAGTCTATACACTCCCCACCCCCACTCCACATTGTTTGTACTGGAAGTGATTTTTTAAAAAATAAATAAACAAACAAACAAAATAAGAGGAAAGAAGGAGCAAGCACTGTATCTTATTTCCTTCTATCCTGCCTGAAGGAGTTTGGAAAGATTAGCAAATGTTGGAGCACTCAGGTTTGCCCTGTTAGAGGCTTTGAAAGTGTCTTTCTGTTCTTTTGTCCTTCTTCTTTCTGTTCTCAGGCTACTCATTCAGAGATTTTTGTTTGCAAAGCAATATACAGAATGTCACTGCAATATTGGCCAATTATAAATGGCAAGAGAGTAGCATTAGATGGATAACATTTCAAACTTGAGTAGTGAAATCTGATGTGTAAGCAGGTTGTGTAATCAGTTTCATTAAATATTTTAGGGGAGACCTTTAAAAAGCAAAAAGGAATGCACATTCTAGCATGAAGGATATTTGTATATCAGGATAATATGGTGCATAAATGTGTTTTAAATTGGGATTATCCATGCTTCCAATTCTAGACTGACCAACTGAGGCTAAAGGGTGTGGGGTTTAAAGCCAGCTATGGGAGGAAATAGTTACTTTATACCCTAATTTTTCCATATACATAAGCTTATTCAAACTAGCAGGGTCTTAGCTATGCTGGACTTCAGTGGGGATCGCCTGACACTGCCTGCCCAAGCCCACCTCCTTTCTCAGGCATATCTCCATCAGCAGTGCCTTATTCTGTGCACCTTTGTCACTGCCCCAGATGCAGTCTCTTCCCTCAATGGCCTTCTTCCTTCCACTACTACCATTCAGGTGAATCCCTCCTATTCCATGGACTCTCTGTCCAGTCCAGAGGAATGGCTTGTGAAACAAAGGGGGGCACTGTTTACTCCTGGAAATTATTACAGTCTTAATTCTCTGAGTGCCTTCATGACAAGTTTGCTGATCTCTAGCATTTGACAGCATATTACTTACAACCATCAACAGTATGTAAATATCAAGTGTTCAGTGTGTTTCTTGTACATTGTTTCAGAAATCTTGACAGTAACATTGTAAAATGGGCCAATATAATGATTATAATAATTATGAAAGCCAGTGTGGTGTGGTAATTTTAGTGTTGTACTAGGACTCCAGGAGACTAGGGTTCAAATCCCTCTTTGGCTATGGAAACCCACTGGGTGACCTTGAGCAAATCACACTTTCACAGTCTCAGAGAAAGGCAAGGGCAACCCCGCTCTGAACAAATCTTGCCAAGAAAACCATGTGATAGGTTCATAATTGTCATAATTGGGAAGGGGAAGGTGCATAACAACAACAATGATTCCCTACCACCACCATCTGGAAAATGCACTTAGGGCCACCCAGGAAGGGTGTGGCTGAACTAATTTAGGTGCACGGCTTCTGTTCTTAAACAACATGGTAAATGCACTCTCTGGATTACAGGTTATTCGAACTCTATTTAGTGCTTCTCACCCACCCCCGCTAGTATCCCCTCCTGATAGCTCCAATTCCTGCTTTCTGCTTTCCATCTCCTTCAGCTTCTGAATTCCACCAGAAAATTTCTAGAGAAAGTGAATGATCAAGGCATATAGATGAATAGAGAAATAATACTGATGTGGGGGAATTATTTGTAAAGAAATCCCAAGACACAGAGTTTGTAGAAACTTTTAGGGCTCTTTCACATTACACAATTATAACACTATGATTCCACTTTAACTGCCATTGCAACATCCTACAGAATCCTGGAATTTGGAGTTTAGGAGGGATGTTTAGAACTCACAGCAAGAGAGCTCATGTGTCCAACCATATTACAAACCCCAGGATTTCATGGGATGTTGCTGTGACAGGTAATGTAGAATCATGATGCTATAACTGTGTAGTGTAAAAGGGATCTTAGAGTTCACTGCCAGGTGGCAGATGGGTTCTCTGACTTGCCTGATAGGTATCCACGAGAATTGGAGCCCTGGTCTGCCAGAGTCCTAATCCAACACTCAAACCACTACCCCACATTGTCTAAAAAATGATTTATCAGTTGTTATCATAGGGCAAGATTTATTCAGAGGGAGTTTGTCATTGCCTTACCTTAAGGCTATGAGAGTGTGCCTTTCCTAAGTCCACCCAGTAGCTTTCCATGGATGAGTGGCGTCCTGTTCCAACACTCAACCCACCAAATGATGCTGACTCACTCCACTGTCCTTTTAGGCAAGAAAATAGTAGGGCTGGTTTGTCTTATAACAGTGGCCACAGCCTGATGGTAAGATGGTTTAAGGGACCCCAGGTAAGTGACCTGTGGTGGATCCCGTTCTTTCTTGATGAGCTTGTCTAAGTGCAGTAACACAACTGATAGCTGGGATGGGTAAGTCTTTTTAATTTTCAGAATTAATGCTGGGTAGAGGACTTTGGAGTCCAAAAAAAGCTCCAGCCTAGATTGGACTGTCTGGAGAGCAAGATCGGGGTGAAAAATTAAAGGATACTAGGGAAGGCAGCAGCAGAGGGCTCTGCCAGTTGTGCTGGGCCATAGCAACTGCACAAAGAGGTAAATTGTTTGTGGAGAAGATCCCATAACCACCCTGTGAGAAAAGAATCTCTGCTTGCTTGTGTGCCCAAGCCTTTGTTCTCCCTTCCACTCCCATCCATGCACATTTTTCAGCACTCTAGCAAAATTCAGAAGCTGAAGGAAACAGAAAGCAGGAGTTGAGGTATGTGTTCCACAAGATATGCTCTGGAGTCCACCCACTCTCAGTTTATTTGGATTGCTGGCCAAAACAGAAGTAGCTTTGCCAGTTCCCTGGTGGCCATGGAGGTGGCTGCAGCTGTTGAGAAGAAGCATTCTTTTACTAATACTTCATTACAACTTTCATAATTGAAACAATCCTTAACACTTTATCCTTTGTGGTGTGAGAGAAAGCAACAACACTGAACATTTATTAGAGAAGATTTTTTTTTTCAATAGAAGCCCCATTTATACATAAAAATGTTATTGGAACCAGGTTGCAAGTTATCTGTGTCACAAAGGACCTTTACAGACTGCCAGAAATAACCCAATTTGAGACCACTTTAACTGCCCTGGCTCAGTTCTAGGGAATCATGGGAACTTTAATTTATTGTGGCACCAGAGCTCTCTGACAGAGAAAGCTCAATGTCTCAGAAAAAACTACAATTCCCATGTTTCCCTAGCATTGAGTCAGGGCAGTTAAAGTCGTCTCAAGCTGCATTATTTCTGGCAGTCTGTACAGGCGGTTAATTTGCTAGACAGTTCATTATTACAGTATACCAACACAACTGTTTTGTGGATTCGGTAATAGGGAGGCAGTGCTAAATTCAAAAGTTCCAGTTTATGTAATTGAGTTCCAGTTTATATTTTTGGATCACCATCTTTGTTAGGCTGTGTGCTTCCAAGAACTGTTGTAAGATGGTGGCTATGTGTTTGAATTCTCAATTCATTTGGCAGTGAACTTGCTAGATAGCCCATACCATCTCAGCCTTGCATATTAAAATAGGTGACAAAACTTTAAGTCTGTGTAACAGTGTCCTGTACAAAGCTAAAAGTAGAAGATTTTGATCTATCACAGAGTAGAGAACATGTAGCCCTCCAAATATTGTTCAGTTGCAACTCCCAACTGCTGGAATACCTAACTATTGGCTGTGCTAGCTAGGGCTGATGGAAGTGGCAGTCCAACATCATCTAGTGGGCCACATGTTTCTTAATCCTGGTGCATAGAATGTGTTAATCCAGTGCTCTTTAAATATTTTCAATTTCTAATTGTTGGCCATTCTGGATGGGAGTTATGTGAGCTGTAATGCAACACGTCTAGAAAGCACTAGGTTGAGAAGGCTGGATTAACTTGTAAGAAAATAAATTTGGAAATCTGCTCCTTTTATGGAGAACCTGACTTTCCAACATGTTCTACTTTCTATGAAGTGACAGGTAAAATGATGATGAGAGACTGAGTACAGTATTTAAAAGGTGAGCCTGGTTTTTTTGACCCCATGCAATGGTGTGCATTGAAGCTTTACATCATTTCTGTATGGTTTTATATTATTCTTTTGGAGATTTTATAGATGCTTGATGAATTTCATAAACTAAGGTGATTTTGATTAAACAGAAAAAAATACTGTTTGCTGTAACGAAAAGCACATGTAATTCTGAGGAATTTCTTAGGAGTCAACACCAAGAGTTAAGATTTGTGGTTTGGAAAGCAGTTTCCCTGTGCTCTCCTAACCACTATAATTGTATAAACAACAGTGCTAAAAGGGTTTCCTTGTCAATTACTGATTTTGTGGTAAACATTTTGCTTCCAAATAATGAAACAGATCATGATTTTACCATTGGTTTGACAGCAGGAGGATGGAACAAACTTTTGTGTTTTTCTGAGCAGTTTAGGGATGTACATTCTTCTTAATTCCTCTTGGTAAAGGTCCAAACTGAAGGGCTTTCTTGGAAAAGTGGACATTATAGCAGTCATAGGCAAAAGAGCGGCCGAAGCCATTGTCCGCTGGCATGCTAACCATACCTAGGAATGGGCCAGTATGTGAAGTAAGTGTATTCTTATATGACGAGGGGCAGATAAAAATATTTATATGGGCAATCACTTTACCTATTGCTGCCCATTATATCAATTTTCGGTTCTCGCTTAGTTCGATCTAATACACCAGGCTGAGTTGTTCCATTACAGGCCTCCAGATGGCCTTCGTCAGGAAACACTGCTCAGATTTTTACTGTTTACTGGCACACTTAATCTGTGAATGTTTATAGTCTGCATGGTTATCCAAACAGAGCAGGGAGGAAAAAGGGTGGTAGAGAATTAGGCAGCTTTGATGAATTGTTTGTGAATTTGAACAGATGTCATGTGATGACATCTGGGGGAAATCCAGATTTTAACTTTAATCAGACCAGACCCACAAAGGCTGGAAGTTCAGCTGTGCCATATTAGGCTGTAGATGGGCAACTGTCTTGCCTTTCAAGGGCCATCTTTAAATGAAGGAGGTAGTCACACCATGTGGTTATCTATATTTTTCAGATCAAATGGATACATTACCTTCATAACAGTATATGAACAACGATTTTTAAAAAAGCAGTAGATGTTCCAGGGTAGGGATTAAGATTTTTTTTAAAAAAACTCTTCTCACTTCCCACTTATACTCTATGCCTCAACAGTGGATTGAGAAAAAGCCTTGCTGCTAGAGCAGGAGTGGACAACTTCAAAATAGTTATTTTTTTAGAATATATCTTTGATCATACCATTCAATTAGTTACTAAAGATCCGTAACTATTGCTTGGGCAATAATATTATTTATTATCTAAACCAGGGGTAGGCAACCTTTTTGAGTCAGGGGCCGGGTTACTGCCTCTCAGACAATTGGGGGGCCGAAGCACCATAAATAAATAAATAAATAAATAAATAAATATTTTTAAGAAATTAAAAATATGCATGGACACTCTCTCAGCCCCAGAAAAGCCATGGCAAAACCCCTGTGGAGATTTTTCCAAGAAAACCCCAAGAACAAGTAACAACAACAATAATCGATATCATCATGGCCGGCGGCAGGGGGCAGCGGCAGCAGGACCGGCCTAGGGCCGGTCCAAAGGCCTCAGGGTGCCGCATCCATCCCCCGGGCCTTAGGTTGTCTACCCCTGATCTAAACTCTCATTGCAGCTATAGAGTTGACTGTAGAAAGTTCATATGAAAGCAGAGTTGTGCTAAATCTTAACTCCAGCACACACTAACGTAGCACCAAGGAAAATGAAGAGGCTTGGGTGCTTTGCTGCAAAGTAAGCAGTGGTTTGCTGCGATTCTGGCTGCCCGTACACTCCCTCCTTCCTCCTGGCTTGCCCGGCTCCTTTCCACGTCTTCACTTCACCCTCGCTTTCTTACTGCTTTTTTCTTTTCCCCAGACATGCTGGGAGCCTCTCAGGGGCACAGCAGTGGGCTCTCCTGTACCTCTTTTATCAGGGAGGTAATTGTGATCGCCTCTCTTGCGATCCAAAACTTTTCAGTGACTGTCACCTCGCAGAGATATTTTAGTAGGTGACTGTCACGCCCACCATCTTCACTGGAAGTCAACAACTTGTGCCCCTCTTGCTTTTTTATTGGATTGCAGTTCTCACAATCCTTCATTATTAAATAGGCTGGCTAGAACTGATGGGAGTTGCAGCCCAGTAACATATGGGGAGCTACAAATTTCCCATTCCTGTGCAGGGGAACCAAAAGTCTACCTTAACCTAGAATTTTGAAATGTGGTCAGGCAGGAATTGTGTCACAGTGCTGGAGACATGGAATATGCAGTCTTTATAAAGATAGTATGTCAAGTCAGTCTTGTTGAAGGAGTCAGGTGAGTACACCAGCGTCTTGGCTGGCACATTAGGAAAATACTTGGAAAATCCTATTTTGAAGGATGTTTAAAGCTGCAGCCCTATTCATAGGGCTGCAGCCCTATTCATAGGATGTTTAAAGCTGCAGCCCTATTCATACTTGGAAGCAAATCTGTCAAACTCAGTGAGCCTTCCTTCTGAGTCAGCCTGTATACAGTTGTGTTAAAAGGCCAATAATGCTGCTTATTGTTAAAAGGCCAATTGTTAAAAGGCCAATAATGCTGCTTATTGTTAAAAGGCCAATAATGCTGCTTCACCCATTAGTCGTTTTTTCTCTGTCTTTGCACTGGTCGATTCTAATGGAAAGGCTTTTAATGCAGCCAAATTCTGCCCAGTACTCAGTCACACAAGAAAATGTGTGGTGACCATGTCCCATGTACCAATGCAAATTGTATTATTTTGGGGAAATTGTTCCCTGTGAAATTAAAAAAAAAATCTTTGAAAGAGTTCTACAATGGTGGCATTATCTTGCTCTACCCTGTGTAAAAGGGCATTAATTCTTGATCCAGGAACAAAGTTCCAGTTAAGTAGATGAGATTTAATCTGAAGTAAAATGTGATTAAATAGATGAGATTTACTTCCAAGTAAAATGTGTTCAGTGTCAGTGATTCATCTTTGCCTTCCAGTTTCTGAACTTTGAATTCAGAAGTTTGAATTCATGCACTTTTGTAGAGAATTATACAATACAGAAAGTAATACAACATAGGCTGTAATTGGTGGTTATAAAACTAAGAATTGCAGATAATTCTTAGTTAGGACAAACCATTAAAATGAACATGGGCTAAATGAGAGACACTTTGTTTGTTAGTAATCAAGAAAGAGAGAACCTCCAAAAGGAGTTACAAATACAGTATCTTGTAAACAGGCATGTATTGTATTTTCTAAGACAACAGCTTGCAAACATTTGCATTAATGCTGTTAACTTTAATTTAGAAACTGGTGCATTGATGTTATATAATTAATTTTTAAATCTTTGACTATATTGACACAGTAATATGTTTTATTTTTTAAAAAAAAATAATGGCCCAGAGCACCCCAAATTAATCTCCCAAGTAATATATGAAAATAATGTGAGCAGTTAATCTTGGCTCAATCATTTTGGCATTTAACTATGCAAATAATAACTTTTAAGATCAAAGTAATATATTTGGGCTAATACATGGGCCTGAGTCTTTTTTGTCGGTCCCAGCTAGAACAGAGCTGTTGAATGATAAGACAAACTATAGGTAGATCTCGTTGATTCAGCGGGTCTGCTCTAGCTGGGATGACCAACATGATTTTATTTACATACACTGTTTAAGGCTAGCCATCTAGTAATGAGCACCAGGACAGTGTTTCTTTGCATTTGAGTAAAGACTGCAACATAGCCACAGCTCCAGAGCAATTACCTTCTGCTAGTTACATTAAAAGCAGTATGTTAAACCTATAAGGAGAGCCAGTGTGGCATAATGGTTTGGGCATTGGACTATGACACTTGGAAGCCAAGGTTTGAATTCCCCCTGGACCATGAAAACCAGCTGAACACCCTCTGAACAAGAAGTCAAACAAACAAACAAACCCTGTGATAGGGTAGTCTTAGGGTCACCATAAATCAGAAATTACTTGAAGACACACAACAGCAGCAAATCCTATTAGAAGGCATTTCACCAGGTTCTTTCTGATTTCCCAAAACTGATCAGCCCCCATCATAAAATACTAGGTTCTACATGCAGATTAACTAGAGATGTCAAAGTGAGGCTTCTGTGAGAAACAAAGCAAAGGGAAAGGAAAGGAAGGTACACTACTAAATGTATAAAGTTTCCATTTGTATGGTATGTACTTGACTTTTGTATTGGAAGAATAATGTGAGTTTAATGTTCAACAAACAAATCAATACTGAATTTTCCAAAGAAATATCTCACTTTATTATATTTGAGAACTTTATCTGAATTGGTATTTAATAAGTTCCTATATCCTGCTGATTTGTAAAAAAATACCTGTTTGATACATTTTTGGCTAAGATCTCTTTATTCACCCTATTTCCTCTGTCTTCTCAGGCAAAATGATTCCCTGAGACGCTTCTCCAATATGAACTCTCAGTGTGTGTGTGTGTCTAGATTACTGTACCACACTCTTATAATGCTGCTATTCCACTTCACCTGCTCTGGCTGCCTCCTGTTGCATTCTGGGATTTGCAGTTTAGGGAGGGTCATTTAGAATTCTTAGCCAGAGAGATCTTAGGCTTCACTGAACAACAGACCCCCAAAATGCAACAGGAGGCAGCCAGAGCAATAAAAGTGGAATAGCAGCACTATAAGAGTGTAGTGCAGTAATTTGGTGTGTGTCTTCAAGTCACCTATCGACTTAACAGTGACCCTGTGGGTTTCATAGGATTTCTTGGGCAAGGAATACTCAGAGGTGGTTTGCCATTGCCTTCTTCCTCATGAAAGTAGCAACAGGATCAGCATAGAAATCAATAAGCATAGATGATGACTGGTATTTATTATAGCCACTTTAATAATAATTATTTTACTTTTGTTTCTCCAGAGTTCAGACTTCTGTTTCTTCAGCTTACAGGGGTGCTGACACTGGCCTTCTTCATTCATAACTGTGTCATTACATTGCTTAAGAATAACAAGAACCAAGAAAACAATGTAAGTATCAGCATGAGAAAATCTCTGTGTGCAGATAAGAGGCACTCATGCCTGGGCTGCTTTTTGAGATTACTGGTGACAAACGCAGATGTGAAAGGATTTGTGTTCTTGCTTCTTTCCCCAAGACTGTACTCCCTAGTCTTTTTAATTCCCATATGTGGCCACAGTTGCTCAGTGAAATAGGATATGCACAAGCAGTGCAACCTGGGGCACTAGGGAATACAGTTTTGGGGAAAGAAGCAAGAACCATTTGAAGTTGCAGTCTGGTCTCAAGTCTTTACTGCCTCATCTGCAGTTTGCAAGAACTAGGTCTTCAGTTAAATTCTCTTGTTTTCCCAGTAACTTGGTTGCACCATGTACTGAAGACAGATAAAATCTTGACCAGGTTATAAGTTGACATCAAGCACCATGGCGTAATATGGAAGGCTAGTTTAGCTTACCAAGACATAAAGTAGTTTTTTCTTTCTTCCCAACCTTCTGCTTGTGAAATGTGTGTCGAAAACTCTAATCAGTGTATATGACAGCTGAAAAACAACTCAAGTTAATATGTTTGAGGGTTCAATAAATTATGTCATGATTATCAGACTTGGCTGGAATGTTGTAGTCTTCCAAAATTTGAAATGCATACAAGTAGACTTTACAACAAAGAATGATTTTGTTCTCTGCCAGTTTCTATGACATCATAATGCCCCTTGAGGAATGGAGCTGGAAAAAGGATTGAACAGAGCAACAAAAATCATCAGGGGGATGGAATGCCTTCCATACGTGGCAAGGCTAAAGACAGCTAGGTTTTGGGGCTCAGAAAATGAGTGATGAAGAAGGGATATGACAGAAGAGTATAAAATCATGAATAGCTTAGAATGAGTAAATAGGATATAGAAAATTACTGCTTTGTATTATACTGAAGTTAAAAGCTATGTAACAAGATTAAAACAAAGGAGAACATTATGGCATCAATAGTTTATAGAGCTCATCTCTACAGCAGAATTTAGAATTCTTTCTTATTAGGACTACATCTTTCAAAATCCACCATCCAGACAGCCATTGTCCATGCTAGTTGGGTGATTATGGGTCTAAAATAGTAACATTCCCAAGCTCTGCAGCAGAGGTTGTGAAGATGGCCAGTGCTGGGATTCTTTGTGTAACATAAAGATTCAGAGGTAGCTATCCTGAATTAATTAAGCATGCTTTCTGTCTCTACATGTAAGGAAAACTTAAAGCTCAGCCCAGGTTTTCCGATTACAGTACTTGTCATGGAGCAACAATCCCCACAGCCTTAGAAGATACTTAAGGTGGCATCCTTTTCCTTGACCATTCACTTCATCTCCTGTCTTACCTCAGGATTATGCCTCTTTTCTCTAAGGAGGCTTGCATGTGGGCAAGGCATTAAAAGAGTGTGTTTCCTAGCCTCTACATGAATTGTGTGGGAATCCTGAGTATAAGGCTGCCTGCCTATCCCTCGCATCTTAATTTTGCCGCCCATCCCACCCCAGTTTTCTGGATTCTATCTCCATGTAATGCTTACACAATGTCTTGGATCCCAGCCATCATTTTATGATGTGTTTGTGCAGTTCTTTACATGGTGGGCTGCTGATCTGTGTCTGGCATTCTAGACAGTGACACAATGCATTTTAATAACTACAGTCAAGGTCTGGTCAGTCAGCAACTTTGATTTCTGCTTCCTATATCTTTTTCCCCCTTATTCCAATTAAATGGTTGCTGGTTGCTTATGGCAAAACAGCAGCCTCCAAAGAAAACACTTGTTTTCTGCCTACACTATCCTTGTTTTTCCCACCTCTGTCTCTTCAGTTTCTCCCACAGTTGTGGGACAGTGCTGGTTTTTACAAGCTGGAAGAGCAATGCCAGATGGGAGACCAGCAGCAGTGTGTGTTGGAGTTTATAGGGAGCCCTAGTGACACAATGGTTAAGTGCAGGTACTGCAACCACAACATTGTGAGTTCAATCCCAGGGCTCCAAGGTTGACTCAGCCTTCCATCCTTTCGTACAGGGGTCAGCAACTTCCCCTTACCTGGGGCTGGGCCGGGGATCCCCTGGCCTTCCGCAGGCTGCCATCGACCCCCGCCGCCACCGCGCTCACTGCTGCGTGTGCCACCGCCAGCCGCACCGCACATCGCCGCCACCATTTTGTTTCCCAAAATAGTGGCTGCGACTCGTTTGTGCATGCGCAGTCCGCTTAGAGAGTGCTGAGTTCGTTATTAAGCGGTATAGAAATGTACATGCTATTGCTATTGGAAGAAAATGGGAGGGGAGAGGAAGTGGGTGAATAGAGCAAGGGGTGGGCAATGATTTTTTTGACAACAGATTTGAAATACTGACATGTCTCCTGGCTAAGTAAGAATTATTGCCAAATAATTAAGAAATACCCATGGAAAACATTGGATACATACTTCAGTATCAGGCCATATCCATTGTATGTAGAAAGACCAAATTCTGATTCCAGGTATCTCCAGTTTATGGATCTCAGTTTATGAGATTTGGGAGACATCAAAGGTCTAGGAGATGTCAGCATGATTGCGCAAACAGCATTGCACCACCCTGAAGCTGTGTACTTGCATGGCCACCAAAGAAGCGACAAGGAGCTCTGCAGGCTGGACAACTCTCTCCCTCCAGAAGCAGGCAAATGAGACAACAGGCAGATATCTCTCAAGGTGGCACGTTACTCTGTGTATAAGCTTGTTCTGACTAAGCTACTCACATTACACCACACACCAATGAAACCACGCTGGGCAATGAAGCTCCTCCCTTATACACAGTATCCCCTCCTGGGATATTAGTCCAGCCCACTCCTGGACTGACACCAAGTTTCAGTCACCTGACTGATGTAACACAGCAGAAGGTGTCTGACTCAACCCTCTGCCTAGTGTTGCATCAGCCCCCTGTGACTCAGCACAGCCCAATTGCTGACTCATCATGGCTTCTTCATGACACAAGTTAACCCTGTCACCTTTGTCCCACATCTGGATATTTTCCCCAGGATCCATTCTTCAACAGGAGAGCCAATAAACAATATTGGGTTGAATGGACCAGTGGTCTAGCTCATTGTGAGGTAGCATTATATGTTCATGAGGATGTCTGTAGAGACACTGCTAGTAATTTAAAATGTGTGAAAATGAAATTCTGCAAGTTTGATGAGGTACATCTAATACTAGATTGTCAAATTTGCAGAATTTCATTCTCACACATTTTAAATTACTAGCAATGCCAAAAATTTGACAAGGTGCATCTAACACAACAGGAGCTGACATGGTGTAGTGCTTTGAGTGTGGGACTATGACTCTGGAGGTCAGGTTTGAATTCCTACTCAACCATGGGAAACCTGACAAGTTACACTCTCTCATCCTCCAAGGACAGTCAAGGCAAACCTCCTCTGAACAAATCTTGCCAAGAAAACCTCGTGATAGGGTTGCCTTAGGGTCTCCATAAGTTGGAAACTACTTTAAGGCACTCATCAACTACAATCTAACACTATAACTTTACTTTCTTGTTTGTTTGCTTTGCTGTTGTTGTGTGCCTTCAAGTTTTTCGGATTTATGGCAACCCTAAAGCAAACCTATCATGGAGTTTTCTTGGTAAGATTTTTTTTCAGAGCAGGCTTTGCTGTGGCCCTCCTCTGAGGTTGAAAGAGTGTGATTCATCCATGATCACTCAGTGGGTTTCCATGGCTGTGCTGGGATTCAAATCGTAGTCTCCTGACTTGTAGCCCAGTGCTCAAACCACTACATCATGCTGGCTTCATGTTTGTTTGCTTTCTGTATTTAAAAAGAAAAGCTACCTCCATAATTACACCTGGGTAGGAAATATTTGTCTTTTTAGGTGTTGAATTGGAACTCCCACCATTCATAAACAGCATACCCAGTGGTGGGAGTAATGGGAGTTATAATCTAGCAACATCTGGAGGACCAGATGTTCCCCTGTTATTGTTATGTCATGTCATTTATGATAACCCTAAGATGAATGTGTCATAGGATTTTCTTGGCAAGATTTGTTCAGAGAGGACTTGTCATTGCCTTCCTTTGAAGCTGAGAGAACCAAGGTCACCCAGTAGTTTTCTATGGCCAAGTGGGGATTTGAACCTTGGTCTGCCAGATTCATAGTTCAACAATCAACTTCTACACCATGCTAGCTCTCTGCATGTTCCTTATCCTTTTAGGCAGAAAGGTCATGCAGCCTGTATTGCAAAACCACAAGTCATTCTTTTAGAATTTTGTCCCCTTAACAAACCATTGCTAGGGACATAATCCCAGAGATAACAGCCAGCCAGGCAAATTCAAGCTTAGTGGGCAACTATTGCTTTCTAGATGTTTTTGGCCACGTCCCAGCAGCACTATCCAGCACAGCTAATTCCACCATTTTAAATAAGTAACCTTAAGCACCACAGAGTGGGTTACTAAATATTTGTGGAATATCACAAGTAGATAAGAGAGCTATTCTAACAAGGTTGCCCACCTCAATACAACTGTAACATTTCCAAGCCCAACTTAGAAAAAAAGTGTTGAGTGTTCCTATTGGCTATAAAAAATATACCCCATATTTTTGATATAGATAGACTTTTTCACATTAACTAATTTAGAAGTCATTCACTGATCCTTGAGAGAATGTAATATTTTAATTATCTTTGATCTAGTCCAATTTAGGTTACCCACTTATTTTTAACACCACCACCACAACAACATATTCTAATGGAATGGTGACATTCAGATCATACTATTCCATTTATATGGGGGAGGGGGGAGTTAATTTGAATAAGGAGTGTCAGAAGCCCAGGATTCATACAGACTGTGATGCAATATTGTCTTATAGCTCACTATTAATATAATTACGGTACTCTTCTCTTATTTTTGCTGCTGTTTTTAACTGCAGGTCAGAGATCTTTCCATTGCCTATTTTCTGGTGGGCATAACATATCTCTATGTTGGGGTGCTAATCTTTGCTGCTTTTCCATCTCCACCATTGAGTAAAGACTGCATAGAACAGGTACAGGAGAACTATTGTCTACAGAACATTTTTAATTAACTTAGAATTTATGCTAATTCATTCTCTTTTCCCTACATCTAGATTTCTTGTTGACAGTCATCTCCTTAATATACAGCACTGCCAATGCTTGATTTCCTGCCTTGGCACCAAGCCAAGATTGTGGACAGTGCCACACATACATAATACTGATTTTGACTAATCAAGTCTGTGTGGGCAACAGTTAGGTATTAACTACAAATTAGTGCCAGTGTGAAATTCCTATCCAATCTTTGTAATGTCTGCACTACATTTGGTGGGGGAAATGTTAGTGTGGAACTACATTCAATTTTCCAAAGAATTAGCTAGTTGTGATGGTTATATTTTGGCTTAAGAAGTCAAGATAGGAATTAGACTTTTGTCCATGTGCAAAGTTTCTTTCTATGAAAAGGAAGTTTCTAATGGACTATAGTTTATCATTTTATCTAGACTAGGTAATCATGATGACCAGTTTCAAAACTAACCAGGATTTTAAAGCATGGTTTAATGTTACATGTGACAAAGCTGCTAACCATGGTTTCTTAGTTTTGTTGAAACTCACAACTGTGGTTAATTAGAGTCTCCCTATCTAGTCCATCCAGATATATAGCCTACTGTCTACCAGTTGCCTATAGGAAGGTCATGTACAGCATGAGATGTTGTCCAAAATGTCCAGTTAAAGCAGGGGAAATTTTCCCAGCATTAAACAGAGATTTATCTGTGGCCATCTTGCTGTGTATTCCATACATTTACACAAATGCAAAATAATATCTGTAAACCTAGAAAGAAGTAAACAAATAATATTAAGAGGTTCAACAGCCTCCTGACAACCTCCTCACTTGTTTTTCTTTATTAATTAATTCATTCATTCATTCATATCTCACCTTTCTCCCAGTGGGAATCAAAACAGCTTACAGTGTAGAATTAAAAGGAAATACAGTTAAAATAATAGGTAGTACAATGGTTTAAAAACATTAAATAATCATATTAAAATACTTAAAACAGTTTAAAATACATGTAAAGCATAAGAGAAAGGTATAGCACACGACCCTTTTGCCACACTCATTCAAAGACAGTAGGATTGTTTAAATAACAAAAGTCTTTGTATGCTGGCAAAAGGGGGGGGGGGTGGAGTTCCATAGTGTGGGAGCTGCCTGTGTAGGCTCTCTCCCATGGCCTCACCAGCCATACCTGTGATGGGATGGGGAGAAAGCCCTCTCCCAAAAATCTTAAAAGTTCAAGCAGGCTTGTATAAGGAGATCTGGTCTGTCTGATAGTCTAGACCCAAAGCTATTGTAGCACGTTTAAGAGGAATTGGCAGTTAACTAGGCTGAGGAAGGGAACATTTGGTTCTTTAGATGTTATTGTACTGCAGCTCTTTTGATCTCTCATCATTGGTTATGCCAGCTGGGGATCATGGGAGTTATTGTTTGGTTGTACTTTAGCTTCACAACAGCATAAATTAGACTGAAAGTGACTGGCTCAGGATCACGTGTAGTTCATGGCTCAGTGGGTTCTTGAATCTGGATCTCACAAGTTCTGAAACAATGCTCTAATTGCTGCATTATGCTAATTCTCATATTGCAGTTCGATAGTATCTGCATTTATTCTTATTCTTCTTAGTAGTATCTTTCTCCCAAAATTGTACTCAACCCCACAAAACTAGAAAGTCTATGCCAGGTAGTCATCATGCTAAGCAATTGGTTCCATAACAGTATTTCCCAATGTAGGTATTTTTTTTTTTAATTCACAACCCCACCCCATCTAGAAAAATGAAGTAGAAATTCTCACTTATTTGGAAGATGCTGAGAAAGTAATTTGAGACTGGTTCAATCAATATAACTATTGGTTCACATTGGATTCCTGATGTGTATGAAGATCTTAATGTGTACTAGCATTACTGTTTGTTGTCTGTGGGCGATTAAACGTAAGTAAGTGGACAAAATATAAGACTCTGCTTTGCATAGTAATGACTTGCTTAGAGTAGGATTCTCTGTTCATTTTAAAGAAAATTCAGAGACTCAAACTATTGTAGGTAATTGAGATTTATTTCAATTCGGCTTGACCATAGCTGTGTATAGCTCCTTAACTATCTCTAATACTAAAAACAAAATAATGTGTGGATGAATGCAATTGTAGAGTTTTTTAATATCATTCATAATCTGTATGTGTCATGATGCTGATGCTGATTTTGTTGATTTAGGAATCTTTATGTGTGAATTATGGAAGGAGAAGAATATGCGCAATATAACAGAGCTGACATTGTTATCTCACTAATCTTTTCTTTGTTAGAATTTTTTAGACAATTTCCCCAGTAATGACATCATGTCATTTCTTGCAAGAATATTCCTGCTGTTCCAGATGATTACTGTGTATCCACTTCTTGGCTACTTGGCACGAGTACAGCTTTTAGGACATATCTTTGGAAATGTTTACCCAAGGTAAAGATTCCTCTATGTGCATGCCTTAGCATATACCTTTTACCCTTAGTACAGATTGTCGTTGTTTGCTTCTTGATGTCAAAACAGATGGTTAATAGTGAGTAATGGTGGCTGCCCATTTGAAAACTTCTTCATCTCAGGCATTGCAGAGTGAATTCATTGTGTCTCAGAGAAGTGATCAGTACCAGCTTAATCTTAGGAGTGGCTTCTTCAAAACTTATCATGATGCCCCTTTAAGAATGTCAGATGATTAGGAGGCAGATGAAGCTGTAGCCTCCCTTGAACTATAATCATGCTATAAACTGTAGCGCTGTTGCTTCTAAAGCCATTTTGCAAGCATCTGCTAACCAAATGTCCCATAGTTTAATCCTATTACAGCCTTCATAGATACAGACAGCCTCATGAAGGGATTTCTCATTTTATCAATCAGTTACTTCCTTTTCTACTAAACAAGCCGAATTCCCACAGAGGTCTAGTCACACTAGCCAGACAGCTGTGATATTCTCAAAGGACGTTTGTCAAATGCAAAATAAGGAACTTTCTACTTTTCACATTGCAATCCCCTTTTAACTTTAGTAAGACTTAAGCTTTTTGCTTTACAATTAAATTTTTATAGTCTTCATTCTCCATTCTTGTTTTCAAAAAGAAAGTAACTCACCAAGCCTTTAATATCATTGCCACTCAGAAGATCTCTCTTCAAATATAAATTGGATAGTTTAAATATGATTAAGAAGGTGATGATTCACAAGTCCAGTGTCCATTTAAGGCTCATTTTGACAGCTTGAACATAATGTTAGTCCCAAGGCCTCCTCACTGCTCAAATTCATATCAGGCTGCTATGATTTCTGTGATCTCCTTGCAAGGAGCAGTGATTCAGAGCCCACGTGGGCAATCTCACATTATCTCCTTGTTTGGAGAGAGTTTCAGCAGTTGGCATTCACCTCCTATCCTGCTGTTTTGTCGCCAAAGCTTTCCCTGTCATGGCGCATCACTCAGGGACATCAATCCGCCATTAGCTCTTACCCAGAAGTCTCAAGCTATTTGCATTCTTTGGGACACCCAAAAAAGTCAGGCATACAGGTGTATGCAGGAATTTTAATATATGCAGTTGGAACTATGCCTTTCTACTGAACATGCAAAGGTGGTGGACTCTCCTTCATTGAAGGTTATTGGGGATGCATTAGCATCACAATCTGCTGTATCACAAAATGTTGGCCTAGATGGTTTCCTTCCATTTCTGCAGTTGTATGGTTCAGTGCACAGGATAAAGTGCTCACCTATGAAAAGGGCTCTAGTGTTTGGATTTACAGTGTCATCTTACAGCATTTACTGCAGCTATTTCATATCAGTACTCTAATTTTGCTAGCTAGTTTTCTCAGGACCTGTACCTACAAGTTTCCTCTTTGGCTGCTAAGCCCATGTTGGTCATCTTTGCTTTAAGACCTATAGGCATGTTTTATGCTCTTCTTAGAATTAAATTGCATTTCTACAACTGGATTCCTTTTATTCAGAGTCATTTTCCTATCCCAAAATTAAAACACAACAGAAAAACAATAAATCATGGGCTCAAAACAGACGGGCCAAAAGGAGTGGCTTCCAGCCACTTTGGGGGCATGGTGTGCAGATGACGCTGCTGTCGTGCCCAACCTGGAGGCATGCCTGGCTGAGGATTCGGAAGAGGAGAGAGAGAGGGTGGATCCTGACCCTGAGCCTAGTCTCAGTTCCTCATTGCCTGTGTCAATTGAGATTGTTGCTAAAGAGGACAGTCAGGAGCTAGGCACCCAAGCAATAGAGTCTCCTGCTAACTTGGCCAATGAAGAAGAGGAGGAGGCCAACTTACCTGTGCCTTCTTACAGGCAGCAAAGATCAAAAAGGGTGGGGCTGTATCATTCTAGGAAGCTTTATGAGAAACACTGAGCAATTAGGAAGCAGCTGCACTAGGAAGTGCTGAAGGTAAAAGCTTGGGAAGAATGCCAGAACCTTTGTCAGAGGTTAACTTACTTTCCTGGTGAAAGCATCCTTGTTGGAAACTCTCTTGTTGCCTGATTTCCTTGGTTAGACCCTTGGACTTTGGAGTGACTATTCTGATTACTTGAACCCTATGCTTGGACTGGCTAAACAACCTTGCTTTCAGAACCTTTGGTATGCTCTTGCTTCTGGCCGTTTGATGCTCAGGACTTGAATTGTATCAGACACTGTAATTTGTTGTTCTTTTGCTTCGCCATTATCTTTGTTTGTTTTGCTTGTTATCGGCTGCTGGCTGCTTTCCTGGACACACAACCCCGGAATGGTTGGAAGCCACTCTGAAGATGCCTAAGGCGGCCAGAAGCCTCCAGCAAAAGGAGTGGATTTAATCTGTTCCTGCCAGTGGCCCATTTGGGACCCTGAGAGTGGCCTGCTTTGAGAGCAGGCCATGTGGTTATCACAATCCCAGGCCAATCACGGACTGATTGTGGCTGGAGCAGCCAGAGGCTGCTCCTTGCCACCAATCTGCTTTGCTTCATGGATTCCTCTGATAATCCTGGCTCATAATATTTAGCTGCTTTAGCAACCAATAGAGTTTATATTCATTTCAGAGTGCATAGAACTCAGCAAACCAGATACCTGAAGCAGAAAAGTCCATGTGCATCTCTATCCCCGGCAGTACAATAGTGATAGTAATGATACTCCATTTTCACAATTTAATGTGGGTTGTATCTGGGATAAGAGTGGGTATAGCTCTTACAGGTCTCGTTAAGATTGGACTGTGGCTCATTTATAATGGAGCAAGGAGGAATCTTAGGCTTGCAAGACAACATGGCTAAAAATGGTCTTCAGTCATGATCAGTTCAGGTTTTTCCTACAGAGAATGATTTTGCTAGGGCTGATCTATCATGTCCTCTTTAAAAATGTGCATGAACCTTTGAAAACATTGGGTTTCATATTTAATTTGGTTGCTTAAGTGTTTCCTGGCTCACTGGACTCTGTAATAAATTTTCCTATCTTCATCTTTAAACTCCAGCCTCTTCTCTACTCTGAATCTCATAATCTTTGAAATTCAGTGTCAACATTTTCTTTTAAGACTCAAAACTTACAGATGTGGAAACTGCTCTTTTTATAGCTCCTGGCAACAAGTTTCTGGAGAAGATGTATAAAAACCAGATTGTTACAACATTGGACAAAAAATGCAGACTAACTGCCACTACTTGGCAAGAAATTCAGTACGAATCTTAGTTATATTTCAGGGAAAATGAAGCAATTTATTTTGTAATTTGCTGCTCAGTAAAACCGCTTAGTTTGCTTGTAACAAAGATAGATAACAGCAAACAGAACAGGGACCATTTTCCCTTCTTTGCCTTCCTTCTGGTGGGCCGCAGCAGCACATTTCAACATCCCTAGAATTACGTGATTCCATTCCAGACACCATTTTGGCAGATTTCTCTGTTGGATTTGTACAGTATCATTAGGAGAATGTGTAGTAAATTCTCTTCTTTAAAATAACTTCTATTTTCCCATATCAGCCTCTTCAGTCTGTTCATTTATAGCCTTTGAGGGGGTAAATATGTCTGTGAGCCAAACTTTTTCACTGGGATTCCAATGAACCAAAGAGTGGCATTATAAATTTTGATTAGAAAATGATGTTTGCCAAGAAACAGTCTGTGGAAAGTAAAAAATTCCCAGTTTCTTTTAAAAATTATGTCAGTTCTTATCCAGAAAATAATGTCATGATGGAGGTCTTTAAATGAGTTCTGAGTTCTGTATACTCATTATCTTATTCATTAAAAGCTAATTTCCTGAGATAGGTCACTAGTTACTAAGTCCAAGGATGAGGGGCAATGACATACCCAAGACCACCCAGTAATTCTTGAATTAGACACTGAACTGGGTTTCCCTAATTCCTTTAGTTTTTTTAAAGATATATTATTGCATATAATCCAGATGTTTTCCCTTTGGGAATTGCTTCAGTTTGAAGGATACTGTAGTTTCCTCAGCTCAAAATCCAAACACTGTATTGTTGTATGTCACTTTCGGCTCTGCAGTGTTTTATCTGAGATTCTTAGAGGTTAAAGTTAGTTAGGTTAATTTAATGGAGGAAGAGTGCAGAAGATAATCTGGATGCACTAATTCTCTCTGGCTGGGTGATTTTATGTACACTAGCACAGTTTATTGATTTTGAATTGTTGAACAGGAACAGGAACAGGAACAATATTACATTGCCAAAATACAGACAGCTTTGAATAATTGGGAGTTGATTTTTGTGTAGATGGACTGTGGACACCAGTTACTTCTGGTACTCAAATCAAACTCCCACACATAAAATTCTATTATAGTAGACCCTTCCCATCTGTGGGGTTTCAGTTCTGGGCGCTCCCTGTGGATAGGGGAAAATGCAGGTCACACCCCATATTATTCAGTGGATGGCGACATCGACGCATCTGCATGCATAGACTACCATTGAATAATATGGGGCATGGTAATCTGCAGGCAATTGAATTCATGGATCTCTAGACTGCTGATGTGATGGGCCCACTGTAAATAGTGGGTTACACAGCCTTCACTGGGCTTCGAAAACCAGTGCTCACCTACACTACCTGCTCATTTTATAAAATCAAAATTCTTTATAATTTGCCATCTTCTTCTGGGCAGTTTTAGACGTAGGAGGCCTCTAAACCAGGAATCATTTTGGGCTTTGAAAATGGCTTCTCCGGCATTTATAACTGCTGGGGGGAAAATGGGTTGTCATTGCCCCCATCCCTCTACAGTGTGCAGGCAGATGGCATTTTGATTTTTTTTTTTAATAGTGGTGGGCATTTGAGGACCACAAACAGCTATGGGGGTTGTATGTGGCCCTTGGACCTACTTCCCAATGCTTGTTCTAAATTTAAGTGTTACACACCTCGCTCCAGTTGCTGCATCTTAGGATTATAGTAAAAATCAAAATAAGTCCTACATATCTCAAGTACGTGTATCTCCAGTTTAATGAATCTAGTATTCCAGCCCCAGGAAGAGCTTTTTATCTTCTATATCCTGTACAGATGATTAGAAGGTAATTTTGGTTATATTAAAAAAAAAATTCAAAGGAGGAATTGTAGTAAGCTACATTTAAGGAAAGCATTCTTGGTAATTGCGTGGTAAATCTGTTGCTGTGCTAGGAGCCATTTCTGCAAATTTTCTTGTATCTTTATCTTTAATCAGTATTTCCCATCATTTTCTCAACAGATACTCTCAAAAACTTGACTGGCTAGTACTGTACTTGGCTATCTAGTTTAACAGTTTTTTTTCCTTAGGTGTAATTTCTAAATTCTCTTCCCTCATTCTTAAATTATAGCTTTGGTATTTGATAGAATTTCTTCTTTTCTGTTGCAATGTCTTGCTAAATCGGTCATGAATTCACTGACTTCACAGTGTACTTGTTTTAGTACAGTCACTGCTAGTTCTTTATCCATTTATCATATTTATGACTCTGAGCTATTCACTTTCATAAAGCATTAGCTGATCCCTTTATTTCACAAATTGTTTAATTCAATTCCAGCCTGTTGTGTCTAATTTCCTAAGTTACATATTTAAAAAGGAAGCTAAACATGGGCCTCAACACAACATGGTTTGCCACTTCTGTTCTTTGTTCATTAAATTCTGCATTTCTTCCAGTGAAAGGCAATTAGGAAATATGATTAGATACTTTAAGCATGTTAAGAAGAAATGATTGAAACGTCCATTTTTAATACCACTATATGTTGCTGTAACCCAAAAAACAGAAGGAAATGTTTCTGTTCTTGTTCAGAGTCTTTCTGACTTTCAGTAACTAAACTTGGTGTGAACAAGATTTTCTGTGTATGCCTTCTCTCTTTTATTTAAATATCAAAGCATACTGTCTCTAGGCATATGCTTCTCCAGGTTCCCTGGAAGTTTCTGAATTGGTATTTAAACAAAGCCAATGCTATGTTTGCATTATGAAACTTGTTCAGAATGTGAAAATTCCCCATTTTTTTTTCAGGCGTATACAAAAACCTTCCTGTTTATACCTCCAAAGATCTAGTCTAATAAAAATTATTTCTAGATATGAATCCTGCAAACTTAAACATTTATTTAATCTAACAAAATGCTTAAGGTTTGCAATATGTGTATGTGTGTGTGTAATATATATTTAGTGTACTACTTTCCACTCATCTGAAGATTCTTCCTCTGGTATTAATTAGATTGCTTGCATAGCTCAAACCATTTCCTGGATCCAAAAGGCAGCTTTTTATGTGGGGATTGTGTTCTAGAGTGTGTAACTCTTTGGTTTGTTGAGGGAAGACCTTTCTTTCTTTCTTTCTTTCTTTCTTTCTTTCTTTCTTTCAACTCCTGCCTGCCCCCCCCCCCAAAAAATCTGGAGGGTAACGTACTCTGCTATTTGCTTTTTTTTTTTTCAGAAGGATTGCCAAATCATACATACGCCATTGGAGAATTAGCTGAGAGTCCAAACATCCAAGAGAATTTTTTAGGATCTGGCTCTCACAAGCTTTCATAAGTAAAATTAATTACTTTCTTAGTGGCTGAGTCATAGAAATGGAAAGATTTTCACTTGCCTACTATAAGTAGTAAAATGTTCTTGCACCAATACACAATGTGATTGCTTTTTTTGTCTGTCTCTCTCTTACAGTTTTTTACATGTGTTCATATTGAACGTAGCAATAGTAGGCGTTGGCATTGCAGTGGCCAGATTCTATCCAAATATAGGAGGAATAATAAGGTACTGTTGGCTTTTGAATTAGTTATTGTGGTTGAAATGGCTTACTGAAAGGCAGAGATACCATCTGTTGTTCAAATTATTTTAACCCTGCTACAGTTACAATCAGATTGGGTGTTTGATTAGGGCAAACTAATCAATCTCATGTCTGATCTGCCTGTTGAGCAGATTGTTGGTAAAAGAATCACAGAGCAGTAGATCCGGCAGGCCTTTCCTGAGTAGACAACTGGCCACCGAAAAAATTATGCCTGACCCTGTTTTCTGTTACAGTTATTTTAATCTACTTGTTATTTATTGCAACTTGTTATTTTTAAGTGTGTTTTAAATTGTAATTGTTTAATTGTATTTTAAGGAGGGTGGACTATTGGGGGACAGGACTGTTTGTTTTTTATCTTGTAATCTGGTTGTATTTTACAGAGAGGTGGGGTATCATCATCATCATCATCATTAATATTACAGTCTGCAATATTTCCCCATATGAAACAACTTAGCACAGCATAGAGAACAGTTCAAACTAAGCCCTGCTTCCTATTGTTCCAATTTTCTTCTTGTAGGAAGCATTTTCCTTCAGCAGCATTCAAAAAATGTGACCCCTCTACCTTAAATTAGAAGTAGTACAGTCCATCTTGTCACCTGAGAAATCCATTTTTTTTTTCATTGCTACCTATTTCTGTGCCGTATATAGGCTAAGCTTCACATTATAGCCACCACACAATGATCTTTTGAAGGCAGACAAGAGGAGTGAGAATGGGAGAATACTCTTAACCTGGAGCTTTTCGCACTGCACGATTATAATGCTATGATTCCATTTTAACTACCATAATTAGATCATGTGGAGTCCTGGGTTTTGTAGCTTGGTAAGGCCATAGAGGTCACTGGCAAACAATTCTTAATACCTTCATTCCTAGAACCATAAAACCATACATCCATTAGTTATGCATTCCAGGATACCATAAGATGCAACCATAGCAGTTAAAGTAGAATCATAGCGCTATAATTGTGTCATGTCAAAGGGCCCCAGTGTAACCTGGTGATTCATATTATCCATCCAAGTAGTTATACAATGATTTTATAATTCATTAGCTTTGGATGCATAGTAAAGCATGGAGTATTTTTGATAATCTGTACAACCTCCAGACCAAGGCTGGATTAGGATGGTTTGGGTCTTGGATCAATTCCAAAAATACCTCCCTCACATATATAACAGTTTTGCAATACTGGCAATATCAGATACATTGAAAAATTCAGAAAGTGAATGTGGAAGAAGATAAGGAAATTATCTTTCTTTTTCCAGCAATAGACCTCTTAGTTTAAATTGCTCCTGTCAAACCACTGTTAATCAGATCCAACTCCAGATAGTGGCAGGGCAGAAAATTGGATTATCCAAACCACCATAATTGTCCAACTCACCTTAAATGTTGTTTCTTGCACTTTCAGTCTTCTGTAGAAGTTACTCCACATGAAAGGACTTAAATCTTGTTTCTTACCATGTTTTGCATAGTCAACTGCATTCTCCCCTTCATAATTCTGTGAACACAACCAAAATGGAAGAACAATTGAACTTAGACAGGAGAACTTTGACCAAGACTAATGAAGGCATAACCACATCTCTACCCAGTCAGTCAGAAACATAAAAACATTTCATTTTATGGTGTGTTCCAACTTTGGCTTGTTAAAAGAAGAGAAGACCATTCTTTAATGTTCTCCTGCCATGAACTCACCAGGTGACCAATTTAGAGAGCTGAGGTTTCCAAGGGGAAAATGAAAGAAACTCCCCACCCACCTACCCCAGGCTAGCTTCTCATCAATATTGCTAGACTACAGGCAAGGCATAATTTATAATTTCCTCATCTGTAATATGGAAATAACAGTACATTCCTACCCTGAAGGATTGTTTTAAGGATTATTGTGAAACATTTGAATACTGTCCCATCCAATATAAATGCTGTTTCTTAGTATTTCTTGAACTGCAGTGCACTGCTATATTGGAGAGGAATATTTCAGTCAGGGCTAGAAGGATGAGAGTTCACATCTACCAAACTCAAAAGTTGCCATTACAGGATGGTTGCTTCAAAATCAAATAGATGGGGCTCCACTAAGTTGTTCCGGGCACACGCCTAAGTGTTTCCATAGGCATAGCCACATTTTAGAATTACTCTCTCTCTTACTATGTCACAACTTACCTTGTAAGGCTCCTGAATTTCCAACATGCTTTGCCATAAAGCACAGGGAGCAGTTATTTGAGAAACATATGGACAAAGCCTTCTTATCATAGGCAAACTTAATAGCACAGTTCCTTGGGTCCCGGCCATAGTCTGTACAAACTCATACTGAAGCAGTTCTGAATCAAATGATTCTTAAATGAATGGAGCAGCAGTTTATGGATAGCATATCATATATTAGAAGATTTGTTTGGATTGCAATGCCCACCATCCCCAGCCAACATTTTCTTAGTTGCCTGCCAATCTAAATACCTATTTGGATTAACTGGTTGCAGAGGCTGCTGTAAAATGAAATTACACTATAACAAGGTTAAAGTACAATCTTTGTGTTTGTTTTTGCTCCCCAGATATTCCGGAGCAACTTGTGGCTTGGCCTTTGTTTTTGTGTATCCTTCACTCATCTACATAATCTCTTTGCATCAGGAAAATCGGCTGACGTGGTTGAGACTAGCTATTCACATTTTGATAATCTTTCTAGGAGTGGCTAACCTGATTGCACAATTCCTAATGTGAATAAATCTTACTTTATAGGAGGTAATAGAAGTTACAACAGATTACATTTGAGTAACAGTACTTTTTAAACTGTTGATTTGCCCATCCATTGATGTTAACTTGTACCAAAGAAATGCTACATTTTAAAACAACAAACAAACAACCTTGATTATTTATTCCTGCATGGCAGAGGGTTGAACTGGATGGCCCTTGTGGTCTCTTCCAAGTCTATGATTCTATGATTTTAACCTTCGAAGATATGGATGATGTAGCTCAGAACATGGTACATTATGGCAAACTGAACAAGCCAAATTAGGAGTAAATACCCTCAGTTTCTTTCTTTAATAAAATTATTTTCATATGGAAAAGCTACCTAAGAGATTTTATATCAGAAAAGTTCAGTTACGGGTCAGTAGTATGCTGCAGACTTTCTTGCAATTAAACAAATTAAGAGATTTTATTGATGTTACAGTTCTACATGTGTTTTACAGTATACTTTAGTGGCATGAAAACTATATATTGAAAGAGTTATATTTACAGTTGAAATGTAGCACAGATTAAATCACAGAACTTTAGTAACACTTTAAAAATCTTTGTTCTGTCATGTTCAGAAAATGTAGTAACACATTTTACTCAAAAAGAGATTAAGCTGTCTAATATTGAAGTATACTAAAATGTTTTTGTACAATGCTAGTTTAGAGGATGATGGGAAAATGTTTCACCCACCCTACTTGGATCATGTGTGGAAGATACAGAAATGGCTTGAAAAACTCAGCAATATTTGTATATTGGAGGGCAACTTGAAATAATGATGAAACAATGGATTTTAAATGTCAACATTTAAAAAGGAAGATTGGCCATATTGAATGGCAACTGCCTGTTGCTCCCAGCAAATTTAGCTATGAAACAATGCATACACGTGGAGGCACATTTACAAGTATTACTATGACTTTTCAAGTCTAGCCTGAGCAATAATCCTGTGTTTATCTTATTCTATGATAGTGATTGCTACTATACTGATATAGCAGCCACCAATTTTTTTGTGCACTCAGACAGGGAAGAGAGGAAATTAATAAACAATAAGAATGTATATGTCATATCCCATCTTCAAGATTTTTGTAAAGCAGGTTCATATGCTGATATGATTACACAACAGCAGAGAGTAGATGTATTATACAATAAGAAATACCTACAAGCAAAGGGATCTTGTAGCACCTTTGAGGCTAACTGGGAGAAAGAAGAAGACTTTCACTATATATGGAGTGAGAAATGCCAGATGCACAAGCAGGAGTCAGAAGGGAAACATATTGCAAACATATGTTGGATAATGGAGTACACCAACAGAAGAAAATCAGCTTGTGCTTTATAGATTATACAGATTATTGGAAAGCCTTTGATTGTGTACGAAACTATGGATTGCTTTTAAGGAAATACATGTACCACAACATTTGATTATCTGCAGAACTTGTACTCAGGTCAAGAGGCTAATGTTAGGACAAAATATGCAGAAATAGAATCGTTTCCAGTTGGCCAGGGGGTTGGGCAAGCCTGCATTTTATCACCCTATTTGTTTAATTCATATGCTGAACATATCATATGCAAAACTGGATTAGACTCTGAGGAAGAAGGTATGAAAACTGGAACATTAGCAATTTAAGATATGCAGATGAAACAAAGACTTGGAATGACTAATGAAGAAACTCAAGGAATAAAATGCAAAGGCAGGTTTACAGTTGAACATTAAGAAAACAAAAATAATGACCACAATTATTTATATAACTTCAATGTAAAGAAGGAAGGCATTGAAATAGTGAAAGATTTCCTAAATCTTAGCTCAGTCATTAATCAAAATGGGGACTATAGTCCAGAAATCAGAAAAAGATAGGACTTGGAAACCATGCAGCTTCCCCAAGTATAAAGATACATAATTGAAAGCCAAAGTCAGGATTGTCCATGCCATTATATTTCCAGTTTCTGTGTATGATTGTGAAAGCTGGAAATTGAGGAAAGCTGATAGGAAGAGATTCAATTTATTTGAAAATGTTTTGCTGGGAAGAGTATGTGGATAACCTGGACTGCTAAAATTATAAATAAAAGAGTTGTAGAGCAAATCAATCCTGAACTCTCCCTAGAAGCCAAGATGACTAAACTTGAGGATGTTGTATCTTGGACATATCATGGAAGACATGGCTCACTAGAAAAGACAATAATGCTTGGCAAAGTAGAAGGCAGTACAAAAAGAAGATGGTAACATTACAGGTGGATAGACTCAATCAAAGAAGCCAAAGTCCTGAGTTAACAAGACGTGAGCAGGACTGCTGATGGTAACTTGGAGGTCTTTCATTTGTGGAGTCGTCATAAGTCAAAGTTGACTTGACAGCAATTAACAACAGCAACATCCCACACAACACAGTGAACACACTCCCTACATCGCTAGAAACATTGCTGCCAGTTGAAAGCTGTGTTGCTAATGTTGACCACAAAGGCAGCAAATTAACTCAGGATGATTGCAGCATACTCTTTACACTACAAGAGTCAGAGCAATGCCAACGTGTGCCCCCACTCCAACGCCACCAGGAGCTTTTGGCTTAAGGTCACAATGTTGTAGGTCAGGACATGATAAAATGCTTTTGCTCATCTTTTACATTGCTGGCAAAGAAGGAAAACCAAACCAAACTCAAGTGCCAGGTCATAGGCAAAACAGGAAGCACTGGGAACCCTGCATGCATTCCTGAAGGCACTCCAGATCAGCTTGCTAACCAGAACAGTGGGTGCTAGTTTCCCCACAAAAAGAGGCATGTGTCTTTTCCCTTGGACCCAACAGCCACTCATAGGTGTTAGGAGATGCATATGGAATCTGAACCAGCTCATGTTTTACATGATGGAGGACTATGGGGATTACATACTTAGAAGGAGGAGTCTTCCCAATAATAGGAGAGGGCAAAGTACCCTGTACATTTGAATGAATTGGCAAGAATGCTGCTTAGATCTGTAGCTTGGGCTCTTCATGGGCCCAGCAGCCAATCCACACCTTCCCACATTTTTGGATAGGCCAGCCATACTGTGTGGGCATATTAGCAGAATTAATCCCCTTCCCCTGCATTCTGTGTACTTCATATCTCCAAGCAACAGCCCCTCTGTTCATACAACAGAGTTGACAAACTTGTGCTGCCAGATGTTTTGGATTACCAAATTGCACAATCCTTAATTCAAGAAGCTGCTTGAGGTTTAGGGGAATTGTAATCTGGAGAGAACTAGGTTGCCTACCCTTTCCTTGCAGATGATTGGCTCTTTGATGGAGTGTAGCAAGGAATGGCCAGTTGACAGCTGGGCCTAGCAAGCCAAGGGAAAGGACCTATTGCTTTAGCTGATGCTTCTTGCCACACTGTGATATGGTTGGCTATGGTCATATACTCTCTACCCAAAGATATGGTGATGGCTACTAGCAGAAACTGTTTTTAAGGAGGAATAAAGAAATTAATGAAAGAGAGGAAATCTATCATGGGCTAGAGATGGCTAGACATCACTTTCAGTTTCAGATGCATTAAATGGCTCAATTATAAGCCATTGACGAGCAAGATAGAAGTCTATTGTATTCATGTCTTTTTTGTGGAATCTTAAGATCTAGTTGGAATCTATGTGATCTAAGTGGAATCTGTATGATCTGTGAAAAATGGGATGCTGGACAGCATGACCCTTTGGTTTGTTCCAAAAGCACTCTTATGTTTTATGACATGGCAGAAAGAAGTAATAAAGATTTCTGCAACCTGATTCCCTCCAGATGTGTTGAACTGCAGCTCAAATCACTATCAGTCATGCTGGCTGGATTAAAGTATATCCAAAGTAAAGAGGAAGAGAATAAAGTTAGTGAGATCATCCTTACGTGTAGTCCATTTTTATATTTATGTAGGCTGGGGAGAACCAGCATGGTGCAGCGTTTTGAATGTTGGCCTATGACTCTGGAGACCAGGGTTCAATTCCCAGTTTAAAGTTTTGTAAAATATATTGTGACCTTGGGCAAGTCACATGCTCTAAACAAGGGGAAGGCAATGGCAAACCTCCTCTGAACAAATCTTGGCAAGAAAACCCCATGATAGGGTCACCATAGGTCAGAAACAACTTGAAGACTCACAACAACAATGTGGGCTTGGAGATAATTTTTAAAATACTAATTAATAAATTATGATTTTATTACCTTCAGGCCTACGAGGGCCCCTGAGGTGATGCTCAGCAGATAAAAATAAGATTCAAACATTCTTTTAAAACACATTAAAAGATCTGCTTTGCAAAGACAACATGATTAAAATAATCCTAAAGACCAGCTTTGGTTTTAGGGACCAAAGTCCATACATAATAATGAACCTTGGCAGCTTGCTGGAAGTTCAGTAGGGATGGGCCCAATCCCTGCTGTTGAGAAAGCTTGTTTCATGTGTTCTCGAACCCACCCTCTCAGCGTGCTAGGACATGCAACAGGGTCTCCATTGAGGATCTCAGATTCCTAGTAAGTTCATACAGGAGGAAACATTCTTTCAGATATTCTAGCTCCAAGCTGTTAGGTTTTGTAGATCCAAACCAGGACCTTGAATAAATAATAATAAAAGCTGATCAAGGTGGGAGTACAAGATAAAAGAAAATACAACTAGCTGTAAAGACTAAATAAAGACTAAAAGCTAGTGCAGTTTGTGAAAAACTGGTAAGATGTGGCCTCTAGAGCACACACCAGACAATAATCTAATTGTCACATTTTGCAATAACTGTAACTTCCAGAGACTTTTTAAGGACAGTTCCATGCAGAGCACATTACAGTAGGCTAATCAGGAGTTAATTAAGCCATGAACTACTGTGACCAAATCTGCTTTTGTTAGGGAAGGAGCATGTCTTGTGCAGCAGCTGATCCTGGGGAAAGGCACTCATGACCACAGCAAAACATGGCCTTCCAGTAGCAATGCAACTCCATCCAGAACCGGTTGCAGTCCAAATCCCAGGTGAGTTTTCTTGCTGGCCGTCACAACTTCCATCTTGTCTGGATTAAGCCTCAAATTATTCACCCATATCTAATCCTTCAATTCATCCAGACAATGATTCAGGATTTCGGAACCTTCCTTGGCTTTACTTTATGAAAGAGAAATAGAATTGATTGTCATGAACACAACAGTAAAACCCTGGCTGAAACTGATTGACCTCTCTAAAATTTTATAAAAACATAGGGGATAGTATGATTCCTTGCAGAACCATTAGGGCAGCGTTTCTCAAATAGTGGGGCGCGCCCCCCAGGGGGGGCGCGAG
>CM034703.1:31347140-31364645 GCA_020142125.1 Phrynosoma platyrhinos | reverse complement strand
GGGGGGCATGGCAGAAAATAATTGAGAAGCACTGCATTAGGGGATAGTATGGTTCCTTGCAGAACTGCATAGGCTAATGCTAAAGATGAGCAGCAGGGTTCTGCAAGTTTTCAGGAAATTGCAGACAAACAATACTGGAATTGCTACCAAGTTCCATATTCACCAAATAGCCCAGAAGATACAACTGAGGTCCAGTGTAATCAACAGGAAATGTTCCCTGTCTATTTCCTGGTGTAGACCAACCACCAAAGCTGTTTCTGTCCCATAACCGAAACCCAATTCGGAATGGATCCACACAAATTTCATCCAAGAAAGCCTGGAGCTGTACTGCACTAAATATATATATAAAGGACGGCTGGGAAGAGGCCTTGTTTGTTTCAAAGAACCTTATCATAATATTATTATTACTATGTAAATCTGTATGCCTGTCTGCTAGACTGAATATTAATTTAACATTTATTTTTTTTACTTTGAAAAGGGTGCATACCATTGTTGAACACTTGTTGCAACATGATAGCATTCCTAGATGCCCAACTGTGTGTTCCTTCCTGTGGAATTTCTCAATCTGGAACTCTCCCAAGATTGGGAAACAGTTTTTGTCACTCTTCTGCTCCCTATCTGGATTATCTGTTTAAAGCCTGTTCTCAAGTGTACACTGACTGAAATTAGTGACAAAAGCTGCCAGAATTGTAGACAATGTGTCTTAATCCGTTGTCACTGCCACTATGCATGTAGAAAATGATGCATTGCATGGAAATTCCCTTGTTTAGATACTGCTGCTTTGTTGGCAGAATCAGCTGTGACATCCTAAAGAGTTGTTTACTGCAACCTGGGACTTTACCAAGTAGCTTGCTGCTTTTCCAGTCACCATGGAGCTCTTAAACCAAAGCGGGGTAAATTAGTGAAATTAGCACATGGCATTGTGTAATTCACTAATCTAGGATTTTAGTGCACTGCTAGCCATTGGAGACAGGCTGTCTAGTGCCACTGGCATTTGGTTCTTTGGGCTGGATTTGGTGTTACTTTGTAAAATGTGGCTTTTTATGAAACATAAAACAAGAATGTGGGAAACTAAAGAAGAGAAAAACAAACTGGTGCTATTTTAATGTTTTAAAACTACTTTTATCTTGCACAGGCAACTCGGTTTAAATTTTTGTCGCTTCAGAATGAAAGATGCATAAAATCTAGCATTTATCACACCAGAATTTACAGTTGGCCCTCTGTATCCACAGATTCTGCAACCACATTTTAACTATCTGTGGCTTGAAAATATTCAGACACAAAAAAGCAAACTTTGATTTTGCTATTTAATATAAGGGGCATCATTTAGAAAAGTGCATACCAAAAGGTACAGATAGCTGATTACTCCATTGTATTTTATGACATTTGGAATCTATTTTTTATTCATTTACTAATCAATGGGAAATAATCAGTTTTTACTGTAAAGACTCCACTTGCAAATTTCAGTTAAACACTGTGAGATGCTACATGTTTTAGAATTTGCTCTTCACTCTTTTCACATAAGTTAGCAGTTACTCTTATTTTTTTAAAAAAACTTTTTTATTATGAAATGTCATCACAATAACAAATTGAAATAAAACCTATAACTCAGAAAATTGATACTTCAGTATATAATTGTCTCTGTTTAACTGAGACTTCAAAGGGAGAGAGCCGTCTTATCCTCAAAACGTGTTTGTGCCCCCTTCTAAAAACCTTTATTATTACGGTATAGCCAAAGTATAAAGACATGGAAAAGTAGTTTCCTGGGAATAATTACAGTAGATATAAGCAAACTAACAGCCAGAAATATGGTATTATTCTATAGACGATGATTCTATATTCTTGTATCAAATGGTGATAATTTTTCTGTACCACTTTTCATTTGCCCAAATCCTGAAGTTAACAAAAACCATCATAAAACAAAACAATCCAATGGAAATATAGTACAGGTTATAATTAGGACCATGGTGTTGTAGGGGCAGAATAGCTGCCCCTGGAAAATCTCAAGGGCACAAAATTAGCCCTGTAATCCACTGAAGTTACCCACACCTGAAGTGTTAGTATTCGCTTAGCTGGAAAATTAGCATAAGTCTAATAATAAGTCGATATAAGTTGCTTTTGCTTTTGCCTCCAAGCCATTGCAATAATATGGGGTTCTGGCCACCCCATATTCCCTCTGTGGCCATATCACCCTCTGCTCCAACAATCAAGTTAGAAGCAGCAATGCCTGTTGGGGGCACTGGGATGGGGAAAAGGCTAAATCTGCCCCACAATCCTAAAATAACCTATGGGATCAGGAACGCCCATTAGGATGTGGGTGCAGTAGGTGTCTGTTTGCATGAACCTTGGCCCCCAAGCAGTTGTGCACACCTGTTGTAAAAGGAAGTAGGAAAAAGGCAGGTTAGTAGTTCAGGTTTAAAGTTTAATAGTTGTTGATCATTTAGATTTTTGAATCAGCATTGCTGGTTTCCTACACTGAAGATCCTGCATATAGCAGGAATTCAGTGCTACTCAAAATGGTGGCCTGGGGACTGTGCCAGTCAGTGGTTGCTCGTCTGTGGCAAGTTTGCAGGAAATAAAAAATTGTAGCAGCCAATAGACACAAATATAGTGCCAGTCTCTGGCACATGAAGGTGGGAGTATTGCCAATCTCCCATATGGGACAGCTTAAGAAGGACTAGAGTAGATGAGTGAGGTTCCTTTCAAGTCTATGGTCCTATAAAAATCCCTTTACCTGTTTCCTAGTACTAGTTTTCCCAAACTAATTTTTTCTTGATCCAGCAACATTTACCATGCTCTCTAGCTGACCGCCCCCCCCACCAGGCAACATATCACATAATTTAGGCTAGTAAAATTTGAAAAAATAAATTTCTGCCTGACTTTTAAATGCAAACCCATATAAAGAAGTAGAGTTTGTAGCACGATGAAGCTAAGACCTTGGAAAATTGTAGATACAGTCTGACTTAAATATTCATTATACACAAAACTGAGGCTGATTATTTTCATCTTACAAAAGCGAAAAGAATAACAATGAACCCAGAATAGATGTGACATTTTTGCTGCAAGTAATTAAGAAAATTGCAGTGATTGGCAGTTTTCTTGGCAGAGATTTTCTGTTGCTTGCCTTGTCAGAAATATTTAAAAAGCTAATAGCTAAGCAGAAAAATCTCACAGTGGGGTATTTATTTACATCTGTGTGTTAGTTTTTATTTATATCTATGTTCTTGGCTATCTATGCATAGGAGGGAGGGAAAATCCTATACACAATGTCTTCGTGTCATGATGGCGAACCCATGGCACGTGTGCCAGAGATGGCACATGAAGCCATTTTCCCCAGCACATGGAGGGTGGGGAGGAGGAAGAGGCAAGTGCCTGTTCCTCCTCCTTCCTGACCCTCCCTACCCTTCAGCTGCCTCTCCAGAGGCAGGGATGGCACAGAGGGAGGAGGAGGAACAGGTGCGCACCTGTTCATCTTTTTCCCCTTGCCTCCCCAGGCCTTCAGGTGCCTCTGGAGAGGCAGCTGAAGGCTTGGGAGGGTGGGGGGAAGAAGGCCCGTCCCCCAGAGGGTGGAAGTCCCACCCCCAGAGGGCAGAAGTCCTACCCCTGGCCCCGGGTAACACTGGGTGCCAGAAGGCCTTTTAGTTTGGACACTCGGCCCCTAAAAGTTTTGCCATCACTGTCTTAATGCATTAAAATAAAGTTTGGAACATACTGCACTCATTCAAGAAAAACCTTGAGTTGGCTGCTGAAATTAAAGCAGTTTACCAACCCATTTGCCAGCAAGCGGGTGTTTGTTGCTGGATCAACAAGAGTGAGAAGGAAGAAGGGTGGTTGCTGTACTCTCACAGAAGTACACTCTCTTTGCTAAACTGGGTTTGTGCAGCAGTAGAACCATCAAGGGTGTGCCCACATAGCACAGTTACAGCACTTGAATCCCTCTAACTCTCATGGAAGTATCTTCTGGAATTCTGGGATTTGTATCTTGGTGAGGGACTTAGAATTCTCTGCTGGAGAGCTCTAGTGTAGCTAAGGAGAGTGTATTAGAGATCCTAAGTCAGGGGTAGGCAACCTTTCCCCTTTAAGGGCCGAGGGACTTCAGCTCCCAGAATCCCAGGAGCTATTGGCCAACATGGGACTATAGGCCAACATGGCTGAGGCTTCTGGGAGCTGAAGTCCCTCCGCCCTTAAAGGGGAAAGGTTGCCTATCCCTGTCCTAAGTACTTAACAGTCTGCAAATTGCAGGATTCCATAGGACATGGAATCCATGGCACTCCAAATGTGACTTCTAATTCTTAGATAGGTCCAGCTGTTTCTTCCACTTAGGAGTTTACCTTTCAGAGTGGAGAGGTATATAAATCTGAGACAACCACTAACAGTAGTTTGTATATGTTATGCATTTGTACATGAGTTCTTGTGAATCCCAGGTGAGAGGCAGGAGACTGGAGTGCCCCAGGCAGAAAGAGTTATGGCACTGGGGGCTGGACATGCCAGAGAAGGGAAATATGGGACTGATGTCCTGCTGTTGAATACCAGGTTGATCCATAACAAAACAATTACCATGCATGATTTAATGGTGGATGAAGGTGCTGATCTGGTATGCCTTATAGAGATCTAGTTTTGCCATATTTTCAAAATAGCAATAAGGGACTGTCAAAATTTAGGCATATGCAAGTGACAGGAAGTGACTATTAAGAACAATGTGTTCTACTTAAATACCAAATGGAAAGTACTGACTTCAGTTAACTTAGCCATATATTTCTCTGTAAAATTAGCATATTGTTCACGTTAATAAATTACATGGTGCACACATTTCTGTCTTTATGACGGGCCTACACCTCAAAATACAGGATTTTTTTTTTTTTTTTGCATCTGTCTATATATATATAAAAAAGCTTTCTCACCCAGAAATAGGGAACATCCGGTATAATAAAAGACATCTGCCAGTTCTTTAAGCAACAAGCTTTCCAGCCCACAAATATGGAACATCCTTATAATAAGGGAAACCTGGCAACCCAAAGAGACGTGAACACATAAACTCGATGAAGTGGACCAATTTTGTGGCACCAACTCTGATTGGAGACTCAACAGGGAAAAGTTGCCATCTAAGGATTCCATCTCTCTCACAAGTAAACCCATCTGCCCTAGCACCAGCTTTGAGGGTTTGTATCTTGTGTTAGGTCAAAGAGACAGAACATAAATGCTGCTGGTTTAATGCTTATGTAGCAGTAGCAGTTTTCCTTCCTGAGCTGGACAAACTCAGCTGGTGCTGGAGAACTCCAGAATAGTGGTTTGGGGAATTCAATGTCTATGCTGAAGTTGGTCTTACAGGACCAGTTTGGGACTTGATGACTGCCATGACAGCCATGGGACTCTCTTAGTACATAACTTGCCTGACATGTGACAGAACATACCCATAACTGTCTTTTTTTTTGTGGGGGGGTTGGACAGCTGGTGAATAATCTAGTTTGGGGTGGGAGTTGCAACAGACAAATGTTTTTTTGTTTAAATTGTTTTGTTTTTAAGTTGTCCTGAAGTCCCAAGATAAAGAATAAGATATAAATATTGTAAGTCTCCAAGTCTTGAAGGTATAAGTAATATGTCCCTCTTATTTCTACAGAGTTTCCCCCTTCATTTTCTCTGGTAGCTGCTGAAATTCTGTGGGCCATCTTTGATCCTCCCTCAGCAACAGTCTTCATAATTTTAGGACTTCTCCAGACTGGCCAAAAGCCTCAGGATTTGGTGGGAGATATAGCTGTACCTAGAATTTTAAAGATTTTCATAAGGCATTTCTTCTGTCCTGGTCTATTTCTCATCAGTTTTTGGTACTAGTCATGACTTTTAAAACCTGGAATGTGGGGCAGGGTTGGTTTTTCCCCCCCAGACCTGATAGTCTTTGATATAGCCAGGGGTAAATTCCCACAACTGCATCCATTGCCTTGGTTCCTTTTGTACTTCTGGATAGTCCCACTGATGATGTGTTGAATAGGATGTAAACTTTGCCATAAAGGCTGTCCTCTGACCTTCCTTCCCTCATTACATTTCCAGTTACTAGACAGCATTTCTCTCCCATCCCCTTTCGTTTACGGTTATAGTGCTATAGCACATTACACAGTGCTAAGAATGTAACAAATATTTATTTAAAATTAAATGTGCAAGACAAGGAAAGTAGATATTGGGGGAAGAGAATGAGGAGAGATGTTGAATTCATGGAAGAGATGACAGAGGGACAAATTACACCCACACCACAGTTAATCGCACCTCAAGCAGGAAAAAATAATGGACAAAATCCTCATATATTTGAAGCATCACTGGATGCAGGAGTTGGAACATTTTAAGGCATGAAATCTAGAAATGGAATAGGCTGAACTATTGGCCCATGTGGAGTAGCCCTGAGAGAGTGTGGTACAGTTGGAAGCGTAACACTAAGAGTCAAAGCAGGGGCTTCTTCTACTCTTCAGCCTGTTTGTTCATCTGTCTCTTGTCCAGAACACAGTGGTGGAGAGGAGTAATAGATGGTGGTGCTTATTTACTCCCTAGTTCTCTGCTTGTCAAGCAAGTGAGGCAGGGGAGAGGAGGAAATAGTTGGCAACAATGACAGTGAGAAGGCAGGTCCCTCAAGACTTGAAATTGGCACTGAGTGGCTCAAGCTTGGCTATTTTGAATTAGGTTATATAGACAGATGTTATAAGTTGGTACTCAAAACATGATAATTTTGACGACAGGTGGGCCTCCATGATGATAGAGAATTCCACAAGTAGGGGAGCCACAACTGAAAAGGCTTCTTCGCTTTGTTGGTTGTTGTCCCTAGGGCAGGCATAGGGATCATGTGGCTCTCCAAATGGATCATAGAGTTGGAAGAGACCACAAGGGCCATCCAACCCCCTGCCATGCAGGAATGCTGTTGGATTGCAACTCCCTACAACTTTACCCATCATAACCAAAAAGTGAAGAATGATGGGAATTGCAGTCCAACATCTGGAGGGTCACATTATTCTCTCTCTTGCTGTAGGGATTGTAGACTGGTCAGAAAAGTCTACACTTAGATATGATATATATACATGTGTATTCCCTGTTTCATTTATTTTCCATTTGGCTGTATTGTAAAACTGGATTCCCACCCTGAAACCATTCTATTTTCTTCCATAATAGACAGTTTTTTGCTAGGCTTCTTTTATGAGCTCACCCACCCAGAAACCATTGGATTCTTCTCCCTAGCCATGCCTTGCTACTCAGATGATTGATGTCGAGAGTTCAGAAACTTAGGACAAATGTTGCCCTACAGGCTCACTTGGCTCAAAGCAAGGTAGTTTGCAGGACTTACTGGAATATGCAAGTTCATTGGATCCTTCTTGAGGTGTTTTTTTTTATCCTATGTAATTACAGCCTGTAACTTTTCAAGAAGCTTCCCTGTGGATTTTTATTTACTCACAAGATTTTTCAAAAAACAGTAAGTTTTTAACATTCAGCCATGAGCAGTGTTGATGCTTAAATTAATTGGCATAAGTATATAAACAGGAGCTATTTTGAATTCTGGGAGAAATTGCAAGCTGATTACTGATACTACAAAATGGCTTGGAAACAAATAGACCCCAGCTCCCACCTTAACCCTTGTGGTTCTTTCCCTGTTTCATCTCTTTACCTTTTCTAGCAGCATAAGTATTAATAGATCATTATGTCACCCAGCATCCCCAGTTTCTCTTCTAGAAACTACAGAAAGTAAAAAAATGGGAGGAAGAATGATGTGTGATCCTATTACCATATACTACATGTTGCCTCTCTTAGCCAAAGACGTATCATTTGAAGTGAGCACAAAATACTGCAGGTCTTGGAAGCAATGTTAGGAGACCAAGGACCATGTGGTCTCCAGCTGCACCAGACATGGAGCCTGCTGTACAGATGGACAGGGATGTATTATTGAGCATCCGTCTCCTCACTAAAAGGATCCAACATAACATAGGCACTTGGGATCGTTATGAGGATTTGGAAAAATTGTTGGAATATTTGGACTGCCAGAGTGAGGAAAATATTGTTTGACAGTGACACACACGGCCCTGCACTAGTTCCAGAATTTTTTTTTTAAGTTGGCAGTGCATGAAATGAGACCCACAAAGCCAAAATCTCTCTTGCAAACGCTGCTGTTGCAAAAGCCAGTCTCCTCTTTCTTTCTCTTTCTCTCTCCCCTCTTGTCTGTCTCTCTGTCTTTCTCCCTCCCTCTTTTGTGTTATCTGTATTGGTATCAGCACTCATGTCCCTTAGTTACAATCTGTTGTTCTTTGGGCTACAAACCTGTGTGCTTGCCAGGAAATGCTACAGAACAGAGCATTTCCTCCCTCCCACCCCTTCAGCAAGCTTTACATACTGTTGAGGAGCTTTTGCACTGAAAATAGCCACATTTATTTATGTAGGTATGTATTTTACTTATAACCATACATGGGACTGAAAAGCAGCTTAGAACAAGGTTGAAACAACAGAGCTAAAAGCTGATGATAAAAAATGTAAAAACACAAACAAGCTATTGTATTACATGTGGCTCTCCGTATCCACGGATTCAAGTATCCACAGTCTGAAAATATTTTTAAAAAATATGAATTCCAAAAAGCAAACCTTGATCTTGAGTCATTTTATATAAGAGACACCATTTTACTATTCAATGTTAGTCTGTAGAATCAGTATGTAGAGAGATCTTAGAATATCATTGAGACTAACTGAAAGAAAGCAGTTGGCAGCATGAGCTTTCGTAGACTAAAGTCTACTTTCTCAGGTGCAGAAAGCTCATGCTGCTAACTTTTCATTCAGTTAGTCTCAAAGGTGCTACAAAATTTCTCTACATACAATTTTATTATGCCATTGTATTTAACAGGAGTTGAGCATCCATGGATTTTGATATCCATGGAGGGTTCTGGAACCAAACTTCAGTGGATACCAAGGGCCCACTGTAAATGTATTTTTGTCCATCAACCTGAGATTTTTAGATAGAGGGCAAGCTTAATTCATTAATTAATTAATTGGCATTGTTCTAAAAGTTTAAATTACTGAAAAAACATAACTATGAAGATTAAAAAATACTCTCCTGTATCCAGTTAACCACCAAATCCCTGTTTAATAAATAAAAATGCCTTTTCTTGCCATCAAAAGGAGACCTGAGAGGGGGCCAACCTAGGTACCCTCTCATGTAACAGAATTTCACAGCCTAGGAGCAGAATTTGTCCTTACCAGGGCCTTCAACACTAGTGAAACTGAGAGAAAGGCTGCCATGAGATGCCAGAAATGTGGAACAGGGTACAGGGCTATTTGCAGCCTGAGCTGGGAGCTTGTGGATATGATAGCCTTTTAACAGGCATTGTTACTTCTTGGTAATTACTTCTGAATGTTATACCATTCAGAGTGTGCATAAGGACATTCCTAACAGGAAGATGTTTGAGAACATCCCTATGGCAAGGTAATATTGCATTTACATGAGTACATCAGCATACATTTCATTAAATAAGGGGCGGGCACAGTGTAACCCTGGGGATCTGTGCAGCTCCCTAGGGTTGTTTTTGCAGCTCCTAATCACTCTGAACTGCCCTTTTTCTGGCAGAAAAGTTCAGAAGTGCTTCTGGAAGCCTCCATGGGTAACATGTGAGACCGTTTTAACTGCCTAGGCTCAGTGATAGGGAATCCTGGGAGTTATAGTTAATTATGGCACCAGAGCTCTCTGACAGAGAAGGTAAAATGTCTCACAAAACTACAGTTCCCAGGATTCCCTAGCATTGAGAGCCAGGGCAGTTAAAATGGTCTCAAACGGGATTATTTCTGCAGTGTGTTTTGAACATGTATTGCAGATCCCCAGGGGTGTCATGAGGGACTGAAGTGATTGTCCCCAATAAGAATTATGCCCTCTATTACATTTTCTTTCTATCCCCAAATTTCTAGCATTGAAGGGAAGGAGACACTGAACATTCTTCACACCCAGAACTCTTACATTTGTTGTGTTCACATTCCCTTAGTAACTTTGCCTACCCTTTTCTTTGAATGCGTAAACTCTGTTTCTAAATTCTTAACTATAGTTTTAAGTTACTGCAATGCTAGAGATTTGAAGCAAAATTTAACTGAATTTGTACACTCTATCTCTACACCCCTGACCCCCACCCCTGTTTAACATCAAAAATACATTTTTTTTTCAAAATCAGAAGTGGACTTCCAACCCCAAATCCTGCAACATTACCGAACATTTGCTTCTGCACCCATTGAACCTACTTCTAAGTAAATTGGTGTTGGATCAAGTGGCAGTTACCTAAACGGACGTAGCTGCCTGTGACTGTACATACTTTGAAATGCAGCTCCCATAATCCCTCCCCACATTTTGTGTGCACTAGGACAGCTAGGAATTGTAGGCCAAAAAAACCTGGAGGTTCACAGTTGCCTCTCCCAATGTGGTCTCCTGATATTTTTGGCAACAAAGCGTCATTTCTGAATGCTGACCATATAGGCTGTAGTTAATTAAAGTTGATCATCCAAGACATCTGAAGGCACAAATTTGGGAAAGGACATGCTATTTTAATAATTAAAGATCCAATCTTCTTCACACTTACCTCATGGGAGTAAGCCTCATGAACACAATGGCACTTTTCAGTGGACACATGTAAGATGATGCTGTAAAACTGTCATTCTAGGGAGTTGCCTCCTTGTTGGACATACATAAGGCAGGCACCCAAAACAGAGTTTAGGGACCAGTAGTATGTCCAAGTGAAACTAGACCTTGTAAAAGGACTTTAAGCAGTTATGGAGTAGAAGACTTCTGCTTTCTTGTTAACTTTCTTGTTAAGAAAGCAGAGCATGAAAAGAAAAGAACTTGGCTGCTGAAAGGTGACATGTAGTGTTTGGGAGCAACTCCAGCAATGACTTTTTCACCATGAACTTGAATTAGTTGAGTGAAGGTGTTAAGAACATAAAGCAAAGGCAAAAGAATTCAATTAGCTAGTGTTAGGGTTGCCACCTTTTTTGGCAAGCTTCCTCTGCCTTTATGGATAGGCAATTCAACTAGTTCTTGTCTCCCAGCATTTATGAGGGGCCCTTCCATGACTGAATTTATTAATGTTGTGCAATATCAAGACCAAAAGAATGTGAGCACATTATTATCATGGTATGGCCCTTTGGAGAAAGAGGTCTCTTGCATACTCATAACACTTGTCATTGTAAAACATCAAGCCAAATACTTAGTTGGAAAGGCAAGAATTTCCAACACATTTTTCCCTTGGGAAAGCACAATAATTCAATGATACAGCACAGAGCTTGGAAAAGTTCATTTGAAGTTTTTTTGTTGTTGCTGCTGCTGCTGCTAACTGTCCTCAAGTCCATCTTGGTGACTGTGTGGATGAGATATTTCCAAGACTCCCTGTCCTCCACTTTGCTCTTCAGGTTCTTTTCAGGCTCAGGCCTTTGGTTTCTTTGATTAAGTCCAACCATCTGGCATGTGATCTCTTTCTACTGCCCTCTACCTTTCCTAGCATCATTGTCTTTTCTAATGAGTCATGCCTTCTCATGATGTGTACTTTGTTGAAGTACAATTCCAGAATTTCCTGGTCAGTACAGCCCCTATCCACCAAAATCCCAGGGATCACATTGTGACATTTTAGTCATTAAAAGTTCTGTGTTCATCTCCAGGTATAACGAAAAGTAGAACTACTCCTAATGAGTATGAAGAATATGGAGCTAGAGAGAGCAGTGGTCTGATTTGGTCTACACTTCCTATGTTCTTAACAAAAGAAACATCATCTCTGCTGGTCTTCTAGCGTAGTTTGTACGATGCTCCTGTGGAGGTGGAATATTCTGAAACAAGGAATGTCAGTTTCTGTTTTCCACTGCAATTCAAGAACTGTCACTTGAGAGCAAGTGATACCTCACAACATTGGACAGTTATGTTCTACATACTCGTGAATGAGTCTGTCCATGAGCTTTCTCAAATAATGCTCAGCACTTTCACAAAACTACAGAATCTAGAGTCCTTTGAAGGAAAAAGTTATGACAACATTTAAACCACTTTTGCAAGTTTAGATTTATAGCAACATGTCTGTTGCTTTTATTGTACCTCCTTTGTAAAAGTCTCAACTAAAGAATCCGAAGGAAGAAGATGAAATATGTGGGGAGAGTACATTTGTTACATACTTTTAAAGTTCTGTGTGATCAGTGTGCGTGATTACAACTAGGTTATATTAGATCCTCAGTTATTCAAACTTCATGTCCAAGAAGGCTGCCTTGAAATCTCAGAGTACTAAATACTGTTTATTTAGTACCAATATTTTCTGTATTCATATTTGTAAATAAAACAGAGACACTGTATGTGTTTTCCCATCCAAATTAAACTCATACCACATCCTTTTGAACAATTAAACAAAAATGTGGGAAAATACCTGATCCTTTTATAACATTTTGCACATTTTACAGGATGGTTCATGTGACTTGCTTCTTTCACTCTGCACCCTGTCAGTACTATTAAGTCGCCACTCTTCATGTGACTTGGGATAGGCTGTCAAGAGCAAAAGCTCCTAATTAACACAGAAATTTCACTAAGACTGGGCGGGCACAACCATGTGCATCACTTTTGAGAATTATTTCCTTATTTGTCTTCTATTGAGATCAAAGTACAAGGTCTTCTTTTTTCCCCTCCACAATTTTATCCTCATATTAATCCTGCGAGGCTGCCTAGACTGGTAGAGTGAGAGCAAGAGCAAGCAAGAGAGCAAAGAGACCTTACCAAGGATGACCAAGGGAACTTCATGTCTGAATCAGTCCTAGTTTCACACTGTGGCTGTATCTGCACTGTAGAAATAATATAGGAGTTAATCACATGGGATGAATCCCATGCAGAAACTAGATTCACATGGCGTTCAGGGTTAACCTGAACAGACAAAAGCTGCTCCTTTTTACTTTCAGGAACTTCTGAAAGTAAAAAAGAGCAGGTTTTGGCAACTTTCCATTTGGGTTAATGTCGCATTATTTCTCCTTTACACAAATACGTCTGAAAAACAACCTGCTTTTGTGGGCGGTTTTCAGATTTTTAAATCCCGTTTCTGCACGGGATTTAAGCAATTTGCTTCCGTGTTATAAGGTCCATAGTTTGACACAGCTTTAACTGCCATGGCTTCATCCTATGGAATCCTGGGATTTGTAGTTTGTTGTGGCACCAGAGGTCTCTGACAGAGAAGACTAAATATCTCACAGAACTACAAATCCTAGAATTCTGTACCATTTAGCCATGGCATTTAAAGTGGTGTCAAACTGCATGATTTCTGCAGTGCAGATGCAACCTCTGTTTTAGTGGTAGGCAATCTTTGGCCTCCAGATGTATTATACCATGACTCCCAACATTCCATGAAGTATATCCCACAGAGATTAGATACATAAAATATAGGTGCTTAAATGAATAGTAGCTTGAGATGAATAACTAAATGGCAGAAACTGCATGGGACATTAAGATAACTCCATTGGATCACTGGTTATTAAAAAGACATACTTTGCAGAGATTAGTTTGCCTTTTCTGCCTTCCTCTGTCCTGCCCAAATGAGAAAGACTGCTGCTGCAACCAGAAAAGGGACAGTCAGTATGTCACACTAGTGAGATGGGGAATGGGGTGGGCTGCCTTGCCAGACTGGTTGCTCAGAACAAGTTCCTCAAAATCATAGGAACAGTGAGGCCTGATACACACGGCCAAATAAATTGGCTTCCAGACAGGTATAGCGTTCAAATGATGTGTGCCCCCAAAGCAGCCAGAAACCACTCCAATGCCACAATCCGGATCAAAAATGAACTGGAATAATCCAGCTCCTGGTGGCTGCCAACTTCGGATCATGGCGGTGGCCCACCTTTGGAGTGGGCCATTCTGTTACCACGGTCTGGGTGCGTTTGCTTTGTGCCTGAGAACTCAGCAACTGCATATTTTAGAAAATGTTGTGAATGGTTCAAAACAACCCTGGATACAGACAATATTGTCTGTATAAAGCAGAAGGGCATGCTAGTCCCTGCCAGTTTGGAGGAATGGAAGTCCAAGGGAAGGCAGGCCCAAAACATAGTGAAAAATGCCCCCCTCCCCAAAGCATTAGGGGCAAAAATATTGATTTATATGGGGGGGGGGGTGTCCAGCCCTCCAAGGTCTTCTAGTGGAGCTAATGCAGATAGTATCGTAGTTAGAGTGTTGGACTAGGACTCTGGAACAAGATTTGAATCTGCTTATCAATGGAAACCCACTCAGTGATCTTGGGTAATGGCAAACCTTCTCTGAATAAATCTTTTCAAGAAAACCCAATGATGGGATTTGGAATTTACTTGAAGGCACTTTACAACAACAAATTCCAATAAAAATGCATAACAAGGAAAAGCAAGCTCGATAGAAAAAGAACTCAGCCTATAGTACACCCCTTAGACTCAAATCAGAGGCAGATTTTAAACCTATGAAGGCAACACACAGTCTATTTTCACTTGGACCAATATGTTCCTCCGAAAAGTGGCTTGAGACTAGGCAAAAACTGAGTGCTTATTTACTTTTTCTCAAGTATCATTGCTTGTTGCCAGCCCATACTCGTCCTCAATCCATGAAGCAAGCTTTCATCTCCAACTGGATTGTATATGTAGGCAGTAGGTCAAGGAACCTGCGTGAGAAGAAAATGATAGGTAAGGGCTGCTTTGTCATGTCTTTTGCATTTTTCTCACAATTTCCAAGGAGGGATATCTGAATTGGTCACTTGGGTGAACCATTGGTGGTGGTGGTGGTGATGATGAGGATGATGATTTTGTATTTTTCTCTATTTTATATATTTTTCAATGGCACACTAGCAACAACAACACTAGCTCATGAACATGTAATTCCATCACTTACCTTTCTGGTCTGCAGTAACAGCAATAATGAATGTCCTCTTGAATGAACAGAATACCGTAATTACTAAATAAAGAGTTCCTTTTCAAAAGACTAGTGAATTATAAGGGTACTATAACAGAATATTTATTTATTTATTTATTTATTTATTTATGTAAAGTATTTATATCCTGCTCTTCAGCTGCAAAGGTTCTTAGAGTGGTTTACAAATTGTTAATTTGACAGTCCCGTGCCCTCAGGCTTACGGTCTAAATAAGATATGATACACAAAGAAAAGGGAATGGCAGATACTGCTGGTTCTTCTCTCCCTCTGAGACCAGGGCAGTGGTAGTTGGGATGGAAGGAGGGCATCTGCTTCTGAGCGTATGATAGAATTGAAGAGGACTTGACACCACCATCCCCATTATGTTTTGTCCAGAGCGTGAAAACAGATACTTTTTCAGATTATGACTTCCAGATTCCCCTAGCCAGTCGATAGCAATTCTGACTGGGAAATTCTGGAAACTGCAATCCAGCTCCCCCAAAGCTCTGATTTGTTTAAGCCAATTTCTTAATTGGGAAACCATTCTCAAGCAGTGCTCATCAATGCTCCTTCATTTGACAGTGGTTTTGAGCAGATGTTGCACAGCCATGTCTTTGGCCCTGTACTCTTTAAAAAAAAATTAAATCAGTTACATGTGTGAAAGTTTGGCAGGAATCTGAATCAAAGATGGAGATTACACCAAACTGGGACACTGAAAACTGCATGAAACAGAGACAGTATTCAAAGTGACAGTGACGAATTAGGAAAATGGGCTGAAGCCAAAGCTCAGAGATGTTACCTTTAGGGCGACAACCTACAGATGTTGTAGATGCTGGAAGATTCTTGGAAGTGCAGTTTTAAAAAGCAGTGTTTCCAAGCTCTGGATCAAAGAAACAAAATGAAATTCAGCAGAGAAGAATGCAGAGTTCTGCTTCTGGTGAGGAAAATACACAGGTGTAGGATGCAGACTACTTGGCTTGGCAGCAGTATATGTTGAAAGGATTTGGGGAAATAGTCACAAGTTGATCATAAGCAGAACCATAGTTTTCAAGTCATATGAAGTGACAGTTCCACTCTATTCTTCAATAGTCCAACCTCATGATGAGTAGTGTGCTCAGTTCTGAATGCCACATTTTATGAAATATAAAGATACAGCAGAAAAGGTAAAGAGGACAGTATCTAGGAGAGTCAATAATAAGGAAAACAAGTGCTATGAGGAAGGACTGAAGGAAGTGAGTATATTTAGCCTGGAGAAGAGAAGATTGAGAAGAGACATGATAACAGTCTCCAAATACTACAGGAGCTCCAAGAGATAGAGATAGATAGAGCTAGAGATAGAGAGATATTCGTGTTCCGAAGAATAAGACTAGCACTTAAGTTACAGGAAGATAAAGAAAAGGCCTTTGCAGACTGCCAGAAATAGTGCAAATTGAGTCCACTTTAAGGGCTAGGGTTAGTGCTAGGGAGTCATGGGATTTTTTTTTTTCTGAGACATTGAGCCTTCTCTGTCAGGGAGCTCTGGTGCCACAATAAACTAGAGTCCCCATGATTCCCTAACCCTTAAAGTGGACTCAATTTGCACTATTTCTGGCAGTCTGCAAAGGCCCTAAGTAAGTAAGTAAAGTAAGACTAGCACTTAAGTTACAGGAAGACAAAGTTGGATGAATGTTAGGAAATGCTTTCTCAAACTGTTCTCACTATTACAATGACAGCAATTATCTAATTAGACAATGTATTTTCCTTTATTGGAAGTCTTCAAGCTGAGTCTAGAGAGACAGTTTGATCTAGGGATGCTCTAGCTCTGACTCTTCTGTATTGAGCCCATGGTTGAACTACCTGGCCTCCAAAGCCTCATCGAGCTCTATGATCTCTTATCCATACCATATCCTGATGAGGGAAAGTTCTTGATGGCCCAAAGGAAATGACATGAGAATCATAAACTCAGTGTGATTGTGTAGGTGGGTTCCCACAATAATTACATTTGTTTGAAATTTGGCCTGTATTAGTTAAACACTTTGGGATATAATCCTCATGATACAATTGCCAAACAAGGCACAGTAGTTGATCCAGCAGAAGACTATGAGAATCACATTGTGAAATCTGTTTTAAACTTATTTGTGGGTTTCTTCCTCCTTCTCCTACATCCCTTGCTTCAATAGTACAGGGAGTTATGTCTACATATGAAAAATTTGAGTTTGGTCCAATGGATTTTTATGAGTCCTCTAAGATGAAGAATGTTATTAATTATTGAAGTCCCTTGGTATAACTGGTGATGGGGGGAAATCTTCATATGCCTTTCGAACACACAAAACGTATTCTTCTTTAGAAAGTATGAAAATCCTGCCTTGAAAAGATGCTTCCCACAAATCTTCAGGGTATATTTAAGTACCGTATTTTCCAGCATATAAGACAACTTTTTAACCCTGGAAAAGGGTCTCAAAAGTCAGGGATCGTCTTATACGCCGGTAGAGAAGGTTGAGAATGAAGAGAGAAAGAGAAGGAGGAGGAGGAGGATGGGGGGAGAAAGAGAAGAGAGCCAGGAGAGAGAAGGAGGACAATGAGGACGAGGGGAGAAGGAGAAAGAAGCCAGTTCTACAGTATGGATCCAGCCTGAATCTGCACTGCAGAAATA
>CM034703.1:31323153-31347040 GCA_020142125.1 Phrynosoma platyrhinos | reverse complement strand
AATTGTTTTTATGTTATTGTTGTTGCGATGGATTTGTTTGTTTTATATGTAACTTTGTGAGCTGCCTTGATTGCCTAAAGGCAAAAGGCAAGATAAAAACATAAAGTTGTTGTTGTTGTTGTTGTTGTTGTTGAAGGCCCTCAACCAGGAGAGCAGGAAGACTGCACAGAGGTAGCCGAGCAGCAGCATTGGGAAGGTGCCATTGTGAGCCTCATGTGCTCCTCCTTCTCTTCAGCAATGGCTGCAATGGGAGAGGTATATGTCCTGAGAACTAAGCTGTGGTCTCAACCTCCCTGGCCCTGGCATGGAGCAGAGGTGGTGGTGGTGGTGGTGGCGGGGGCAGTAGGGGTTGCCAGTGCCCAACTAGGTACAAGTGACTCACTACTATTTCTCCCACCAGCACTTGCTCCTCCTCCTGCGCCTTCATGCACTGGATGCATCCCACCAGGCCACTGGTTTCAGTGGGTAGAAAGGGTGGCAGTAGTGGCAACTGCTTCACTCCTTACTGACTGCCTTTCCTCAGGCCTGAAATGGCAGGTGAGGGACTGCCATCTCCGAGGAAAGGAAGGGGGTAGAGACACCAGAACTGCATTTCAAGGAGCTATGTCTCACTAGCCTGCCCACCTGCATTACACCTGCATTACACCACCACAAGCAGTCTGCAAGGGCATACATGATGAGAGACACATGTATTCTTCTTCAGGTCTTCATGGACACCCTGTGAGGACATCATGGACCATAGGTTAAGAACAGCTGGTCTAGAATATATCCTTTCCACAAGTACTTTGTTTCTCAGCACCCAAAACTCTAAACTGAGTTTATGAGAAACAGAATCTTACTATAGTAATAATCTGACAAATCAGCATGTACTGACATTGTGGGAAAAGCAATTCACTGCCATCATTGTTGCCTCCTGGTGTTACTGACTATGTTCTCCAGACATATGGTCGCAGGATACAAATATACAAGGGCTCTTTGAACCTTGGCAGTAGCATGTTCTTGCAAATTGTTTCCAGTGACTCACACAAAGAGCAATTTCTTAGTAATATTTTATTTAAAACACAAGGATCACAATATATACAGCAATTTCACAGGAGAATAGCAAATATTACTGTACAGCTTCTAGCACAAAATCAGGTCATAAATAAGAAACTGTCTAGTACAAATTAGGAAAATTAGCTAAATAATTATATGACTAAAATATAATTCCTTAAAAGCAGGCTTTAATCAAACTGGGAGAAAGTTAACTCAAAGAATCAGGACATGGATATGTGGCCTATCCAGCCTACACTGGGTTCCAAGAAGTGGTAGATAAACAAATTTGGAGCTTGAAAGCTTCTCAGAGAATGGAAAGAGAGAGTCTTCAAATATAGGTTGAGAGATCGAAGAAGAAGGAAAAAGGCTTAAGTGGTTTGCTGCAAAGAAAAAGAGGAGCAGATCTTGGAAAAGCTTTTGTATAGTTCTGAAACACATTTGTACAGATTAGGTTGTAGATCTATTACAGAACAAACTGAAGACAGCAAAAACAGTACCCCATTAGTGGTCACATACAACTCCCAAATGAGACCACTCAGATGTATCATCAATGAACTACAACCCATTCTGGGCAATAATACTGTCCTCTCAAAGACTCTTGGTGACTGACAGGCCTTTACTCATCTACAGACAGCCTCCAAACCTCATTTACTTACCTACAGGAGGACACAACACAGATGTGGACAGTGTTACAAAGCTTTGCCACAAAACCAGATGTCAACTCTGCCCACACATCTGTTCAAGAGATGTCATTACAGGACCTAACCACCTCACCCACAATGTTAGAGGTACTTTCACTTGCTCATTCTCTAATGTGAAACATGCCTCCTCTGTCAACAATATCATTCAGCATTCAACATTGGGCAAATAGGCCAGTCTCTGTGCCAGAGGATACATGGACGTAAACTAGACATTAGGAATGCGAATACACAAAATCCAGTTACAGAATATTTCAGTCTTCCTGGGCATTCCGTCTCAGACATCAGAACAGTGCTCCTTGAACAACAACAGCAGCAGCAGCAACAACAAGAAAACTAAAAAGGAAGATTGCAAAGAGAAAAAGCAGAAATGAAGTACGTCCACAAACTCAAGTCCATCAACAATGGATTAAACAGAGACAATGTTTTACTAGCACCTACATATATCATAATACTAGTTTACTCCTCAAACTTATGAGGGCTCTCTTGGTCAGTTCATCCCATCTCCTTTCCAGTTCTCAGCCAGCAACACACTACAAGACAGTAAAATGTGGGCTATGCAATACAACTGTCAGGTGGATTAGTAATTGGTTGACTGACCAAACCCAAAGGGTGCTCAGCAATGGCTCCTCTTCATCCTGGAGAGAAGTGACCAGTGGGGTGCCACAGGGTTCTATACTGGGCCCAGTGCTATTCAACATCTTTATCAATGATTTGGATGAAGGAATAGGGGGCATGCTTCCCAGATTTGCAGATGACACTAAATTAGGAGGAAGAGCTAATACCCCAGAAGACAGGATCAAAATTCAAAATGACCTTAATACATTAGAAAGCTGGGCCAAAGCTAACAAAATGAATTTCAACACAGAAATGTAAGGTACTGCACTTAGGGCAAAAAAATGAAATGCATAGATATAAGATGGGGGACACCTGGCTGAATGAGACTACATGTGAAAGGGATCTAGGAGTCCTAGTAGATCACAAGTTGAACATGAGTCAACAGTATGATTGTGACAACTAAAAAGGCCAATGCGATTTTATGCTGCATTAATAGAAGTATAGTATTTAGATTAAGGGAAGTAATAGTGCCACTCTATTCTGCTTTGGTCAGGCCCCACCTGGAATACTGTGTCCAGTTCTGTGAACCACAATTCAAAAAGGATGTCCAAAGGAGGGCGACTAAAATGGTGAAGGGTCTGGAAACCATACCCTATGAGGAACGAATTAGGGAACTGGGTATGTTTAGCCTGGAGAAGAGAAGGTTAAGAGGTGATATGATAGCCCCCTTTAAATATTTGATGTCATATTGAGGAGGGAGATAGCTTGTTTTCTGCTGCTCCAGAGAATAGGATCCGGAACAATGGATGCAAGCTGCAGGAAAAGAGATTCCACTCAACATTAGGAGGCACTTTCCTGACAGTGAGAGCTGTTTGACAGTGGAACACAGTTCCTCAGAAAGTGGTGGAGTCTCCTTCTTTGGAGGTCTTTAAACAGAGGCTGGATGGCCATCTGTCAGGGATGCTTTGATTGGGAGTTCCTGCATGGCAGGAGGTTGGACTGGATGGCCCTTGTGGTCTCTTCCAACTCTGTGATTCTATGATTCTATGATACATTTCAGCAACGCCCACCAACATTCATATGGCTATCTACTCACTCTGATTTTAGGCAGTATTTTTCCTCCTGACTTTGTTCCACCTCGTTAGAATTGGTCACCCCATCACCATACCCACTAGTTTTGCATTTTTATTTCTGCTTATAAAGGTCTGTTCCTGGACACTTCACTCCATGCATCTGAGGAAGTAGACTGAAGTCTATGGAAGCTTATGCTACCAACATCTTTCTTTTTTTCCAGTTAGTCTCGAAGGTGCTACAGTACCCCTTTGCATACTGATCTAGACTAACATGGCTATGTCTTTCAATTTTACCAGTACGTCTATGGTCTCAGACATCTCTGTTGACCATTTTGTCAACTGAGATCATTTTTGCAGTGTCTGAAGCTATTTTCTCATGACAGTTAAATCACAGTTGTATTTTAACTGCAAAACATAGGCTATAATGTGTGTGAAATCATCTAGTATGCCTTTTTCTGTCTTACACATCTTAGAAAGAATACCTAATATTTTTCCTGTTTTATACATCTTACAAATAATATTTACAACTAGAAGTGACATATAGTAATTTAATAATAATAATAATAATAATAATAATAATAATAATAATAATAATAATAATAATAATAATAATAATATTTATTTGTATACCGCCCTGTGGCGAACCAATCCGGACAGTTGACAACAGTAAAATATAACAAGAGTAAAATATAACATTAAAACATTATAATCCCTCCCCCCCTTAAGAAAGCAAAGGTATCCCTACAGTGCATCTACACTGCAGAAATAATCTGGTTTGACACCACTTCAAGTGCTATAGCTCCATCCAATGGAATCCTGGAATTTGTAGTTCTCAAATTAGTTTATTTTCTTCCTTTGCATAAGTAAACAAATCATTTGAAACCATCTAGTGAACTCTTCAAAATTTGTTCCAAAATAATAATAATAATAATAATAATAATAATAATAATAATAATAATAATAATAATAATAAATTTTATGTATACCCCACTCCTCTGTTAAAAACAATCAGGGCGGCTTACAACAGTTAAAATTACATTAAAATTAAAATAATGTTCCTGATGATTTGTTCTTCCCAATATCTCTTATTGCAGCTTCCATCTCGTTCCATCTCCATGTACAACACATGGAATGACCTTGACCATGTACAACACATGGAATGAAGAAGCATATGAAGATGAACCCCAAATAATAATAATAATAATAATAATAATAATAATAATAATAATTTATATCCCGCCCCTCTGCAGAGCAATCTGGGTGGCTTAAATCTTAGACAGCGAGGTAGAAGCTGCAATAAGAGATATTGGACATTATCACACGCGGGTCTCAAAGCGGCAAGAAAGCGGTATGGAATCAATCCAGAACTATACCGGTATAGACCCCACAAGATGAAAATTACTATCAGACGCAACTAGCATCATTGCGCAATGAACGAAAGCAGCATCATTCCGGTATCATTCTGGTCACGCAAATGTAATTCCCCAGGAAACCGGCATTCAAAAGAACGGGGATGATGGCCACACAGCCTGGAAAACCCACAAAAAACTATGGATGCCAGCCATGAAAGCCTACGACTTCGCTCAGGGTTGTGACTTCCTTGGTTGAGTCTATCCATCTGTAATGTCGTCTTCTTTTCCTGCTGCCTTCTACCTTACCAAGAAATATTATGTTTACCAATGAATCATGTCTTCTCATGATCCATGATATGATTTATCACTTATAGGATAAAAAAGGTCAGCCACATGTGCCTGCACATGTGAGGTGGGAAAGTTTTGAGAAGCAGGTGGAAAGGAAGCCTAGGAAAGATGAATAGAAGTCTGAACCAAGCAAGACAACTAAGAACCACGGGGCAGAGTGAATGATGATGTACAGTGAGTAGACAACAATCTGGATGAGGCAGAAAGCCTGGTGAGTGGGAAATGTGTGAAGCCCACAAAAGGAGAAGTAGCAAATGGAAAAGAAAAAGCTGTTTAGAAATTTCACATAGACCCAATTTGAATGTCACGATGAGGTAGGATTCTGCAAGAGTCAGGAGTTCATGGGTATTATGCTGGAGCAAACTATCCAATTGTTCCTGCTACAAATGTTAACAAGTGAACCAACTATAAAGGTAAAGGTATTCCCTGTTGACAAGGTTGTCAAGTCATGTCCAACCATAGGGGGTGGTGCTCATCTCCATTACTAAGCCTAAGAGCCAGCGTTGTCCGAGGATTACTCTGTGATCATATGGTCAGCATAATTGTACAGAACACTGTTTACCTTCCCACCAAAGTGGTACCTATCTATCTACTTGCATTTGCATGCTTTCAAACTTCTAGATTGGCAGAAGCTGGGACTAGTGATGGGAGCTCACCCCATCATGCGGCACTTGGGCCTCAAACTGCCAACCTGTTGGTCTTGCAATCAACAGAGTCAACGTCTTAACCACAGCATCTTAACCATTTAAGCAAATGACAAAGCAAGCTTGTTTTCTGCTGCTCCAGAGGCTAAGACACGGATCAATGGATTCAAACTACAGGAAAAGAGTTTCCACCTAAACATTAGGAAGAACTTCCTGATGGTAAGAACTGTTTGATAGTGGAACATGCTACATCAAAGAGTGGTGGAGTCTCCTTCTTTGAAGGTCTTTAAACAGAGGCTGGATGGCCATCTGTAAGGGGTGCTTTGATTCTGAATTCCTGCATGGCAGGGAGGTTGGGCTGAATGATCCTTGTAGTCTCTTCCAATTCTATGATTCTAAGTAAAGAGGACATATTGCTTAACATAATATATGCACAGAGAGGACGTTACATTGCTCGTCACAAATGTGTGAACTAATCACACTCTGTGCAACACCTTATGCCCTTCCTTGATGAAAAGCATCATTTCCTTGGTACAACCATTAGGATGGAATGAGCTTCCAGAAACCTACAGTGCAATCTTTCTGTTGTATTATGTTAATTGTGTAATCACTGGCAACCTCTGAGTTCTTGAAGTGATTTGCATACTAGCACCTCATGTGTCATGTAGATCATGAAGGTAAGCAGTAGAGGTTGCAAAATGTTTTAATCAGGACAGTTAGATAAAGTTATTCAAATTGCCACCAAAACTGGTTCAGTAGGTTTAACACTTCTTGCATTTTAAAAGTATAAAGCACTTGAGAGATAATACTTATTTTTATACAAAAAATATTTAGAGCTGGAAAATGTTTTAATTTCAAAGTTTTTCAAATATATTTAGTTGTGGAATCTGCAAAAATTAATAAATAAATAAAAATGTTGAGTGCTTCTGATATTATGTTCCATTCCTTCTTCAGTGTTACTATTTTTATTTTCACTTATCCAACCCTGAATATTTTGTGGCTACTAAACATACTCAGTACTAACTGTGCTATTCAACTCTCCCACACCATTATATTTCTTTATTTTCTTGCTGTTGTGTGTGGATGGCGTTGTTCTGGCTAGATGAGGACCAGCATTGAATGAACTGAGATGTATATATAAACCACAAGAAATCTTAAAAGACTCACAAATTTATAATGGCATAGACTTTGGGGAAAGCACTTTACTAATACTTATACCACAGTCATGGGGGGTGGTGGCATTCAGGATTGCTTAGGACTGTCATTTCTGCTGTAATAGAGTAGCACATCTACCCCATGTTATTTTATTAAACAAAGATAAGACATGGTACACTGGTCTGAGACATAAACCGTGCTAGTGTTAACCAATTTGCTTGAGGGCTATATACCATGAGTAAAAGTCAGTCTTTCCCAGATTAAGATCTACCACTGTCTACTGTGTTATAAATGTGTATATCCATATCGGAATAATAGAAAAGAGTAAAATTTACAGTGTTTTCATTCCAGAAAACAGAATTTAAGTCAAAACATGTTTATTGCCTTCTTGTTGGCTTCGACATCTGGCAACCCTATGAATGAGATACCTCCAAGAGTCCCAGTCAATAATAGCTCTGCTCAGTTTTTGCAAACTCAGGGACATGGCTTCCTTGATTGAATCAATCCATTTGTAATGTGGACCTCCTCCGCTGTTCAACTCCACTGCGTTTTATATTTTTTTAAAAATTTTTTTTATGGGTATGTAATAAGTGCAACACAGACAACCAACAAACACCAACAATACAATAGACCAGGGGTAGGCAACCTAAGGCCCGGGGGCCGGATGCGGCCCAGCAAGGCCTTTGGACTGGCCCCAAACCGGTCCTGCCGCCGCCGCCCCCCCCACCGCCGCCGCCCCCCCATGATGATATTGATTATTGTTGTTATTACTTGTTCTTGGGGTTTTCTTGGCAAAATCTTCACAGGGGTTTTGCCATGGCTTTTCTGGGGCTGAGAGAGTGTGCATGCATTTTTTAACAATTTTTAAATTATTTTTTAATTTTAATTTTTATTTATTTATTTATTTATTTTTGGTGCTTCGGCCCGTCAATTGTCTGAGGGACAGCAACCCGGCCCCCGGCTCAAAAAGGTTGCCTACCCCTGCAATAGACAATAGACAATACAGTACACAGAAAGCAAACAATAAAACTTCCTCACTACCAATCCTATTATTGAAAACATTCATAATAACTTCTTATCATTTCCTTCATTTCTTCCTTAATTAAAATTAAATTAAGTTGTTTAGATAATAGTTCTTGAGTTAACCTATTCTCTCCACTAATGTATTATAAGTTTTGATTATCAAATAGATTCGTATTAAACATAAATCTTTTATAATATCAACTTGGCTTAAATTTGTCAAAATATTTATAACAAGCATATCCAGTGTTATCCTGTTGAATTAACCATCGCAATCCCTCCCCATTGCTCTCTTATAAACTTAACAACTTTATCCCAGTCTCTATTATATTTCTCCAGGGAACATTCTTTAAGTAATTGTGACAGTTTGTCCATTTCTATGATATCGTAGAGTTTCAAAAGCCAATCTTCCTTGCTAGGAGTTTCCTTTGCTTTCCATTTGCTTGCGAATAGGACTCTGGCAATTGTGATCATATAGAAGAGTATTTTCCCATACTTTCTTTCTAATTGGCCTTCTATTATTCCTAAAATATAAATTTCTGGTTTTAGTTCTATTTTGATAGTTAAACCATTAATCAAGCCCATAATTTTTTTCTAGTGGTCATGTTGTCTAATGATAGACCTGAACTATGATAGCTTCAGTTTGGTCATTTCAGTTTCTAGGAAGAGCTCAGGCTTGATTTGCTCTTGGACCCATCTATTTGTCTTTCTGACAGTCCATGGTATCTGAAGACCTCTCTTTCAGCATATATGTCAAATGAATTAATTTCCTTCCTGTCAGCTTTCTTCAATGTCCAGATTTCACAACTGTACAAATAAATCCAAAATGCAACATCTTTGGTATCTATGTAATTGTGTATCTTTACATTTGAGGATCCTACCTAGTTCCTCTATTGCTGCCCCTTCATATCATAGTTTTCTGATTTCTTGACTGCAGTCTCCATTGTGATTGGTGATTGAGCCATTCACTGTTTTTATTACCCGTTTTATAGAAATATAATCTGTGGTAATTATTTTTGTCTTCTGAACATTCAGCTGTGACCTTACTTTTGCATCTTCTTTTTTGATTTTCACAAACAGTTGTTTGAAGTCACTGCTATTATTTCACTGGCTGTGGAATGTGTCCTTTGTGTATCTTAAACTGTTGATTTACATAGTGGGTAAAATAAAAACTGGTATACCTGACCAATCAGATATTAAAAACAAATCTTGCAGCACCCTACAAGACAACAGATTTTTTTCACGGAATGGGGTTTAACAAACTGAGTCACTGTAGAATGATGCATGAAGTGTTATTCTTCTTAGAATAATTGAGTTGGAAGAGACCAAAAGGACCATCCAGTCCAACCTCCCCCCCCCCCCTTTCAAGTAGGAAAACAGAATTAAAGCCTTCCTGACACATGGCCATCTACCCTTCTGTTTAAAAACCTCCAAAGGAGGAGACTCCACCACACTCTGAGGAATTGTATGGACAGTATGCTGGACAGCAACACAGACATATATGGATACAGAGGATGAAAGGTGTACATATTTATGTGTCAATTTAAGATGACACTGTGTGCATCAGATAATTGGGATGCTAGTTCTCAAGAGTTCATGCCATAATGAATGTTAGGCTGCAATCCACTTAATAGGAAGTACCATTGATCATTTGAAATGTGCTGGACGAGAGTTCTGCAGATACCATGGACTGCCAAAAAGAGAAATACATGGGTTTGAGAGCAAATCAAGCCTGAACTCTCCCTAGAAGCCAAGATGACAGAGGTCCAAAACACACTGCAGAAATAATCGTTTGAGACTGCTTTAACTGCCCTGGCTCAATGTAAGGAAATTCTGGGAACTGTAGTTTTGTGAGACATCTAGCCTTCTCTATCAGAGAGCTCTGGTGCTACAATAAATGACAATTCCCAGGATTCCCTAGCACTGAGCCAGGGCAATTAAAGCAGTCTCATTGGATTATTTCTGCAGTGTGTTTTGGACCTAAGCTGAAAGCGTACTTTGTACATTTCATGAGAAGACATGACTCATTAGAAAGGACAATTATGCTTTTATAATAGGTAAAGAGGAAGGACCGCATTATAGATTGATCTGACTCAGTCAAGGAAGCCAGGCCCTGAGTTTGCAAAACCTCAGCAGGGCTGATGATAATAGGGTGACTTGGTTTCCAAAGAAGGAGCCTTGTTAGTCTCTTGCAACATAAAAAGGAGGAAGGGAAGTGGAGGGGAAAAGGCAAAAGGGAACGTAGCAGTAGCAGTATCTTTAAGACTAACTGGTTTAAATTTTAGCATGAGCTTTTGTGGGTATCAATCCACTTCTTCAGATGAAGTACAGAGGGATATTATAACCTCAGGTAATAAAGCAATTTTATACATTTGGAGGAGTGGAATAAAATATAATAGGATCCAAAAAGATGTGAATGTCTTTTAGGACTCTTGTCCTAAATCTTCAAAGGACTGAAACAGGTCTTTCAGAGCTTTACAATGGTCACTTAATGTTGATGTGTGAAAGCAATAAATCTGCTTACCAAAAGCCATTTTCTCTGATGACTCCTTTTGTTCTAGGTGCAGTATTATTTATTTATTTATTTATTTTTAAATTTATTTATATCCTGCCTTTTTCCTGGTATAGGGACTAAAGGCAGAAAAAAAATAGTATAGTTGGCCTGTGGTATCTGTGGGGGATCTGTTCTGGACCCCCCCTTCTGTGGATACGAAAATCTGTGGATGCTCAAGTCCTGTTGTCCCCAGTGGTAGCGTGTGCATGCAGCTGCGCCGTCATTAGGGCCAGCAGGACTTCAATGGTGCTGTGTGCATGTGGTCGCGCCACCATTAAGAACAGCCCCCATTGTCCCCAGTGGCAGTGTGTGCATGCGGCCGCGCCGCCATTAGAGAAAACAGGACTTGAGGTGAAGTCCCCTTGTCCCTAATGGTGGTGTGGCTGTGTGAATGTGATAACGGGTGATAATGAAATTAAAAGGTATAAAATATATGAAGAAGTATGTATGAAGTAGAAATGGGAAAAGATATAATAGATAATAGTGGGAAAGAGAAAGATGATTGAAAAAATAGAATATAAGGTGAACCTAACCAGGAAGAATTTAGTTTCTGGTATTAATATAGGGAATGTGCCATGGAGCCATTGTCTTTCTTCATACCTCTGCTATGGACTGGAATTTACGATAATAATAATAATAATAAATTTTATTTATAACCCGCCTCTCTGCATCGCAATCGAGATAAAAACGATAATGCAACAATTATCAGAAAGCACAATAAAATTCAATCCAGCCATTTCTCTTTCTAGTCTTCCTTTGTAACTTCCTTGTTAGTGCCCTGAAAAAGGAAGATGTCTGATCACCCTGTCCTTAAACAGTCCCAACCTCAAGGATTTCACAGAAGGGAGGCTCAACCTGTATCAATTAGTATTTTATATTGCTATTCATTTTATATTTTTATTGTTTTTAGTTTGCTTCTTTTTTATGATTGGGAGGGGGGTTGGGGTAGGGGATTATTTGGAAATGTGGTTTTTAAATGTATATTGTATTTTATTGCTATTCTTATTTGTTGTAACCCGCCTCTATCCGCAGGGAGAGATCAGCTGTAAATAAAATTTATTATTATTATTATTATTATTATTATTATTATTATTATTATTATTATTACCACTACTATGGTTGTTGTTGTTGTGTGCTTTAAAGTCGTTTCTGACTTATGGCAACTCTTAAGGTGAAAATTCAAGCCAGTGTGGCATAACAGTTTTAGTATTGGACAACAACTCTGGAGACCAGGGTTCGAATCCCCACTCAACCATGGAAAACCACTGGGTGACCTTGGGCAAGTCACACTCTCTCAGCCTTAGAGGATGGCAATGGCAAACCCCTTCTGAACAAACCTTGCCAAGAAAACCCCAAAATAGGTTTTTGCTTTAGAGTTGCCCTAAGTCAGAAACGACTTGAAGGCACACATCACAAGTCCTGTAATGTGGTTTTCTTGGCAGGTTTTGTTCAGAGGAGGTTTGTCACTGCGTTCCCCTGAGGCTGAGAGAGTGTGACTTGCCCAGGGTCACTCAGTGGGTTTCCATGGCCGAGCAAGAATTTGAACCCTGGTTCCCCCAACGCTCAAACCACGACGCCACAATAACTCTCCCTCAACCTTTATTAGCATTAAACAAAAGAAAACAAAACAAAGAGTGAGCTCCAAGCAACCGCCTCAACGTCGCGCCTCCTCAGCGACACGTGACCGCTTCCTGCAGCCATGGTGCGCATGCGCGCTATCACCATTGTGCGCTGGGTGACGAGAAAGGAAGAAATCAGATTGTGAGACTTTCTCTCAGGGAAGGGGCGTGGTCAGTCGGGGAGGAAGGCACTCAGGAATAGGGTCCCTTGATTGGTTCTCCCGCGTCCTATAAGCGGGAGAGAGGGAGGGGGAGAGGAGGGCGGAGCCAGCGGTCTGTGGGGGCGAGGCCAAAGGAGGCTTCTAATTGGAAAGGCGCTTCCCCGGCGGCAGGCGCGCGAGCGAGCGAGGGCGGGGCCTAAATTGAGGGAGAGGAGGGCGGAGCCAACGGTCTGCGAGCGAGGCGAAAGGAGGCTTGTAGTTAGAGAAGGCGCGTCCCCGGCGGCTGGCGCGTGAGGGAGCGAGCGAAAGTGGGCAGGGCCTCGCCTGGGCTTAAATCGAGGGGGATGAGGGCGGAGCCAACGGTCTGCGGGCGAGGCCAAAGGAGGCTTGTAATTGGCCGGCGCGCGAGCGAGCGAGAGTAGGCGGGGCCTCGCCTTCGACTTAAATTGACCGCCCGCCCCGCGCGCGAGCTGCATCCGTTGAGGCGCCTCGGAGGTAAGGAGGCGCCTCTGTTCGGGCTCCGCTGGATGCGGCTGAGGCCGGGCTGAGCGCTCAGCCAGTGCGGTCCTCACGGCGGAGGCCCCGGTCCCGGGTCCGGAGCCGGGCGGCGCGACCATGTTTGACAAGACGCGGCTCCCTTATGTGGCGCTGGACGTGATCTGCGTGATCCTGGGTACGTCTCTCGGGCTGAGGAGGGGGAGAAGGGAGGCTGGACCAGCCCCGGGATGAGGAGGATGATGCTGCGGCTGCTGCTTCGCTGCCTGCTTCTTTCCCCCCTTGCGGCGCCCAGGCTGCTGCTGTTGCTGCTGAAGCTTGGCTGGCTACAGACCTGCTTTTAGAAAGAGCCCGGCGGCAATTGCTTATGATAAAGTGCAAAAGGAGAGGCACAAATATGTATTTGTTGGCTTGCGTGTGTGTTATTTACCACACATGTGCCTCTAAAACGCTTCTCTCGGTGTGGGTATACAGTTGGCCCTAGGGTACCCCTTATCCACGGATTCAACCACCCAAGGCTTGAACGTACTGTATTCCAAAAATAAATCAGTAACACAGGGGTAGGCAACCTTTCCCCTTTAAGGGCCGAGGGACTTCAGCTCCCAGAATCCCAGGAGCTATTGGCCAACATGGGACTATTGGCCAACATGGCTGAGGCTTCTGGGAGCTGAAGTCCCTCGGCCCTTAAAGGGGAAAGGTTGCCTACCCCTGCAGTAACATATTGTCGTAACATGGGGTTGGCCTTTATAATAATAAAAAAATAATGGCAAAATCATGGTTTGCTCTTTGATATATATATATATGCACACACATGCACATATATAAATTTATATCTGCATATGTGTATATAAAAATTTAAACCTATATAAATACATTTATATTAAATTTAAGTCTATACACACATGTATTTATATCTATATATACCAGGGGTAAGCAACCTTTCCCCTTTAAGGGCTGAGGGACTTCAGCTCCCAGAAGCCTCAGCCATGTTGGCCAATAGCTCCTGGGATTCTGGGAGCTGAAGTCCCTCGGCCCTTAAAGGGGAAAGGTTGCCTACCCCTGATATATACAGTATGTGTATATATGTATATCTATATATGTATGTCTATATAAATATATTTGTATATATCTGGTAATATATATATATATACACACACACGTGTGCGTGTGAATGTATGTGTATATATATATATATATATGTGTGTGTGTGTGTGTGTGTGTGTGTTGAAGCCAAGATGACAAGACTTAGACTGTCATACTTTGGACACACCATTCGAAGGCATGAATCGTTGGAAAAGACAATAATGTTAGGAAAGGTGGAGGGAAGTAGAAAAAGAGGAAGGCCACACGCTAGATGGATGGACTTTATTAAAGAGACCACGAATATGAGTTTGCAGGAGATGGGCAGAGCAGTAGAGGACAGGGGCCCCTGGAGATGTCTCCTCCATAGGGTAGCCATGGGTTGAGACTGATGCAAAGGCAGTTAACAAACAACAACAAATAAATTGTGTGTGTGTGTGTGTGTGTGTGTGTGTGTATATATATATATATATATATAGAATAAACAAATTCAAGGGAGCTGGGAATAGTTTTTTGTGGGTTTTTCGGGCTGTGTGGCCATGTTCTAGAAGAGTTTCTTTCTGACATTTCGCCAGCATCTCTGGTTGGCATCTTCAGAGAAATGTCAGAAAGAAACTCTTCTAGAACAGAGCCTGAAAAACCCCACAAAAAACTATGGATGCCAGCCATGAAAGCCTTTGACTTCACATTGGAGCTGGGAATGTTTATCCTGATGAAAAGTTTAAGAGCGGATGTGATAGTCATGCTTAAATATTTGAACAGATGTCATATCAAAGAGGGAAGAGGCTTGTTTTCCATGGCTCCAGAGACTAGGACAAGGAGCTGTGGATGCAAACTACAAGAAAAGAGATTCTACCTAAATCTTAGGAAGAACATCCTGACAGTCAGAGCTGTTTGACAGTGGAAGGTGCTGCCTTGAAGAGTGATGGAGTCTCCTTCTTTAGAGGTCTTTAAACAGTCTGGATGGCCATTTGTTGGGGTTGCCTTGATTCTGTGTGGATGGCCCTTTTGATCTCTTCGAACTCTATGAGTACAGACGCCCCTCCTTTTTTGCGGGGGATCTGTTCCAGACCCCCCCCCCCGGAAAAAGGAAAAACACAAATATTCAAACCCTGTTGGCTTGAATGGAGGTCTGTGTCTGCGGAGGTGAGTGGCTGTGTGCAGTGGGGACGCACCCCATTCTGTGTCCCTCTGCTTGTCCCTTGCGTATAAGCAAGGGTCATGGACTTCAAGTCCGCAAAAAACAGAGGGACAACTGTATATGGTTCTATGGTTCTATGAATGAAGAAACAGTAAAAGAATTCGCATACCTGGGATCAAACATTGATAGAAATGGGGACTGAAGCCAGGAAATCAGAAGAAGACTAAGAATGGGGAGGGTGGCTATGAAAGAACTAGAAAAGATTCTAAAATGCAAAGATATACAACTCAGCACAAAAGTCAGAATCACACAAACCATTGTATTTGAATGGATGTGAGAGCTGGACAGTTAAGAAAGATATGGAAAAAAAATCAGCTCCTTTGAGATGTGGTGCTGGAGAAGAGTGCTAAGGATCCTGTGGACGGCCAGAAGGACAAACAAATGCGTCCTGGAGCAGATCAAGCCAGAAATCTCCCTGGAAGCCAAGATGACAAAACTGAGGCTGTGGACACATCTGGAGAAGGGAGGATTCATTGGAAAAAACAATAATGCTGGGGAAGGTGGAGGGAAGTAGAAAGAGAGGAAGACTGCATGCTACATGGATGGACTCTTATTAGGGAGGTCACAGATATGAGTTTGCAGGAATTAAGGAGAACAATGGAGGACAGGGAGTCTTGGAGATGTCTCATCCACAGGGTTGCCATGGGTCGAGATCAACCCAAGGGCAGTTAACAACAAATATATATGTGTGTGTGTGTGTGTGTATGTGTATATTACAAAGAGCAAACCTCGATTTTGCCATTTTTTATTATAAAATATACCCCCATTTTACAATGTGATTGCATTGAATGGGGCTTGAGCATCCACCTGGGTGTAAATTGCAAACCAGGCTCTTGTTGGGGTGCATATGCAATGTGGAAATAATGCAGTTTGACACCACTTTAAGGCAGGGTGACCAGATTGTCCTCACCATAAAGAGAATGAGGCAGGATGGAATGTAGGATGCTTGAGACAAAAATGTAGGTCATGACCAAATAAAAGCCGAAAGCACTCCTATAAATGCAAGTTCATGGTTCTTAGTCACGCTCAGTAATGGAGGATGTTTTGAAATTCTTCCTGGAACAGAAAGTTGAAATGGAGGGTGTGTCCTGGAAAAGGAGGACATCTGGTCACCCTGGCATCCACAGAACCAAAACCCAATGGATACCAAGGGCCCACTGTATACATGTGTGATTTGTGTATCTGGGGCAGCCTGGCTTCCTTCGCATGTTGACAGCCTCATTTTCTGCTTTTACCACTTAAAGCCAAGGCTTTAAGAAGGGTTTGCAAAAACACTGTTCTTCATCTTGTGGCTTCCTGCATTCCATGCTGTACATCACATTTTACTATTGCTGCTTCTTTCTGTCCACCCACTCACCCATCTATCCATCCACTCACCTAGTGGAAAGGACTTGGAGATAACTCTTACATACCCCAGCTTCACCTGGAGAAACTTGGTCACTGTGTTTCTTTTGTTTTTTAAAAAAAGACAATTTGGAGTTGGCTGATGCAAGAATTTGCATCAAAAAAGATAATCTGGAGTTGGCTAATGCAAGAATTTGCATCAGTGTCTGGCTTAATGTGAGTCATGAGAAACCCATGAGGCTGCATCCACATTGCTGAAATAATTCAGCTTGACACTGCTTTAACTGCCCTGGCTGAATGCCGTGGAATTCTGGGAGCTGTAGTTTTGCAAGACATTTAGCCTTCCCTGTCAAAAAGCTCTGGTGCCCCAATAAACTACAATTCCCAGATTTCCATAGCACTGAGCCAAGGCAGTTAAAGTGGTGTCAACCTGCATTATTTCTGCAGTGTGGACACTGCTTGAGAGAGTAGATGGAAGGGCACTGGAAAGACTTAGTGTCATGAATCTGAGGGCCTGTGGAAATCTCATAATTTAATTTTTCTCCCATCAAATTTATGTTTTAAGAATAAGGATGGATAGTTCACTAGAGTATTTACTGATATTCAATACAATCCACTTTTATGCTAGATTTCTTTAACGAATTTCTTCTCTCTTAAGGTACCAAGAAGTATATCCTCTGTTTTGCTCCCAGAGCATGGAAACTCAGTTCTAGCATTTATCTGAGGGAGAAACACTTTTTGCCCATATGTGGAATCATCACATTTTAAACACCAATAATTGCTATTTGGAAGAAGGTGTATGATTCATCTGTGTAGTGCACAATCTTTCAAAAAGGATTAGATTTCTCTACATACTTTGTGGTAATAGGTTATAACAAAGCATCTGGCTTTAGGATGGGTTTGTTTAGTGTGATAGATGTAATATTAGACTAATGGGTTCCTTGATGTGTAGCTAAATGTAAGCATTATTTGGGGAAATGGTACCTTATGGATGGTGATCCAGCATCCTTTGTTAGGACTATCTGTTTCTGGGTTTGATTAAGTTGTATATATTTCCCCCTTTGCTCAGTTACTCAAATAATAACTCAAATAATAACTGGGAATATAATCAGTTACCAATAGCCATAGATTATTGGTAATTGGCCCTGAATTAAGGTAGTTAATTATGTAAAGCAATTTAAAATTTACCAGAGTATGAAATAATATCTTGCCATGTAAATGTTGGTGCTTAGCTTTGAGACAAAGAGATGGGATAATATTTCCTTACTCATAAAAAAGTTTGCGTGAATAAAAAACTCATAACATAAGTCTTGGAGTTAAGTATTACCTTATCATATTGGTATCTTTTCTGATTCTGGCAAGTAGAACAATTTGAGGCAACAGGCCAATCTCAGTGTAAAAAAAATCCTGTGTGAAAAACTTTTATATCTCGAATGACTGAAAAATCAGTATAAAGGAGCTGGATGAGCTAGTATCCTTTTTTGTGGGTTCTTACAAAACACATATAGGTTCTGAAACTGCTAGAAACTGAAGAGCTGGGAAGGAAGACTGAGGTGCGAATTAGTGGTGTTAGGCTTTGCCTTTAGCTAAGTGTTCTTATCTAGTCAGCCTCATCTATATTGTGGAAATATTTATACTGATTTACCTTACAGGGCTGTTGTAAGGATTACAGCAAAATCATGGATGTGATCTTCAATAATCTAATGTGCTATTTCAATAATACCCCCTTATCCCAAGACAGAACAGTTTCTAAAACTTGCTTCATGTCTGTAAACTAATGTGTCTTGCAGTCTAAAAGGCACATTTGGTAGTCTGGCTATTTTAACTGAAGTGCTTTTGAAAATAATTCTTGTGTTTAGCAGCATTATTAATAATTAGGCAGTTAATTGGAGAATGGAGCAAAATATGGTTCTCTCCTGTTGCAGTTTTTTCATTGTCATGGATGTGAATGATAGTGGAGAGTAAACTTTTTAGTTGTAACTTCTTGTGACACCCTAAAGACTAATACATTTACTGTGGCATCAGAAAAAACAAGATAGATAGAGAGAGAGAGACTTGGGAAAGACTGTAAAAAATAAAATCTGTGAGAGATGAAATGTGGAGACAATCAGTACTTTGGTTAATGGTGGCAATTCAGAGGCTATTCAAAGGAACATTCCTGTTAACAGTGTAGACATTTTGATATTCATATGCTAATTATTTTATGTAACATATGTTGATTCTGATTTAATCTACAGATCATATAACTTGTTAAGAAATTCAGTAGTTTCACATTTAAGTTGCCATTGAAATCCCATCAGAGATGTCAGCAGTAAGGATGAAACAACATTTCCAGAAGCAAAACTGAAGTCTTTTCTGCTATCACTTGAAATATCTGTTAGGGCACTCAGTCAGCTTTGAATTAGTGCTGTAGTCAGATGTCATTATGTGACACAAAAAGGGAAGGTGATAGATGTTACAGATTTATAGATAGTGAGGACTGGATGTATTTGGGGAGAGGCAGAGCTATAGAAAGGTAAAAATGGTAAGGTGAGATGACGTTTAAAGATTGCAAAGCAGTTTTGACAAAACTGAACTTGAGGAGAAAATAGGAGACTCAGAACAAGTAGTTGCTATTGGTCAGGGAAAGGTAAAAAATTTGCTACAAGTACTGTAGTTAAAGATGTGATCGGGCCAATATATTTTGTTGCTTGCAGTACAGGGCTCCCCCCCAATCTACAGAGGCTGGCAACTGAATCTTTTTCCTTTTGACAGCTCACCGTTACATGTCCTGAGGGCTGGAGCCTAGTTTATGGTCTCCAGAATACCCACAGCTGCCAATGGTGCAGTTTGGTGATGTGTTCATGGGTCAGCTGTGGTGCTAAGTAGAACTGAAGGTGGTCCAGGCAGAGTGAGGCAACTATCTCAGGTAGCAAATGCTGGGTCTAGACTATTTCCCTCAGTTGTGGACAGAGCAGCATATGCCACACACAATAGTTGGAATCTTGTAATAGAGAGCAAACTGTAAATATTCTGCAGGTAGAACAGGGTTGTTTCTCCTCTCATCCCCACCCCTGAACTCACTGTTCAGTTCTTGCACCCTCCTCCATGGCAATTCAGTGGCTGGTTGAACAAAACACAGACCTTCATCCTGCTGCTGGGGCTGAAGTGCAGTCCTGTAGAAACAGTTGGCCCCAGGTGTAATAAAGCAATGAGGAAATATTTTTTTCCCAAGTTCCTGTCAATGACTCTTTAGTTATTAGCTTCCTCATACGGCTGATGAAACTGTTCTGATATTAGATTTACATTTGGGTTTAATTACGATATTTGCTTCCAAAGCTATGAGTAATTTACCTCCCACTACACTTCATGTTTGCTTGCCTGCTTCCTGTCTCACTGAAACAGTATGACTGAAATTTCATTATTGGGACCCAAACCACAGTTTACACTCAGGTGCATGCAGTGGTGTCTGTTGGCCTTTTCTGATGTGGAAACATCTATTCCAATAGAGAATATAGAAGCTGTGCCCCAACTAGAGCTCCCTGAGGAAGAGCTTGTTCTGCAAGATTTCTATTTGTTTCCTTCTTCAAAGTTTTTAATCAGGGAATAAACATTCGGGACCATTTGGAATACAAGAGGGGAAACAAAGGTTTAAATGTTGCTTTTGTTTTTATCTGCTCTCTTCCAAGTACTTTTCCTTAGCTAGCATTATGCTTCTATAGATATTCCCATACAGTAGCAGTGCAGTGCTGGGCACTGGACCCTCTCAGACCACTGGAGCCTACAGTATGCCATTACACTGTTGCACTAACAACATAGACCCTTTTTTTAAGTGGGTTTTTTTTGATGCAAAAGTGCTGCCATGCCACAGAAATGTAGTAGCACAGTGGCAAGAAGAAGCCATGTCTTTCTTTTGGAGCAAGGTGCAAGCTCCATGTATGCAGCATATAAAAGAGGTGCTGCTACCACACCAGCAAATTTCAGCATCTGGGACCGAAGTGTCTGGGAAGAAAAAAGGGAATGTGAGGGCTGCATGTGGCCCACATGTTGTATGTTACCCACCCTAGCTATACCCTTTGCTGAGATATATCTGCAAAGTATCTGAAAGTTCCAACCAGTTCTCAAATAATGAATCTCATCCTGTCTTCTAAATGGAACATAATACACTTTAAAGAGTCCGTGGCAAAAGTACTATGTACCAACTTGAGTTATGAAACTTGAAAAATATGAGTAAAGTATTGGATCAAATGAAAAATGTGGGAGTGATGTAGTTAAAGTTTGCTCTTTGCACATTTGTGCATTTCTGCTTAGTACTGTGTTTTCTACTCCATGTGACAGAGGTGAACAAAAGTATTTTGTTGCCCAAAGAAAAGGGCAAAAAGATGCCTGCCCACACTTCATGTACAGAAGTAAACTAGTCTGGCAGTTGATTCTTACTTCAATCCTGGCAATGAGATTAGGGTTAGCACTGCACTTCCATCATCATCATCATCATCATCATCATCTATATCATGCCCTTTCCACAAGACTTGGACTCAAGGTGGCAGTAAAAAAATTGCAATTCAAAACATGCAGAGGGTCAACATCAAAACCAAATTAAACTATTAAACATATGCTCTAAAAAACATTTTTAGAAGTTAAACACTACAGCCCTTTTGTTAAAAGTCTTCATTTCTAAAAGCTTGTGTGAATAAAAATGCCTTTACTTGCTGATGGAAAAACATCAAAGGGGGCATTTTAGCGTTGCTAGGGAGGAAATTCTAAAATCTAGGAGAAGCTGCTGAGAAAGTTCTCTTTCATGTTCCCACAGCAATACCTGTGTATATAATGGGACTGCAAAAAGGGCCTCCCCTGTGGATCTCAGAGTTCAGGCAGACTTGTGTGGGGAGATGTGGTCTGTCAGATAGCCTAGACCCAAACTACATGGCATTAAAGGTCATAACTAGCACATTAAATTGTGCCTGAAAGCCCACTGGCAGTTAGTATAGCTGTTGGAGCAGGGGAATTAACTGTATGATCCCTGTATTTTGCCCCAGTTAACACTAGCTGCACTTCTTTGTATCAACTAATGTTTCCAAACACTCTTCAAAGGCAGCCCCGTATAAAGCACATTAAGTAATCCTGATGGAATGTAACCTGGGCATTCACTGTGTCCAGATTATTTGGCATGCAAGCTGTAAATATGCAGAAGTACTTCTGGCCACTGCAGAAACTTGGACCTCCAGGTTCAAGGCTGTCCAGACTCCCAAACTAGAAACCTGCATCTTCAGGGGGAATGTAACCCCATCCAGCACAGTCTGAATCCTTGTTTCCTGATCTTCACGACAGCAGTCTCATTTAGTGGGTGAAGGACAAACTGTGTGGAACAGTTCAAACCTCCACAGGAGTGGAACACAGTGGTGGTTGGTGGCTACCAAGACAAGTGGTGTAGTAAATCTACTGTAGTCTGAATTTTAAAGGAGCTGTCCAAGGTTTTGAACTTATTTTGGATATAAGGTTCAGCACCTTAGGGCCTTTGCAGACTGCCAGAAATAGTGCAAATTGAGTCCACTTTAAGGGTTAGGGTTAGTGCTAGGGAGTCATGGGAATTGTTTTTTCCCCCCTGAGACATTGAGCCTTCTCTGTCAGAGAGCTCTGGTGCCACAATAAACTACAGTTCCCATGATTCCCTAACCCTTAAAGTGGACTCAATTTGCACTATTTCTGGCAGTCTGCAAAGGCCCTTAGATTATCTTTTTAAAAGGTTTAGACTAAAACCTAGGTGGATTCACTGCCCTACTGACTTGGAGGCCAGCAAACACCACTGCAGAATGCAAGGATATTTGGAGGAACAGGTTCTGTGTGTGTATATGATATTGGTGCTTTAACCAGTTGGTGCTTTGCCTAATGGTAGGGCTGAGCCTGTTGTTTGAGGTAATACAGGAACTGAGTTTGATGGACTTCTCTGTGAGCTTTGGTAGACTTTATTCCCATACTGTACGTGAGTGGGAACAACATCTGTGTTAACTTGTAAATCATGAATCTATGCATGGTACCATTTCTCAAGAAAACACAAGGAGTATAAACCTCTGAGATAGGATATGAGCCTTTAGGTACACCTTTTTTGAGCCTTTAAGTACACCAAATAGTAAAATTAAAAAAAAATCAGCTTTTAGAAGGTGAGTTAGTATAAATATTTACCAACGGCTGGATTAACTTCTGTTGTTTTGGCCAAGAGGTAGAACTTAGCTGGAAGTTCATAGAGTTATCATTTGTCCTCTGGCAGGACTTCACCTAGAAGCTGCCCAACAGGCGCAAGTCCAATAACTGCAGTACTTTCCGTAATTGTATTTCCATGCAGGGAAAAACCTACGTTTGTTAAGGTGTAGGGTCAATGCCTGGAAGGATGCAACTTTAGATCTACTGCCACTCCCTCCAGTTCAGTATAACATGGATAACTTTGCACCCTTCCTCTTGTGTTGCCAAATGCGAGACCTTGGAAAAGTTACAAGGGATTACAGTTTTCCCTGAATTCCCCAGCTAGCATGTCTAATCAGTGCTTCCTGTAGGATTCTGGGAGTAGTGGTAGAGAAAGAGGAACTTTTCCAAGTTCTGTCAAATGCTCAAAAGTCTTCACTGTTCTTGGATCTGTTCCTAGTTGCATTGTATTGTTTCAGATGAGAGAAACCATAAATAAGGTTTCCAGGAACTCTTTTAAGGAAATAAATAGGATGGGTCGTTGTACCTTGAGGATAGAGGTATTGTTCTTGGTTTGGATAATTTTTTTTTGTAAATATTTTCTAAATAAGATGGTATTAGATGCTGACATTTCTTCCAGAAAGAAGCTAATTTACAAGCCTTAAAAAATAAACCCATAACCCTTTTGGTATAAAGTTATGTTTGTTCAATCATGCCTGTGATATAGTACTCCTGGCAAAAACAATGCTGGGGAAGCATTGCCTTTGTGTGGCATAAAGGCAATCTACTGCACTCAGAGACTTTTTTTTCTTTTGCCTCAGCTCCTAAACTATATGTTAACAATTTGGTTTTGAGTGTCTCTCTAGTTATTATTTTTGGCAAGAAAAAAAGGGACAGTTTAAACTGAAGTCAAATCTTATCTTATGATCAGCTACTATAGCTTTTGCGTGAAGAGTTACACATTTTGACTTAAATTATGTTTGAGGGCCTTGTAGGTTTTATCCCCCACTGTTGATGCATTAAATTGTAAAGATTTACAACTGCGGTCCTGTTGCTGCTATATTGTGTAGACCAGGGACCGGCAACCTACGGCCCCTGGGCCGGTTCCGGCCCAGGTTGCTGGACTTACCGGCCCAGGCAGATTCCTGCCCCCACCGCGGCGGCGCATTTTCCCCTCCGTCCAGCCACGCGCACTGCGGCCACCATTTTGATTTTAAAATGGTGGCCACGACGCATATGCGCATGCGCAGGAGTACTGCGCATGCGCAAACGCGTCACGGCTGCCATTTTGAAAATCAAAATGGCGGCTGCGACATGTGCGGCGGTGGCAGCGACGGCAGCGTGCACGGGGGGTTGCGCACAGTGGTGGGGGCACACGCCGCCATCCCCCCCCC
>CM034703.1:31278302-31292340 GCA_020142125.1 Phrynosoma platyrhinos | reverse complement strand
TTTAAAGCCCTACATGGCTCGGGTCCATCTTATCTTAGGGACCGCCTCCTCCCATATGAGCCCCCCCGCGCTCTTCGGTCAGCTGGGAAGAATTTGCTTCAACAGCCAAAGACGAAGCTTATACAGACCTCTCAGAGGGCATTCTCTTGTTATTGCCCCTAAACTGTGGAATGGCCTGCCGGACGAGATCCGTCTTAATACGACACTTACCGCCTTTAAGAAAGCAGTCAAGACGGATCTCTTCCGGCAGGCCTTCCCAGAATAACTTCCTCATAGGGATGAATATATTGTATTCACTCTGCCCGAATCTCTCTGCCGATTGTGGCATCCTGTTATTATTGTTATTTGTTTATTTTTATCCTAGCAGCATTTGTGATATTTTAATTTTCTCAAGTTTAATCCTGTTTTAAGGGGTGTGGGATGGGATGCGGGCAGAGGGTATGGGATGTTGGAATGTTTTACTATTGTATTTTTAATCTGCTGTAAGCCGCCCCGAACAAATTTGAATTAAAATTACCAGATTGAAATCAAATCTGATTTTTGAAAAAAAATTATTTGGTGTGTGTTGGAAGAGGGGTCATCTTATACAGCGAGTATATCCCAAACTCTATATTTTAACTGGAAAAGTTGGGGGTCGTCTTATACGTCCAGTTGTCATATATGCCGGAAAATACGGTACTTGTTTGTATAGACTTTTTTCTTCTCAATCTGTTGTTTGGATTCAAATTTCATTTACTTGTAACTGTACAGTTGCAGTACAGTTACTGTACTTGTTTGCATAGGCTTTTCTTCTTGATCTATTGTTTGGGTTTGAACTTCAGTTTGCTTACTTCCATAGAGACTCCAACCATCACCAGACTGTAGTAAATTCAACAAAAACTCAACAAAAAGAGACAATATTTTAGGCTTCAAAATCCTCCCTTTTAAAATTGTCAATGATGGATAGTGTTCATTTAAATTAAAATATATTACAATAAAGATATGTTCTCAAAAAACAAAGAGTTGAAGGGAGAAACTAGCAGTGATGCTGGATGTAATTTACAGAAGAAACAGTGACCAAGTTTTTCCATGTTCCTTTGCATTGTTTCCTTTCTCTTCCTGCATTGGCACACTTACCATACTGTTTCACAAAACAGAATTGTTTGTCTCTGGCATTGACAAGGGATGAAGATGCAAATCTGGGTTGGATACAGGTAAAAAACAAATATAGAGGACCAATATAGAGGAATTGCCTTAAGAATTGTTCTAAGAATGCTTACTCCCCGCTTTTTTTGGCAAACTGAGTGTTGGTTCGATACCCTTGTATGGGTAAAGAGAAATCCTGAAAAGTTTTCCTGTGCTTTTCTTTCAGTCTTATTCAACTCAAAGTTTCAAAGCATACTGAACTAGCATGTATGGTGGGAAAGGAAGGTGAAATGGTACAACTGTCTGCATGTCTCCTTTGTGCTCTTGCTTATTGCTCTGGTTGGAAAATGCTTGAGGTGAAAACTTTCTGAAACATCCTGTGTAATATAATTATCTTATTCTTTTTGCTAGCTGGCTTGCCTTTTGCAATTCTGACTGCAAGGCATACTCCATTCAAACGAGGAGTGTTCTGTAATGATGAGTCCATCCAGTACCCTTACAAAGATGACACCATTTCATATGAATTATTAGCGGGGATTATTGTTCCTTTCGATGTAATCGTTGTAAGTTTACACCTCATTTTCTTCCATTACCTTGCATTTGAGAAGTTGCCATGCCTTGTTTGCGATCATGTAAACATGATGTCAGAGAAAGTGTTCTTACTCATCAGAGGGGAGTCCACAGTCTTTGAAAAAGGCAGCATTGAGCTCTCAAAATGGAATTCCTTCAGGAGTAGGGATCTGGTTTACTTATGAATAAGGAAAAACTGCCTCGAGAGCCAGCATGATGAAGTGGTTGGAGCATTGAGCTATGACTTTAGGGATCAGAGTTCAGTTCCCGACCATGGAAACCTATTGGGCGATCTTGGGTAAGTCACACACTCTCAGCCCCAGAAAACCCTGTGATAGGTTTGCCTAGGCTTAGAGATACCATAAGTCAGAAATGACTTGTAAGCACACAACGTCCACAACACAAACTGCCTGATGTTGAGCAGAATTTACATACAGCTTAGAACCTTTGTAATTCAGTTATGTTTTAGTCCTTTTAAACTTATTGTTTGCATACAGTTTGCTTCTTTCAAAGGTCTTAGAGCAGCTAACACTATTTTTTATAAAAACAAAACGAAACACCTGCAAAATATCTAGGTTGTTTGGTATCTAAATGGAGCAGTTAAAGAACTGGATCTACTGACTGCTTTTAACTGTTGATCTTAAAACACAACCAAAATGGAAAGTTCATGCAGTGCCTTCAAGGGAAAATGTCTAAGTTTAGGGTATCCAGGAAACCAAATCGGAGACATGATAAAGCATGTTTATTGTCTTTTTGCCTTGAGGATGTGAACAAATTACTGGGTCATTATCCTATTGAAAAATGTCTATGGCCTTTTTCCTAATTTCCAGGAAATAGCTAGAGAGACTTGTTGTCTGCGCTGCAATATGGCATTCCAGAGGTAATGATGAGTCTTAAGAACAGCCTCAAGTTTCAAGGCTGTGATCAAGGGACATCCTTCTTAAACTAAGGGGGGTTGCAGACTGCCAGAAATAGTGCAAATTGAGTCCACTTTTAGGGTTAGGGTTAGGGAATCATGGGAACTGTATTTTATTGTGGCACCAGAGCTCTCTGACAGAGAAGGCTCAATGTCTCAGAGAAAAAAAACACAATTCCCATGATTCCCTAGCACTAACCCTAACCCTAAAAGTGGAGTCAATTTGCACTATTTCTGGCAGTCTGCAACCCCCCTCAATCTGTCCTGGCCTGTATATCTACTTCCCAGCCATGAACAGCCACATGCAAACATAGAGAATAACACTTAAAGTAGTTTGAAGTGAAGCAGAAATGTTTCATTTGAAAAAATCAGTTGTCTTTGGCTCCCTCTCAGTTGTCATTTAATGGCTACCATTCCATCAAATTACCTTAACTCTTTCTATGTCAGTTGGTTGTTATAAGAACTGTAGCTTTAATATACAATAATTTTGTTTCCTTTTCCCCTTCTTGCCTCCACATCAGTTTTTTTTCTTTTATATCATGTTTTTTCAGTTGCAACTTTGAGGACAGGCTTTTTTATTTTATGCTCTGTGAGCGTGTTCAGCTGAAGTTGAATGAAAAAGCTTTGAACAAAGTGATAAGTACTGATTGCACTGAACCTGATGTACTTCACTCAGGACTTCATGTATATGTTTACAAAATAAGGTCTGCAACATGAAAGCCTTTGGGAATGGCTTAATTTTCTGTCGCTGTTTAGATTCCTCCTTAATTGAACTGAATACTGATACACAGGACAAGATGGAACATCTAACATGTTGCTTCTTTCTTCACATTTGTGGAGCAACTGTAAATATAACGTTTTTCTTTGCAGTTCTCCACTTTCTGCATGTTAATTTTAATATTCATCTCATCCCAGCCTTTCTGTCTACTCAGACAAAAAGAAAATAATTGGGATCCTAGTGGCCATTAAATGGCTTTGATATCCTTTGGTATTTTGATGAAGCAGTCATGCACAGGGCTATATAAAGGCTTTTTTGAGATAGCTGGTGTCTCCTGAAGAAGTCTGGATAGTAAGTGTGTCTCGATGCCATTTTCTGTCTGGTGTACAACATATCTTGTAAATTTCGTACAATTCTAGAGTCGCTTCATGGCTGAGAAAAATGTGATTCATGAACAACCTCTATAATGTGCACTAAAGATGGACAAGCATCAACTTTACATAGACTCATGGAATCATAGAAGGGACCTCAAGAACCATGTAGTCCAACTCCCTGCCATCAGGAATACACAGCTAAAGCATTTGTAAAAGATGATCATCAAACCTTTGTTTAAAGACCTCCATTGAAGGAGAATCCATCACTCTCTGAGACAATGTATTCTACAGTCAAGTGACTTGTACTGTCAGGACGTTCTTCCTAAAATCTCTTTTCTTGCAATTTGAATCCATTTGTTTGTGTCCTAGTCTTTGGAGCAGCAGAAAACAAGTTAGCTTCTACATGACATCCCTTTAGATCAGTGATTCCCAGACTGTGGCCTTCCAGGTGTTTTGGATGAAAACTCCCAGAATTCCAGATTATTGTCTATGATTGAGTTTTGGCCAGAATATTGGAGTTGAAGTCCAAAACACCTGGAGGACCAGAGTTTGGAAATCACTGCTTTAGATATTAAAAAATAGCTATGATATCATCTCTCAAGCTTCTCTTCTATATGCTAAACATACCCTGATCCCTAAACTATTCTTCTTTGTATTTTTTTTATTTTTTTACTATTTTGGTCACCCTCCTGAACACATTCCAGTTTTTCTCTATCCTTTTTGAGCTGTGGTGCCCAGAATGGGACATTCCACATAACTTACTATCTGACTCACCATGGATCACGGTACCATCCTGAATATACCACCTTGCCTTATTTCAGAAGCTAAGCCTGGTTGGGCCTAGTTCTAGAATGGGAGGTTGCAAGGATAGCAGGGATTTCCAGCTGAGTTTAGGAAAGAATCCTGCCTGAATGAAACCTTGGAGATTTGTTGCCTGTCAGAGCTGAAAATACTAGTCTAGCTGGGTGAATGGTCTGATAAGGCAGCTTTGTTTTTCTATGATATGGGAATTTGTGAGCATAACAGAATGTTTCTTTATTTTGTTTTTGTTTACTCCAAACATGTAGAAGATGTCAATTTGCTTAGGAGATTTAGTGTCAAACCCTTCTGCCAACAAGGTGTTTTCCTAATTTAAAAGTTCCTCCACAAAATGACTGTTCTCTCTGCAGGGAGAAATGAAAATACAGGATTAGCACTTGCACCAGTATTGTACCTTGCCATGGCATAAATAGCTTTAGGGAGTATGAATTGTGGATGCTCCCCAGTATGTTAGCAAATGTCTCCCCATGGCTGTCTGAATTAGAAAGAACTCTAGGATTACTAAACTACCCAGAACACACACAATTTTGTCTGATTTCAGAAACTAAGCCAGTTTCTTTAGTAGGAGGCTGCATGTATATCATGTTTGCTATAATCTCAAATGTCATACTTTTTTTTGTGCAGTAAGCTAAATTATTTCTAATAAGAGTATTTCTGTTTATTGTAAAATTGATTCTATTATATTTAACTATGATGTTTTAATTTCTTCAGATATGCATTGCACTGAAAGTGATATATATCAGCCAGTGCTAAAATGATTAAAGAGAAATTAAGGTATCGTTTAAACAAATTACTTGCTCCTTATAACAGATGGAAAAGTGAACAGGTTACCATTCTTCTGATTTCCAATTCTCCTTGCTCTTGACTTGAAGTAAAAATAACTTGTCTGTAGTGGTATTTTGTTTATGGAAGTCATTTTCAGTGTCTCTAGCTATTTTTAATGCTGCCTATCATAAAAGCAGTTCTAAAGATTTTTCAGTCCAGGAAGTTATTCAAGGCTATGACAGTATTAACAAAACGTAAAGGATGCAACTCATTACTTTATGTTAGATATTTAAAGAAAAGAGTCTGAAGAACTTCCGAAATAAAATAAAATAAAGCTTTTTTGAAACTGTATTTTAGAAAGCTGAAAAATACTGTTTTTCTGGCCTTCTAATATTATAACAAAAACAAAGCAAAAATATCCATTCTAACCATAATAGAATATTTACTCATTTGTGGAGAAAAAGTGGGATCCAAACGTACTAGAATAACTCTAAAAGTGTAACAGTTTTTTTTAATAAATAGCATGTAATTGCTTAAAGTAGGGGTATACATAATCTGGAGCCCAGACACCTGCACCACCCAATATTCAGCTACTTTGGAGGGCTACAACATACTGTTGTGGCCTCCTTTTTAAGCAACAGAAAAACAACATACAGGTTGAATCTCTGTTATCTGAAATGCATGGAACGAGATTTTGGATTTTGTTTTGGATTTTGGACTGTTTGCATATACTTGATGAGATATTTGGAGATGGGAATCTAAACACAAACATGTCTTGTCTACACCTTATACACATAGTCTGAAGGTAATTTTACACATAATACTTTTTAATAATTTTGTGCATGAAATAAAGTTTGTATACACTGAACCATCAGAAAGCAAAGGTGTCACTATCTCAGGCACCCATAGAAAAAGTTTTGGACTTTAGAGTATATTGAAATTTTGACATTCATATACTGAAATTTTGACATTCTTGCCCAAAATTGGCAATTTTATTCTTAACCCTCATAAAAACAGATGTATTTTGATACACTTATTTCGAACAACAAGTTGTAGCAGCTAATCTCGTTATTTACGTTTTGAATCCTGAAGAGGACTCTATATGCTCCCACACTTAAGAGCAGATTCTATACACTGTGAGACCTGCCATAACAAGGGCAGGATTGCCAGTTAGCTCACGGTGCATTTTTCAGGATTCTGCTGTCTGCAGGCAAAATGCCATGATACAAACAGTGCTCAGATGAATGTTTCATGAAGGGACCATAGTCTTTACCTAGTGCAGTCCAAATGTTTTGATCCCATAACCCTCAGTCAGCATGACAAATGGATAAGGATTTTGGAGAATTAGAGGGCACTAGTGTATACTGTTCACAATCTTTAAAACAGACAGCATGCTACAATATAGATGGTTGTTGTTCCTGACTTAGGGAGACCCTTAGACTGGGGTTTTATTGGCAAGATTTGTTCAGAGGGTGTTTGCCATTGCTTTCCCCTGAGACTCAGGGCTGAAGCAGATGGCCTAGAATGAGCGGTCTCCACCCATGACTCCTGGACTGCTGAGACTGCATGGTCCGCTCCTGAAGCAGGCCACTTCCAGATGCCAGATGAGCTGCCAATAGGGGCGGATTTAATCCGTTCCTTTTTCAGATGGCTCTTGCCACCTTGGCGTGGCCTTGGAGTGGCTTCCGGCTACTCCAGGGGTGTGCATCATGTAAACGCCATGCCCCTAAAGCAGCTGGAAACCGCTTATTTGGCCCGTCTGTTTCAGGCTTGGAACTCACCCAAGATTAGCCAGTGAGTTTCCAGCTGAGTGAGGATTTGAACCCTGGTCTCCCAGATTCATAGTCCAATACTCAACATCACCATGCTGGCTCTCCACAAGACAGCTCATAGCATTGTACATAATGCATAATTATGGTTTCTGCATTCTGTACAAGCTGGGAGTGATGAAGATGCACTTCAAGAAGTCAAGATGGCCTTTGTAGAAACTGAGGGCCTCGGCAGACGACTAATTGAGTCGTCTTCGAGGCAAGGAAGAGGAGGGGCAGCCGCATGCGTGGCGCCCCTTCCTCTTCCTGAGGTCGTCCTCGGAGCCGCCGGCCCTCCGCAAGGCCGGCGCTCCGGGGACAACCTCCCGCCGCAGCGTCCGCACGTGCTGCGGCGGAAAAGGCAGGGAAAGTGTGTCCTACGCTTTTAGGGTGCACTTTCCCTGTCTTGTGGAAGGAGCGCTAATTTAGCGGTCCTTCCAGGGACGCCGCAGGAGCGCTGCGGTGCGGAGGCTGTGCTTCCGCGGCGCTTCGTCCAGCGGCGTCTCCGGCGCCTCCGTCTGCTTCCCCCCTGAGTCTTGTGGCTGCTGTGTTTCTCTACTGAGATCTGCTTGGGCTATATAGAGATGTAAACAAAGCTAAATAATTGCATCTATATCCAAGGTGTTGCATATATGATAGAGTAATTAGGATTATTCCAAAGTTTGTTCCTAGCCCCATTTCCTGAACAGGTTATCCTTCAGTGTGCAGAGAGATGAAAACATTTTCGTGTTGGCTGCCATTCTCAGTCAGCAAAATGCTTCAGGAGACACTGTCTCATTATGTATTTCAGAAGAGATGAAATTTCCGGGGTTAATGATGCAGGTTCTGTATAGTTGTATATTATACTTGAAATCTGTACTTCCTGTGATAACCCCTGAAGATGCTAAACAACATGAACATTAAGAGAGCATTTGGGAACACCATGTCATATGTTTTGCAAAGATGAGTAACCATCCTTCTCTACTGATTGACTCCAATTTTGTAGGTGTGGTTGAAACCAGATTATCATTTCCAGTCACCTTGTCAACATTAGTTTGTTGTTTTCTTTAATCCGTTACCAGTCACCTTTTTCTGAAAGTAAACAATTTCCGAATAGTAAATTCTTTAGATAAATCATATCTCTGTCTAACCTTGTAGTTAACAGAAGTGCTGATTCTGTAGGGAAAAAATACCAATATGCTGGTGTTTATCTTTAGCAAATAAACATGCATAGGTGAGATAAATCTGTCTGGAGATTTATCAGATTGTCACTAATGGTCAGTGATAAAAGTTTCAGAGGTATTAGCATGTCTGGGAAGGAGGTAATATTCTTAAGGTTCCCTTAGATCTGAAAGTACATGTTAAAGAAGAGCATCCTCCTTAGAAGGGTTGAGCTTAATTTTAACATGCTAATTACAGTTTGCTGAGGAGTTTCTTTGGCCGCAAAACAATAGACTGACTGTGGTGCTAAGAATTAGGCACATGCTCTGAAACTCACAATGTGACAACCCAGCAACGCCCATCTTAAATACATGGTCAGACAGCTTGTTTGCTACGTAAAATCTACTGAGGTCATTATGTAAAGGAGATTACCTGTTTCCTGTGAGAAGGCATAACCCATGAATGTGCGAAAATTATCTTGACATAAATGTCCTAGCACATTTCTTAAACTCCAAAGAATTTGTCCCAAATACCTTGCTTCTGGATGGTCTAGATACAAATGGTCCAGTACTTGCTCTGGGCCTGATAATGACATAAGCTTTCAACATGCTTATAATACCAGGATATTGCCTTGTCTTGTGTGCATTACTGGTAGAGGGAATACATGCAAAACTAAGAAAGGTAGCCAATCTTGTTTCAAATGGGTATATTACTGTGTCCTGGTGGCAGAGTGGTTAAATGCCTGTATTGCAACCATTCACAGCCACGAGGTTATGAGTTTGAACCCAGGGTTCTAGGTAAGCTCAGCCTGGCATCCTTCCGAGGTTGCTAAAATGAGTACCCAGCTTGTTGGGGGCAATTAGCTTACACCAGGGGTAGGCAACCTTTCCCCTTTAAGGGCCGAGGGACTTCAGCTCCCAGAATCCCAGGAGCTATTGGCCAACATGGGACTATTGGCCAACATGGCTGAGGCTTCTGGGAGCAGAAGTCCCTCGGCCCTTAAAGGGGAAAGGTTGCCTACCCCTGGCTTAGGGAGTTCTTACTGATAAGCGGTTTAGAAATGTACTTGCTGTTGCTATTGCTACTAACAAACCTATTTCCTATGACTCTGAAAGGTTCAGGGACTGATTATTAATTTTGGGTGGGGATTGCTCTCATTACACTCCCATGCACTGTTGTCAGTATTGCTTCAGCTACTTCCAGGTGTGAGGTCTGGGGCATTTACCTTTTCTGACAGAGCTGGTGGATAATCCTGCCAAAAGGGCCTGGTATTAATTAAACAGGTCCAAGTAGTTCATGCTCTCCCCATAGGCTATTCTTTGCCTATAATATCTTCTGTTATGTCAGCATTACTATATGCCACTTGAATAGTTTGTGGGCTGTGAGGGGACAGGTAAGGGTAGAAATATGGACCACTGAACATGCATTTTGCAGGGTGGCTAGCATCAAAAGAGTCTTAGGCACAAATGGAAATTACTTCTGTCTATTACAAGTTCTACCTTTTTTACTACAGTCATGTATATTGCAGCAAGTACTACTCTAGTCTAGAGGGTCTCTTGATATTCAGAGGCAGACTTTTGTGAGGAAGAGAAAGCAAAGGGCAACTAAAAGGCAATAATGTTCATTGACTAGCCTTGTGGATGTTGACTATCGCAAACCTAACCATTTTTGTACACCCTTTCCAGTCCAATGCCATCCAGATGTGTTGGACTACAGCTCTTCTCCTCAGCCATGGCTCTTCCTAGATTGAAAAAGATGCTTGAGGAGGGGATGCAGACGGGTGGCCCTGGGCCGCCTCAGGAAGCAGAAAATCAGGGCTGCTGCTAGCACACACAGCGGCCCCGATTCTCCCGTTTGCCGCCTCTTAAAAGAGTGGCAAAATGTCGCTTCTATTAGAGGCGGCAAAAGGCCACCCCAAGAGCCGCTACTCGGCTCTTCTCTGGCCCTTCCGCCGTAGCGCGTGAGGATGTCCTGACGTCATGTGCTGTGCGTAAGGGCACGTGACGTCAGGACATCTTCAGGGAGGGGTTGAGGCGGCCAGCGTGCCGCTGCCCCTCCCCTTCTCTGCCTCCGACTCGCTGCTTTGGGCCCATGTGCAGAGGCCCTTAGTCTGTTTAGGAACTCTTAAGTATTAAATCTCATCAATGAATATTTTTTGTAACATCCAGATTTTTAAAAAAATAAAATGATACCCTGTGTCATAACCTTGTAACTTAGCTGCAAAACACTAATAATATATATACTGCTATTTTGTGTGAATATTATAACACTTGTTCTGAATACATAGGACTCAATAGGAAGACTTTGGTTACTACATTTTAATGCTCATTGATGGAGTTATTCACCCACCCACCCCAGTGCTGTTATTTCAGTGGACAGTATTTGGCCTTGGCTAGAGAGTTGAAACAACAGAAAAACCCTTTGAATTCTACTTATGCACTCTTGGGACCGTGCATTTTTTCCTATGGTCTAGCAACTGTTTAGAATAGCTACAGATTAGATTACTGGTTTTAGATTAAATCTTCCTGACAGCAGAAAATGAAGACACTCAGTCCAGTCTTTGCTATGAAATAATGAGTATCAGTGCTCTGCAATCAATTTACATGAATGTGAAAGAAAATAAACAAAAAACAACACTTCAGTGGCCACTAAAATTACAAAGGTGTATTTCCCCATACTCCCAGATCTCCACCTTTAAGGCCTCTATTATTGGTTTGGTAAAGCTTTGTATCCTCCTCTTTAAAAAAAAATAAATCAATTTCGTGGAAGTATGGGAGGTTCCCATATTTAAAAGTTGGCCTTTAACATCTCTGGCAAGTGTGTTCTTGTCTTGCCATTTTAATTAGTTTCTGAATTTCCAGAATGATCATGTTCTTGGCAAAGAAACAATTTCTTTTGAGCAGAAGGTTAAGAATGAGTGGAAACTGGATGAAGAATGAAATGTGCTATGTGCTTAGGGAGCTACTATTGAGCTTTTGTGAAATAGTGTGGGAAACGTTATCTCCAGGAAAAAAAGGTGAAGAGTTCCCAGTACTTATGTTGTTGGCCATTAAATTTTCACCTTGTAATCAAAAAGAACAGAAGTTCCTGTTTACTTCAATGATTTTTGGCTTGTTATTTGAATCAGACATAAAGATGGTTTCCAGAAATTATTTGCTTTTTATAGAACCTGTATGAACTCTTTCATATAGATAATTGAAAACTCACTTTACAAATGTGCATAGCAATGATTGAGAAACTCTGATATCCTCCTTTTATTCTAATCTTATGAATGTATTTCCATTTAATTAGAGTCTTTCTGTTTTTTTATTCTAGATGATCCTAGGAGAGGCCCTTTCTGTGTATTACAACCGTTTGCACTCCAATTCGTTTGTGCGAAACAACTATATTGCTGCTATCTACAAAGCCATTGGGACATTCATTTTTGGCGCAGCTATTAGCCAATCTCTGACAGACATTGCCAAATATTCTATAGGTAGACTGCGACCTCATTTTCTGGACATATGTAAGCCAGATTGGCCACGGATCAACTGCAGTGCAGGTTACATTGAGAACTTCAGATGCCTTGGAGACAAAGCAAAGGTTAATGAGGGGAGGTGAGTGTGGTAATCTAATATGTATGTATGTATTCATGTATGTATGTATATGTATTGGGATTTCCTGATGAAATGGTGAATTTAAATACTTTGTAAGTGGAATTTTGATCCCAATGGGATTGGTTTTGTAATAATGACAGGCGTGAAGTTCAACAACAACAATAACAAGAGATGCTTTCCAGAATTTAATCTGCTAATTGAGTTGAAATAATTACAAGCTGCTGTTGTCATCAATTCATTTGTTAGATTCCATTTATGAAATGCTCAGCTATGCAAAGAGTAGGAAACAAATCTTATAATAGTAGGCTGGCATTATATTACTGATCACCATGTTTTCCTTTTGATGAATTGGTATCTTTAAGAGCAGAATATCACAAGTAGAGTTAATGAGAGAATTAGTTTGCCTCATACAGCTTATGTCACTTCTTTATGTGGAATTATTCCTTCTGTTTCCGTTGTTCAGTTGTGGGCTGTACAGATGGCCCCAAAGGAGTGGCTTGCCACTGCCCTTTTGCTCGCTGGATTGGAGCAGCAGCAATTGCATGCTGTGGCCCCAATCCAGCGTTTTTTCGCCCCCTCCAAAAAGCAGCAAAATCCAGCTCTTTGTGGGAGCAGAAAAAAGCTACTTTTGCTGCAGTGGCAGTGTTTTTCCTGCGTTTCTTCGGTGCAACATGTTTAAACGCTGTGCCGCAGAAATGCTGTGGATCCACCCGCCATCTGGTCAGCCAGGTGGCTCCCCAGCAACTTGCGGGTGGAGTTGGGGCAGGCCTCCACCCCAGTGCTGGCATTTCTTGCTGGTTTGTATAGCCCCTTTGTGAGTGCTGTTCCTCATATAGCCAAAATGGCACCACTCATATGCAAATGAGGATTTATTGAGGTTTCTAGAAGTTCAGAAATTGTCAAGGAACAAACCTCCAAAACTCAGGAAGATGTATCATGTTCACTGGCAGTATGATGCTGGTTGGCTGATGGAGGGGTAGAATGGAAGGGTGATAGGAAACAGTAAGTGGGGTTTGTACATGTTTTTAACTGTAAGCCGCCTTGATTGTTATTATTATTATTATCTGGAACAGCAGATCTTTCAGTTATGTAACATTTTAGTATAAGCCCACTTTTCTATAGCTTAACACTTATCTGGCATAGATATAATATTAGTTGTAATAAGTTATAATAGATAGGTTTTTAGGCATCATTGATCCAAGTCACAGATACCAAAAACACCATTTCCCATTCCCATAGCTATGACAGCCTTTTGAGTTTTTTCTAGACCAGCAGAATAGAAGTAATTAGAACATTTAATGTATAAAAGCCAATTGGAATTGTTGAATCTTATTCAGAATCTTAATTCAGCACTTGCAATGTGATCAAGTCTTTCATTGCACCTGGAGACAGCAATCTAAAGCAGGGGGTCCAAAGCACAATTTGTGCTGTACTTAGCACTGTTCTCCAGCACCTTGCTATTGCTCCTCACCAACAAGCATTGCTATCTGAGATATCAATGTCACTTGCCTAATGCTAGGGTCAGCTCTACAATAATGCTCAGTAAAGTTGAAGGAAATAGGAAAAGAGGAAGACTACTACAGGTGGATTGATCCAATCAAGGAAGCCGCAGTCCTGAATTTAGAAGCCCTGAACAGAGCTGTTGATTACCAGGACTTTTTGGAGGTCTCTCATTCATAGGGTCACCATAACTCAAAATCAAGCTGAAGTCAGCAAGAGTCAGCTCTGCAAATCAGACAGCTAATAATGGAAATTTTATGACATAGTGGTTTGAATGTTGGACTAGCACTTTGGAGACCAGGATTCGATTTCCAGCTCAGCCATGAAACCCACTGGATCACTTTGGCCATGTCACATGCTCTCAGCCTCAGGAGAAGACAATGGCAAACCTCCTCTGAACAAATCTTGCCAAGAAAACCCCATTATACGATCCCCTTAGGATCGTCATGTCAGAAATGACTTGAAGGCACACAACAACAACAGCAACAACTTGTTGTTGAATATGGAGTCTTTTGGTTATGCATACAATTGGTATGATTATGACTTTCATTAGAAAGCATAAGTACGATATATACTCATGTTTAAGTCTAGAAATGTATGTTACAAAATTGATGTAAAAAAACCTGAGTTGACTTATCCACAAGTCAGTGTAAATACTATACATTAACTCTTATTTTAAAAAAGGAACCATCTCCTGGTGAAAGACA
>CM034703.1:31263110-31273716 GCA_020142125.1 Phrynosoma platyrhinos | reverse complement strand
TACGGGAGACCGGCCCAGGTCTCCAAAAGGTTGCCGGTCCCTGGCATACAATAACAAAAACAAAAACAACTTCTTAAAAGATCTGCAGCTATGTAGTCATCAAAATTGCATTAACTATCTCATTAGAAAGAAGCTCAAGATGATTTTCCTCCAGTTTGCATCTAGAAGTAACAAGTAAAGTATATTTCAAGTTGGTAGCACAGTTACTTTCATTCTAATACTAAAAAGAGACAACTGAAACAGAGTGATACATGTGCTTTTGAATCTCCCACAACAATTATAGATTAGAACTTTTAAACAGTATTTTGATTTGTTGTTTTTGAATAAGGCATGTGCTACACTCTCAAACTGGAGAAAGGAAACATTAAAGCAGTTCATAGTAGCATTTATTTGTTAAATTGTGTATTGCTTTATTGATCAAAGAACCTCTTCCTTTTCCTAGCAAGCCAGCTTTATGGAATGATTTCTGCATGTAAAAATATTTAATTGTATCCAGTGGTATTTGTCTCTTAAAACAGATTCCCCTGCCCTCCAGCATCCCTGAAAATTGGTCTGGAAATTTTAAGCCCTGTTGTTGGGCAGATGCCTATTTGTGTGATGTGGAATGGCATACATTCAGATTAGGCATTAGACAGTAAATCAACTAAATTTTTTAAAGGAACATATTGTTAAAATGCCTCATTGTTTTTGACTTTTAGAGAAAATAATACCACAGTCACATGTGATGGGCATCTCTTTTCTTTGTTTTTTGTGCCTACATAGGGAAGGATTATGGGTGCAATTGCCCAAACTGAAGAGAATGACAACTAAAATTTTAGCATAGGATGTTTATCTGTTCATAATGTCTCTTTATGTTATACCAGTTTTACAAAAAATGGGCAAGATAAGTTTGAATAGAGAATAGTTTTCTATTTGTAGGTAAAGACAGAGTGCTAAAATGGAAGCTGAAAGGAAGATAATTATAACTCCAGAATAGATGCCACATACATGTTAAATATATATTTAGGTTTTAATGTAAGACTTGTATTTTCAGTTGCATAATTTTTTAGTGGAAAATGATATATCACAGATCTTTTGTAGAAAGGTCAGGTATGTAGAGTTAAGCATTCCTACACTTGCTGGTATGTTTTTTCCAGCTTGATTAAGGATAATATTGAAGAAAAGCAGAGCTTGTTTTTACTTTGTGTACTTTGGAAAGTGACAGGTATTTTTGTAATTGTATAAGAATAGGAGCTGAATTTTTTGTATCATAGTTTGTAAATTTTCCTTGGTGCAAGCTATGCCTTCCTTGGTGCAAGCTATGCCAGTGAATACCAGGTGCTGTTGCTGTATTTCAGAGAAAGGAACTGGTAAAACCACAGCTGAGTATTCCTTGCCTAGGAAAACCCTATGAAATTCATTGGGTCACCATAAGTCGACAGACAACTTGAAGGCATATGTACAAATACACACACACACACACAGCAAGCTATATGTCTACCTGTTAGTGAACACATGAAAAGAGTATTGTTAGACATTTTTTAAGTTGCACTCAAAACAGCTGTCTAGCAGCACAATTAATTGGAGTCCGGTTCCAGATGCTTTGGATAGGCATCAGAGGATGGCCATGACCTTCGTGTTCTGCTGGTGAGTGTCCAGAAGTATCTAGGTTGCTGTGGTTAAAAACAGAATGGTGAACCATGTGAAACTTGGTCTGATGCTACAAGGCAACTGTTCTCATGGCAATTTACACTAGTGGATATAACACAGGGGTGGTCAACTGCAGATGGTTTGGAAACTGCACCAGCCCCTTTCCCCACTATTTGCAGAGAAAAGGCTATTTTGGGCCCTAAAAAATGTGGGGAAGAATAGTATTAAATTAGGCAATTTTACCCCCTGGTAGTTAGTCCAGCCTGGGAATCCAGTTTATTGGTGTGACTTATGGTTAATTGTGGAGACCCCAGTGAACAGCAGCTATTATGAAGGACTGAAGGGACATGAGCTAACTTTGCCGTTGCCTTTAGGTTTTATTGCTGCATCCTGCTTAACATTTTCACGTAATCAATGCACCATTGTTTTGGTGCACTTGTGGTATCGTGTCATTCTGTCAGGCCCTCAACTTTTTGGCCTATGAAGTAAGAGGATCAGGACTCTGGAATTATTACAGTTTGTGTGTGTGTGTGCGTGTGCGTGCGCAATTGTCTATTCTTAAACTGAATTTGTTTTCAGTGGTGAGGAAATTGAGAGCGGCACTTTGATCTAATGCAACTTTGTATCTTTCATCATGTGAGGCCTGCTTTACTCTATTTGATGACTGGAGGTATGTGATTGGTACCCCTTCGATTTGACATAGGCAACTGGCCAATATTAATAACAAAGTGACATTGGTATGCAAAGGTATCTTATAGCACATTTGAAACTAACTGAAAGAAAGAAGATGGTAGCATGAGCTTTCGTAGACTTGCGCCTGCTTTCTAAGATGCATGTTTAGGAAGCAATCTCAAGTCTACAGAAGTTTATGCTACCAACCTCTTTCTTTCATTTAGTCTCCAAGGTGCTACAAGATCCCTTTGCATACTGATTTTCCAGACTAACATGGTTATGTCTTTTAAAACTGACATTGTGTACACAAGCTCTGCTCAGATAATGTTGTTCCTGCCACTCCCTGTTAGCCATATTCCCCTGGCTGTGCTGTGAGCAGGTTTGATCCATATATAGTAGAGAAAGGTCAAGGATAAGGGAGAGATCCCCAAGGGAGGAAAATCTAAAATCAGTCCACAGGATTCCCCAAACTTAGTGAAGCCACAAATATAAGTGACCGTTTATTTACTGTGTTTTTAACATGTTGTACACCACCTTGGATCTTGTGATGGGAGGCAAATGGGATATAAATTAAATAAAATATTATGTTATATTATATTATATTATATTCATACATTTAGATATATGTTGAATTAGGCCCATTTATTTATTTATTTGGAGTATTTATACCCTGATCTTCAGCCAAAAAGGCTCACAGAGCAGTTTATGAAGTTCTGTGTTAAGAATTAAGCACTTTCATATAAAACTGTACAGATTGCTACACTAATCTAGCGCCATGTTGTTTATAAAGACAGACGATGACGGTTCAGGGTTTGACAAATCTTTTCCCAGTCTTACCTGGACATGCTGGGGAGTGGACCTGGAATCTACTATGTGCCAAGCATGTATTCTGCTAATAAAACACATCCTGTCTCCTAATTCATAGTTGGGAGTAGACGGTTAATTCTTCATTTTAATGTCAACTGACACTTTCACAGGGGTTTCAACATCTTAGAAGAATTCTTTTTCAAAAAGTTATTAACCACTTGCCCTTGAAATATTCATCATCTCGGAATGTTCCTACTTTTTAGATTTATTCTGTTTTGGCTTAGGAGGCAGCTGGAGAGCTGTTTTCTACCAGAAACCATCTCACTTCTGGCTCACAGTTCTGGGACTCATGTTGCCAAACTTGCCACATCATGGGAAAATGTTGTGGGATAGGATTTATTTTATTTTGTTGTTTTTCCTCCACATAAAGTTACATAGATCAATTAGGGCATCGAGTTTCCTGAGTACTTGGGCTCACCTTTGGCATTCCACATCAGGGCAGTTTTCTATCATCATCGTCATACTTCCTTTCAAACATGTCCTTGTTGTTTGCTTATTAAGTGTTTTAAAAGCATTCTGAGTACTGTACAAAAGTTAAAGGTCAGTTTGCTGAAACAATTTATGATCTTGGGAGAGGGGGAGAGAGAGGAAGGGGATAAAGAGAAACAGACACAAGCAGCAACTAGCAAAAATTCTTTTAAATTCTTAATTCTTGAGAGTTTTGGCTTATCAGGGACAACACACTGTGTTGGTGCATGTTGCAGATGGGAGCAGCTAAAGAAACCATGGACCTTCCCTTTGTGGGTTGCTTATTGTGACATCTGAGCCCAGCAGTCTGGCTACTTGTTCCACCAGCCAGCCAGGGAAATAACCCTCAGTTTGTTAGTGGTTTATTTAACTAGTTCTTTGAGGGAGAGGCAAGACAGATTCCGATCTTTGAACTCATGATAAGCCGACCACAGATTGAAAGTCTGTAGCTTGTTTAACCACTCTGTCTTGGCAATTAAGCTTCTACTGATTAAAAAAAGAAGCCACCTTAGTCCAGTGTCTGACAGTTTCCACAGCTCTAGAGTGCCTAGTATCTCTGTTTTTCACAGTGATAGAATCTGGTGTGTTTGGGGCAAGATAGAGTTTACAGCTGGATTTTATATTTTCAAGGAGGGAAATCAATTTTTTTGGCTTTCTTCCTTGGAGATTTCTCCAGGTGAAATCTCTATCATCACATTATATGACAGAAGAGAGATAGTCAACTTTAACAGAGTGGGGGCACATTCCCCTCATTGGAGGGTTGGAGTCCCCACTGTCACACTCCATAGTTAGATATGCAGTTTTTGAAACTATAGGGGTAGGGGAGGAAATGCACATTCCCTCCATTTTTCTGAAATGGAAATTTTCAGAAAAATTGAAAAATATAGTATTAGCATGCTCTATGGATTGAAAGTCATTTTGTTACTTTAGGAACATAAAAAGCATTGCATGCAACTTAGCTTGGCATAAAATTAACATGTTTGAATTATTAAAAGTACAGTTTATTAAGAAAATAATTACAAATAGAATTTAAAGAAAAAGTATACTTTTTTGTTACAAATGGAACTATAGTGTCCTGAACTATAAAGAACACCTGAACTATAAGAGACATTTTTGTTTTGCCAGTTCATGGGACTAGACAGAAAAGACCCAATGAAAACAGGGTGGGAGTAATCAACTCTTAGCAAAACAATTTTTTTAAAAAATCTTCATTAGTTCTTCATAGTGTCAAGTAGACATTTCACACTCATTCCAATAAGAGGAACTAAAGGCCTTTGCAGACTATCAGAAATAGTGCACATTAAATTGAGGCACTGCCCTGGCTCAGTGCTAGGGAATCATGGGAACTGTAATTTATTGTGGCACCAGAGCTCTCTGACAGAGAAGGCTCAATGTCTCAGAAAAAAATACAATTCCCATGATTCCCTAGCACTGAGCCAGGACAGTGCCTCAATTTAAAGTGCTCTATTTCTGGCAGTTTGCAAAGGCCCTAAGAAAATGAACCCAAGACCCAACAATTTTAATTATCTGATACTATATAAAGTCATACATAAAATTTTATAAACATTATTTTGGGACACTATATATGCACGTGTCTTTGTTGTTATTAACTGCCTTTGAGTCATATTCAGTGACCCCATGGATGAGACACCTCCAAAACCCCTGTCCTAAACCACTGTACATAATTCCTTCATGCTCCTAGCCATAGCTTCCTTGATTGACTCTCTCCATCTGGTATGTGGTCTACCTCTTCTTCTCCTACCCTCTACCATTCTTAGCATTATTGTCTTTCCTAATGAGTCATGCCTTCTCATGATGTTACTGAAGATGACAGCCTCATTTTGGTCATCCTGGCTTCTAGGGAGAACTTGTATTTTATTCCTCATGCTATTAGAAAATTTCCTGTAATCCAATTTTTCCATTTTTCGGGAAAAAAGGGGTTTTGAGTGTAAAAACAAAGCAAAAAAAAAAAAAAACCCACCTCTGAGGCTTCCCATTTCTGTCTATACCACTCCCCACCACCACCACATTGGGTGAGGGCAAAAACGTCAGTTTGACAGTCTCTGTAAAACAGGTGACCCCCTCATTTTGAAAGTGTGTAAAAGTCTTGGAGTGGGATGGGTGGCAATTTTTAGTATATTAAAGGATGCCTGACATCCATTAACCTACATCCTGGCATAAATCCTACTTGATCAGGGTGAACATATTCTGTGACAGATTTATTATTAGTATTGGTTAGAATAGATGTTAATATTTTGGCATCTTGATTAATTAAAGCTATGGGGCTAAAGGATTTCACAAATTCCACAAATGGACTATCCTCTGTTGTTTTTGGTAGTGGAATAATCCTTGAATAATGTCAGCTAATTAGTGGGCTACCGTGGTTCATTATTTCATTATATAAATTAGTCATATGTGGGGTCATTTCATTTTGTAAAAGCTTGTAAAATTCCTCTGACATCCCATCAGGTCTAGGAGACTTGCCTAATTTTATTTTCTGTATTATTTTCTTTTCCTTGACGTAGTCAATAAGAAGAGATTTGTGGGCTCTGATGAGTTTTTTGAGGTTTAATGAGTGAATACATTCATCAATACACAGATCATGGAGGAACAAAGATTGGAATAAAAATATTGGAAAGTATTATTCCACTAGAATTAGTTTTGATATTTCCTCAGGTATATTTATTTAATAGTTGGTATTAGTTTTCATTCAGGTCTTTTCTTTCCTAGCCTCTCTCAACAATTTAGAGTTTTTATTATTATGCTCATAATAATGTTCAGTTCAGGAGAACTTAACAAAGAAGTTATCAAACAAAGAAACCCTGAAGTTATCCTAAAGGCATAATCGACCCAGAACTGGCTTTATAGCTATGTGGGTATAGTCTTTTGTTTTGCTTTTGTTTTGGATTAACCATTTTTCTGGAATTTTGTTTTTATATAGATACCTGATTTTTTTGTCCTAGGAGACCAGATTGGTGCTCTGTTTTATATGTAACTTCACCATATGAGAATGGCTGCTTTTTTAAGCCAGCATTTTCTTAATAAATAATTCACTTTTCTAAATGTGCTTTAGACACATTTAGGAACAAGGCAGTCCTAGAATGTTTTAAACATAAAATAAATGGAGATACAGTTGAACTGATTTTTTTTTTTAAAAAAAAACAACTACCAGCAATGTCAAGTTCCCTCATCTACTAAATGATGCATAACTAAATAAGAATGTCTTTACTTGCCTAAAACCACAATCTAATAAAAGAAGTGCCCTGTAAAATGAAAAACATAAAATGATTTCATTGCATTAAATTTAAATATAGTGATTGAACCAGCTTAAATTTACAGCAGTTTGGGGAAATGGTCAGGGTTGATTTGGAGCTTCCATAGGAAGATGAGTTCACATCTGTGGGATGACAGCTACTCTGTGTTTTGAGATGTATAAGCAGTTCTACATGGCCACATGGAGAGGTATATAGATGGTAAAATACCAGATATTGGGCATTGCTTTTTGAACATCATCTCCCAGAACATCCTAACCACCACTGGTTTTTGGGGGATTCTGGGAATTGTCATTCATTTCCCCCCTTAACCTCTGCTATATACTCAGGGAGAGAGTATATGGATGCTACACTGATGAGTCTAATGTGCTAAATGATTCAGAGTGTAAGTCAGGGGTAGGCAACCTTTCCCCTTTAAGGGCCGAGGGACTTCAGTTCCCAGAAGCCTCAGCCATGTTGGCCAATAGTCCCATGTTGGCCAATAGCTCCTGGGATTCTGGGAGCTGAAGTCCTTCGGCCCTTAAAGGGGAAAGGTTGCCTACCCCTGGTGTAAGTTACATGATTGTGTCTTTAAACTACTTCACTTAGAATAACTGCTATCTTAAATTTTGGAAATTGTCAGAGGCATCTTCAGTGAGATGAAAAGACCTGTGTTAGACCTGATCTGTGTCAAGGCAGAAGAATTAGGGAAGTACTTGGGGCCTTATGAATCTCAACGGTAAGAATGACTGGAGGTCCATATCTTTCAGATTTGAGTTTCTGTTTCAACCTGTGAAATAGTTTCCACTGGTATCTCACTGCTCTGATTTACAGTTGAATTTTTGTACATGGGAGTTGTTGAAGTGAGAGACCCATTTTTATATACCATGGGTGGAAGTTTGTATAGTCTTGTGCAGGATACAATTTCACAGCTTCCAGTAAAATAGAACTGTGGCTTTCTCATCAAATGAACTTTGCAAGGGCTTTTCTATTGAGGTAATACCTCTCTGTATTTTGGAAACTATTTCAGGCACAAGCCAGAAGAGGGATAGAATTTCACTTTATACAAAGTTCTGAAATCAAATCTTCAGATATTTTCAAATGCATTGTCTCTTAAGTTGGGAAACAGAAAACAGGACTTCATATTTTAAGTTCTATATGAACAAAAGTGAAACAATCCTAGTAGTAAGAGGCTTGATTAAATGTGTGGAGTTCTCTGTGTCTGGTGCAATTGAAACAGCCCTTGGCAATCAGGCATAAAAATAGAGTTTACAGTGTTGACCTTGCTTGACAGGCTCTTAATTGCAGTGTGTGTCAAAACTGTCTTCAGAGATTGTTCTCCATACTTGTTTAGCCAGATGTGTATGTCAGTTTTTGCAAGGAAGATGAATTGGTGTGTAGCTTGTAACATTTTGTAATTAATTTAGTTTGAGAAAGGGTTTGACTGTAACTTCAGAAGGCTTGCTGTATAGGAAGGGGTGCATTCAGATGGATAAAAGGTGGTTTTCTTCCGGCCCTGCTGAAATTAGGAATAACCAAAATGGAAAACAATTATTTTTAAAAGAAAACTGCTACTTTTATTATAGAATTAAAAAACTGGATATATAGAACCAGCTTTTGCTTCATACCTGTTGCCTTGAGCCATTACCATTGAGGCTATTAATGCTGCCAAAGGCAAAGATGAGTAATTCCTGATTCTTTTGCAGATGCCTCTCTTTTCTTTCCCCAATTTTCAGCTTCTGGACTGCTTATCCATAAACTGGCAGGATGTTACTAAGGTCCCTAGTGTGTGCTAGATTATTGTGATGGTCTGTAATACTGACGGCTTTGAAAACGGTCCAAACCATTTGTCTCTCTCCACTGAAGACAGAATACTGAATAAGTAGATCCATGATCTGATCTGACAGGGACTTAGGATTCATTACTCACAGCATGTATAATGTTGCCTCTTTAAAATAGCAGCAATAACATGCCTGCTTAAGTTGGCCTTCTCAAAAATTCTTCTTAAATTTCCAAGACTTGTGTTTTCTGTTGGCTTAGATGGTTTCATGGTTTCCAGGGCTAGATCTACAGGTCTGTTCCCAACTTTATGCAGTACATTATGTATAGGCTAAAGCCTTCTTAATCTATCATACATATGCTCAGAGGTGCTCTTGGTTGCAGAGCTGTCACTGAAAATAGGTTCCATATGAATGTTGGTTCATATGTAGAATCCTGAAAAGAATAAGAATCGTGTCTTATATAGTTGTTCCATCGCTGATAATCTGAAGTACTTCCTTTTTAGTCTAGCTGCTGGTGGCAGATCTAATAAAATATGTGCATGATGTATACTGAACTATAAACCCCTTGAGTTCTTATAAATACAAGTTAATCTTACTTTTACTAGAGGAAAATGTGAAAATATCTTTATGCTATGCTTAGCAGGTTAGCACATTATTGAGCAAATTAGAAGCTGCAATCCAGCAGACCCCTGGCAGCCATCAGAAAACAGCTCCTGGATATGGCTGACAGGGGAACCTTAAGGGGAATAATTGTTGCATATATTTGCTAAAAATTTCCTTTAAAAGCAGGTGCTCTCTTTCCACTAACAAGAAATAGGAAATCCTCTTGGGTATCTGAAGTAACTTCTTATTGCTGAAACTAAGTTGTTCTGAAACATTGTGGTTGAACTCTGACAGTGCTTAGGTTAATGTTCCAAATAAATGGTCCCATTAAAGCATACTGATGCAAACCAGTTTTCCCATTATTGTGAAACATTGCAGCTTTATTGTGAAGAGCTGTCTTCTGGATCCATTTATCTATATTTCTCCATACATATTGGGGCTGAGGTGGGGAACTCTGCTGGAAAGCCATTTATGGGAAGGAAACTGGCTGCCATTTGTTTCTAAATCTTGGCTCTCTTTCAATTGCTGTGGCTTTGGACAGTTACGTTTTCTCTTTTACAGGGAATTTTACACAGAGAGTTTTGCACAATTATGGTTGGCTTGATAAAAGGTCTTATCAGAGTACAGACTTTGGAATTTGTCTAAGTAAATAAAAAATGAATTAGTACTGATATAAAGCCAACTTTAAGAGTGCATGAGTACCAAAGACTGATCACTTCTTTCCCCCTCTGTGCTTCATGTTTAAAAATAAAATGAATTTTGATATAATGAAATTGATACAAAAAGAGCATCAAAAAGAGCATCAATGTTGCGGGTCACAACAATAAAATCATACATAACAAATCACAACATTCCCACCCACCCCTTAAAACAGTATTAAATCAATAACAAATTAAAACATATTTAAACAGTTTAAAACACATTACATATAACATCTTGCAACAGCAACATTGGGCCATGGCAATGTTTGCTCATGCCCTCTGTAGATGGAGCTATGGAAAGATCATTCAAAGGGAGGAATTAGCCGAGGCCGGGATATTTAGTCTGGAAAGGCCTGCCAGAAGAGATCCGTCTTGACAACTCTTTTAAAGCTATCTAGCGATGTTAATTGACGGATCTCGTCCGGCAGGCCGTTCCAGAGTCTGGGGGCGACAAAGGAATTATTGAGAGAAAATCGGCCCAATTTGCAATATTTGCATTCCAGTTATAAATTGGACTGATTTTATTCGGTTTTCCTTCAAATTTCTGGTTTTCTGTTATGACACTATAGAAAAAAAGAAACATCTACACCTCTCCTGAATAGGCAGAAGATTTTTCTCTGAATCATATATATAT
>CM034703.1:31242584-31256587 GCA_020142125.1 Phrynosoma platyrhinos | reverse complement strand
GGGAATGAATCTCGCAGCACCTTTGAGTCTAAATGAATTATTTTAGCATGAGCTTTTGTAGATCTTTTTGTCTGCTTCTTCAGATGCACTAAAATGAAGTACAGTATTAAGTCACAGGTATTTAACAACAGTTATGTAGGATCAGAGTGTAACAGGATTCAGAAATATTCAAATTGTGACTGCAAATAAACCTGCAAAGAGCTGTTTTAAGATGTTACCAATGAGTTTGCCATGCTAGCAGTGGTACTCGATAAACAATGCTTCTGATGTGGAAGGCATCCCTGGAAGGATATCTCGGCATCTACCTGCTTTGTCAGTGTGGTTGAGCTCACACCCTGCAGCAAATGTCAATCTGTCTGAATCTTGGGCATTCCAAAGAAGAACCATGGGGTCATACCACCAATTGGGTAAACTCTCTATGAGCCTATACAGACTTCCAGAAATAACCCAGCTTGAGTCCACTTTAACTGCCTTGGCTCAGTGCTAGGGAATCATGGGAATTATAGTTTTTTCTGGGACATTGAGCCTTCTCTGTCAGAGAGCTCTGGTGCCACAATAAACTACAGTTTCCATGATTCCTTAGCACTAAGCCAGGACAGTTAAAGTGGTGTCAAGCTGGACTATTTCTGGCAGTCGATATAGTCTCAGAGTCACCCTTTTGCTTCCCTCCATCCTTACAGCATACCAGACTAGCATACCTTTGGAAAGTAGCAGAGTTGACTTGGGCAACTTACTTCTGGATGCAAGGAAATGGTATCTCATTTTGCTTTGGCTGAACCAGTTGGATCTTCTCTTTCTGATTTCATGTTTAGCCTAGGGGGATATGGTTACTGATGCCATCAGTCAGCTTGCCTTTAGGTTGAGCATTAAGAAGGGTGGTGTGATGTGAGTGATGGAGAACAACTTACCTTTATTCTAAACAATCCAAGGATGGAAAAGGAGAGAATGTGCCCATCTTTCTTCTTTTAAACAAACTTCAGCAACATAAATATATGTGTAATTGCCACTCAGACATGGGCAGGATACATTCTATCTATTTCTTGTGGTGGTGTTGTGTGCCTTCAGGTTCCGACTTATGGCTACCTTAAGAGGAACTTATCATGGCATTTTCTTGGCAAATTTTGTTCAGAGGTTTGCCATTGACTTCCCTGAGGCTGAGAGCATGTGACTTGCCCAAGGCTGCCCAGTGGATTTCATGCCGAGCGGGACTTGAACCCTGGTCTCCAGAGTAATAGTCCAACACCCAAACCACTACGTCACACTTGTTTCTCTATCTATTGCTTATTATTTCTTTTTAGTAAGGGAATGGTACCTTCAAAAGCAGATCAGATGAGCTACTCAAAATGGTGACTTTAATTTCATGACACCACCATAATTTAAGCACTTAACAGAAAAACATACAACATGCCTGCATTCTTTCTGTGAGTCATTTAGGAATGAATTTCATAGGTTATTCTTAAAAGTTGTTCGGACATCTTGTGGATTTAATATACTCTGGAAAACTTAAATATTTTAAAACATTGGGATTAGGATTTTTTAATAGAAGTGCTTATTACTGCAGGATTGTTCATGGGAAGAGCATTTAGTTTGTTAAGATTACTTCACATTTGTACGTGTGCTCCACAAGTTCTGGTATTTGTGTACCTGGCCACAACCTCCATTTGTAGGATTTGATTCACTCTCTGCAATAAATTTTATGAGTGTTTCAGCTCCCCACAGAGTAAAAAGTCTGGTCTTCTAGCTTATAGTGACATTTATTCCTTGTTTTTTGTTTTGGCCAGAGAGCATTCTTTAAGTGCTGTCTGATTGTTTACCTGCAATGAGATCTCTTGTTTTTGTTCTTGGCTCTTGTTTTTGTTCCTAGTCACTTTCTATGAAGTGAATGTTTTTTATCATAAACAGTGGCAGTACTAACAACAGTGGTGTCTGCTGACCTTGTGTGATTCTATTTGTGTTAAAAGAACTGCACTGTGAAGCTGTCTTGCACATCCATGGGCCATCTAGTCTGATATTGGCTCCTGTGCCTGGCAGCTGCTCTCTAAGACAGAAATATTTCCTGGCATTACTTCTGTAACATCTTCCAACTTCGGATTGAATTTGGAACGCTTACTCATGCAAAATGTGCTCCAGCAGTGAGCTGTTGGTCAGTACCTTCAATGCAAGGAGTGTTATGTGCTTATTTGCTCACCCTAAGAATATATTTAATACGTACATAGTCTTAGTAATTCCAAAAAAGAAATATATTGTATTGGTTCACAGGGGTAACCCCAAATCTGAAAACCACAGTTGAGCAGCATCTTTAGTCAAATCAACTACAAAGGCACAGAACTTGTATGTTTGGTTTTTTTTTTTAGTTCTCCAGAACTCTTAATTGTAGATGGTAAAGTATTGAGGAAGGGTAGAAATACATGGCAATCCAAATGTTTTTTTGACTAGATGTTCTAATCTGTTGAAATCTCCAGTTAAACTTAGTCCCAAGAGGAGGGATTCAAGTCTTGAGGAGTCACACAATTGGGCAAGCATCATGATCTCTAGCCATAGTCTCTAGGAAGAAAATGATATGGTGGTTTGCTTTATCTGGACATACTCTTAGTAGTCTGAGTGAAGCATCCAAATGAAAAGTCTTCTTGGATTCCAGAAAATCCTTGAAAGAACTCTGAAATGAAATGAAACTGAAACTCTGAAATGAATAAAAAAGACCTACCTTGGAAAACCAGAAATTAAAGGGGAAAAGATCTGTTGTCTTGGTGCCATTGTTGAATAGGACCTGTCCTAGATAGCTGTGCCTGCTCCCTTGTTTCACATAGCAAGGGAATCCAAAGCAGATTTAAAACTGTAGGAAGATTTGTGTATAAAAGAGCAGCACTTTAGGTTTTGGGCCCAGGGTCTTTAACCATTTGCTGCTTTGGGATGCATTTGAGCATATACTTACTGTATTGTAAAGCATCCTTCTCCAGCCTGTTAAGCTGCAGATTTGTTGGACTGCAACTACGATCAGCACTTGCTAGTATGGAGGTGATGGGATGTGTAGCCCAACAGATCTGTGTGGGCATCCAGATGAGAAAGACAACAGTATAAAGATGATGAATTTAAAAAAAAAAAACCAAACACCTCAAAATCACTTTATCTCTGAATCCTGGAGCAACTTGCTCAAACCAAGTTACAATGTGAGATCTTTTACATCTCGCTTGTCTGCTTTCCTCAGCTCTCTCTCCCTACCTTATTAGCCTGTTATCTACCAATGCATTGAGATTGCCATGTGATCCACCGTCTTTTTCTTAGGTAAATGTTTGACTTGCAATCACACAGCCATTGACAGCTTAACAATGTGTTCTAGTGATGGTTTAGTAAATGTACACACTTCCTACAGGTTGTTCTTTCCCCTACCTCATGGGTATTATTAAGAATGATCTAGAGCCGTGTTGGTGAACCTATGGCATGTGAAGACATTTTCCTGGCACGCAGAGCAGGGAAGAGAGGAAAGGTGTGTGTCTGTTCCTCCTCTTCCTTGCCACCTCAAGCCTTCACCTGCCTCCAGAGAGGCAGCTGAAAGCCCAGGAAGGTGTGGGGGAGGAGCAGGAACAGGTGCATGCAGAGAGGCAGCTGAAAGCCAGAGAGGGTACAGGGGGTGGGGAGAAGTCTCACCCAGGAAGTCCCACCCCCACCGAGTGGAAGTCCTGCCTCAGCAGTCCTATTCTTCCTCCCCCCCCCCAGTTCTGCCTCCAGTATAGGTAACACCTGGTGCTGGAAGGCCGTTTAGTTTTGACGCTTGGTGCCTAAAACATTCGCCATCCCTGAGCTAGAAAAACCTTGTAAATATCTGTGCATCCAGATGAGTCTCTGGAATGCTCTTAATCCTTAATGAGTTAGTGGTTGCATCTTGTGCAGTGAGGAAGATCTTTACCCTATGGGTGGTTCTGCCTGTTACAGCAATTTGCTGCTTACAAGATGCAGATGTTCTTGTCTGTCTCCCTGCATAGACATTTCATGGCTCCTAACTTTCCCACGTGGCAATGTAGAGTTCTTCTACTGGCCCCAGGTCAAGTCTGATGCATCTGTTAGTTAACCTGTTTTAAATGTTCTCTATGACCAAACTTGCCTTTTGCATGCTCAGCTCCAGCTGCAGTTGCGTGCTGCTCTTAACTCCCTAGTTCCTAACATGTGGCATTACTCAGCACCGCCTGGATTAATCAGAACCAGACGCTTCAAACTTCAGCGTCTTGAGGGTTGGAGGAATCTGATGTATGCCTGGTGTGACCAAGTGCGCACGAATACAAAAACAAAAAAGTGAAGTGAAAAAGGGTATGGTAGTGGAACTGGCCACATTGACAACTAGATTACAGCTCTGCAGGGCTGCTGGAGAAACCAGTGGAGCCTCAGACTCCCCTGAATCCACCTCAGCCTTCATTTCAAACCGTTCTCTTCAACTTCCTCCAGAGCATAAGAAGCTGAAGCTTGTTTTCAGCCAGGAGTGTTTGCTCTGGCCCACAGACAGATCCCACAGCTTGTCAGTTATGTACTTACAGCAACTTGCTGAGCCACAAACCCAGGACTGTAACGGCCACTGTCTGTGTCAGTGTTGTAATTCCTGTAGTGAATGCTTATTGTTCCTCCTCCCAGAAATACTGACCCTGTTACAGTGGGTAGTGTAGACCTGCTTAGTGGTCTTTTAAAAGGGTGTACATAAACCTGTACAGTGATGGGGAAATTATTTTTTGAACTAAAGCTCCCAGATCCCCCTAGCTAGTACGGTCATTGGACATGCTGCCTACGTGACTCTGGAGATTGTAGTCCCCAAAAATAGTTTTAGAGAATCAGGCCTTGTTTGACTATGGAGACACAAAATAGAGATGGTCATTGGGACACTGGGGCACTTTTCTCAGAGAGCATTATTTTGGATGGAATTATGCCCAAATTTCTCCTCATGAGTATTTGCTCAAATCTTCCCACTAGTTAGTTACAAGTATGTGGAGAAGTGTAAATGAAACCTAAGAGGTTTTATTTTTCTGGAGCCTTTTCCAGTGCAATGTCAAATGTGCAGTTATTACCTTATAACCTATGCCTGATCCCTGTACTCTTTACAGAGTGGGACAGATTATATTGATTAGTTCTCCATTCTTCAGTTCCCTCCACTCTTGGCAGATTTCTCTAGAGCTCAGTATATTTGGCCAAGAAAACAGTTGCTTGCTTGGTTGATGTATTAACGCATTTCTGTTAATTTTGTAAGCCATGTGCATAGGAAGTTGCCTTATATTTTGTCAGACCCTTTATCTAGACCAATAATTTTTTATGTTAACTGACAGTAGCTCTCCATGATTTCCCAAAGGACTTTCTTTTTCATGGTCTCTGTGAATCACACAAATGGGTCATACTGCACCTGAGCAGATAGCTTCGGAACTTTCTAGAATCGCTAGGGAAGACTTTTGGCAGTAGCCCCACCCATCGGTATATATAGTCTCCTAGCATTCCCGCTCTTTCTCTGTTCTTTTCATCCGCTGTGCTAGCTGCTTGAAGGAACTATTGCTGGAATCGTGCTTGTTTTTCTCTCAGTTTGATTTCGGATTTTTCTTTGACTCAGCTGGTTAGTGATTTGGACTGGGTTTGATGGTTTTGGCTTGAAATTGAACTGTTTTTGGATTTTGATTCAGCTTTGTCACATATCTTCTGAGGTAACAGACCTTCTCCATGTTCTCCCACCCATTTAAGAAGGGTACCCAATGCAGGGCTAAGATCCCCGGGCAAGATGGTTACTCCCAGTGCCTACTCTGTTTGGGAGAAAATCATAATGTTCAGGCCTGCCCCCATTGTAGGGCCTTTACTCCCCAGGCCAGAAAGAACAGAGATTAGACTTGAATTGGCCCTGTATTCCCAAATCTTGGGACTTGCTATGGGAGGAAAAGATTCCACGCTAGCCGCATCTTCATCTGAAGGAAAGCGTAGTTCTCAGGAGAAACATGTGATGTTGCATCCAAATGAGCCTAAACCTAGGAGCTCATCAAAACGCAAACACCCAGAGAGGATCAAGGAGCTGGTGATTCCTCTTAAGAGAAAGCACTCGACCAGGGTTTCTCATTCTTCTGAGAAGAAACATAAGTCCTCCTCGAACAAGGAGTCTAAACACCGCTCCGATAAAAAGAATAGACCCCTGAAGGTGGTCAATCCCAAAATGCAATCTTGGCCTTCAAATCTCATGATCGACCCTGTCTTGAACAAAAGGTTTCTACCCTTCTTTTTTCCAATGCCTCCATCCCGACCACCCATGCTATTGGTACCGTGGAAGGTCATGTGATTAACAGAGACCATCAGAACTCTTGATCTCCCACACTTTTGGGTCGAGGTACCCCTACACATTCTCGTTGGATCCAAATGTCGGCTATGGTTCATATCTCCGGCCTGGCTGGGGAACAATTTGACTCACCTCCTAAGCAGTTGACCCCATGCCCCTTTCAACCTGTGGATGTCCCCAGACGTAGGGACAGGCTCTCTGCTTCCCTGGACATCAAAATTATGGGTGATGAGGAGGTCAACACTGAGGAAGAGTACATTGACACTTCTTTGAGGGATGTTCTTATCTTCCATGACGAAGATCGCCAAGAGATCCTGGACCACACCAGCTTCAACTCCTTCCACCACTAAGAATATTGAATCAACCTTTACAGAATTATGGCCTCAGAGGAATCCTGGCTCTTTGTGCACCCCAGGCCTAATTCTGCTATTGTGGAAGCCTCTCAACTGGCCTTCATGCCCCAAACCTCATCCTCTCCAATGGATAAGGAAGGGTAGAAATTGGACTCTTGGCCAGGAAGATCTATGGCCATGTTGGTGAACCTATGGCATGCATGCTAGAAATGGCATGTGAAGCCATTTTCCCTGATACACGGAGTGGGGAAGAGGAGGAAAAGGTGTGCACCTGTTCCTCCTTCCCCTGGCCATCCCAGGAGAGACAGCTGAAGGCCAAGGAAGGTACGCGGCAGGGGGTGGGGTGGAGAAGAAGTCCAGTCCCGGAACTCCAACTCCCATAGAGCGGAGGTCCTGCCCAGAAGTCCTGTTCTCTCTCTCCCTCCCAAAGTCCTGTCTCCGGCACAGGTAACACCCAGTGCTGGAAGGCCATTTAGTTTGGGCACTCAGTGCCTAAAAGGTTTGCCATCACTGATCTATGAATATGCAGTTCTTGATCTGAAGATAGCGAATTATACGGCTTGTATGGGGCCTATCAACAACACTTGTGAGAACAGGCCTTCCTACTGTATGTATGTATGATGACCTCCCAGAGGACAAATGCTGTTTGGCCTTGACCTTACACTCCAAAGCACATTCTCTTGGAGCACAACAAATTACTTCTTCCAGGCACACTGCTGATTGTGGAGCTAAGGATTTGACTTCTGCAATTGCCCTTAGATGCCACATTTAGCTTAGGGTATCTGATCTGACACATCAGGCCAGGGCTGCCATAGAAGTCCTTCCTTTCGATGATTTGGACCTCTTTCACAAGGAGACCAATGAGAAACTTGATTTCAAGCACAAGATGAGAAACAAGGCCAAGAAATACGGTATGTTTACCTCCTCATCACGTCATACCAATAGGCACCGTGTTATCTGGCCGCTATTTGTGCCCACTCCCCATTTGGATCTCATCCTTCCCTCTTTAAAAATTCTTTTATCAAAAAGTTTTTGAAAAGCTTTAATAAACTCCATTCGCCCTTGTGTACCCCGACACCAGGCTGGAATCTTGAGACACGACGTTACCTTTGGGAGAGCAGTTTTACTCTCTGGCATACATTAAAATTGGTGCCATTGCATATTTTTAAAAAAGAAAGAAAGAAATTATACACACACACACATTTCAAGAACATAGCTAAATTGACAATTAGACTAGTTTAATATAGGTATATTCATATATACAATAGCAGTGTTTTATCATACAATAATTCACACTGGCAGCTATCTGCATTCATTGATGCCTTTATTGTTGACAATAAACAGATTGAGTTTTGTTACAAATTTGTCATGGCACTCCCTCCATTCTTTAAGCTTGTCAGTCTAACTCATTTGTGTGATTCATAGAGACCCCAAAGAAGAACTGGTTACTTACCTGTAACTGTAATTATTCGAGTGGTCATCTGTGAATTCACACAAGTCCTCCCCTTAGTAGTGCCCTGCTCATTTTATTCCTTCTTGATGCTACTTGGCGTCCTCAAGGAACTGTGAAAGAGCGGGAATGCTAGGGGACTATATGTATACCAATGGGCGGGGATACTGCCAAAAGTCTTCCCTAGTGATTCTAGAAAGTTCTGAAGTTGTCTGCGCAGGCACAGTACAACCTATTTGTGTGAATTCACAGATGACCACTTAAAGAACTACAGTTATAGATAAGTAACCAGTTCTTTTCCAGCCCTACGTGGAGATTCCACAGGCATACTCTTCCTTCTCTACAAGCAAAGCTTTTCTGGATGTTTGGTACAGAAAGGGGGTCCTGGAAACTCTAAAAGAATATGGATGGATAGCACCATAGTCGAGTACCACTGTGAATCAGATAAGAATTTGCTATTGTAATAGTATCATGCTGGTGTGATTACGTACAATGTCAAATGGGCATCTCTATACAATTCAGAGGGCAGATGATCCCTGCTCAAATTCTAGGAAGGCAAGGGAACCTGTTCCTCTTATGACTAAATTAATCAATAATAATAATAATAATAATAATAATAATAATAATAATAATAATAATAATTTATTTATTTATATTTCTTGCCTCTCCCTGCAGATCGAGGCGGGATTACACAATAAAATGTATACAATGTATAAATTACAAACAATAAAATAGTAAAATCAGAACAACAATAATAAATTATACAAAAATATAATACAATATAATAAAATAATAAAAATAAATAAAAATAAAATAGCCAATCATCGTCAGAATCTAGAAATCTAGAAGATCAGATGGATAGGCTCCTCGGAAGAGTTCCGCCTTAAGTGCCTTCTTAAAGGCATCTAGCATAGTGATAAGACAGATCTCTTCCAGTAGGCTGTTCCACAACTTGGGGGCTATGGCTGTGAATGATCTTTGGGAAGTAGAGTTCGATCTGGTTTTGTAGTGATTTAATAAATTCTTCCCAGATGTTCTGAGAGTGCTTAGTCCTTAGTGAATGAAGCCCTTAGTGCCGTGCTTGCCATAAATTGAGAATCATGCAGCCTGGCAGATGTTGCTGGACTGCTACTAAGATCAGTCCTAGCCAACACAGCCAATAAGAAGTGCTGAGAGGGACAGTCCAGCATCATCTGGAAGTCCTCATTCCCACCTTTGCCTTACTCTTAAGAATTTGGAACGTCTTTCATCCTGAGAATGTGATTAAATTTCAGTGGTAGGCAGAGCTAAAGACAAAAGGGTGAGGTTTGTGTGCAACATTTTTGAAGACTATAAAACACCATCATAACTCACCTTTTTTATTGTTGTTATGGCTATCAGAATTCTGTACCTGATCATGCAACAAAGCCCCAAACCCCACCTTTTCTCTCCTGCAGCCTCCCCTCCTCCCCATAACCATATCATGGCTGGTGGAGGGGATGGCAGCAGAGAAGTGTCTGGCTGTTTCCCTGCAGCTGGATGCACAGCAATTGACATCATTCCCTTGGACCACAGGAGATTCCAGAGGGTGTCTGTCACTGTGAATCTCTGCCTAATTCCTGTCATAATTACAGAGAAGGACAGATTGAATTGATTAATGTTCCATTCTTCAGTCGCTTGTACTATTGACTTATTTTTCTAGAGCTCATCTCTGCTACTTCCCCTGTCTCCATCAGCCACAAAATGGCCATGTTGTAGGACTGTAGTAGAGAAAAGGGGAGGTTTGGATGGAAAGGTGGGCAAATATATCACATTTGCAATACATTTGAAGATCCAGGATCTTCACTCATATAAATAATAAGTGCATTCGCCATTGTGCTGTCCTGCCTCTTGTATTTAAAACCTCCTTGACTTGTTCTTTTCCTCCTCAGTATGAAACTTGAGCATATTTATTTTTAATTTAAAAGAAAGGAAAAATATGTGCACATCCCTAACTCATAATCGAAATGTGTTAAACTGCTGAAACAAAATTTGTCATATTAAAATCCAGGTATGCCAGCATCAGTTTCCATTGACACTTGAGGGAAATGGACATATTTCTATCTTTTTGTAAAATACAGCAAAGATGGGACAGGGCACATGAAAGGATGCTGGACATTCCAGAAGTGAGAAAGCCCATTCCTTTTTATCCCCATTTTACTTCAGAACATCAGAAAGTTTTGTCTTGGGAGACAACACTGGATGAACATTGTCAAGAGTCTCAAATATTGCTTAGCCTTAGATTAGAAGTGACACCTTAGAACAGGGGTAGGCAACCTTTCCCCTTTAAGGGCCGAGGGACTTCAGCTCCCAGAATCCCAGGAGCTATTGGCCAACATGGGACTATTGGCCAACATGGCTGAGGCTTCTGGGAGCTGAAGTCCCTTGGCCCTTAAAGGGGAAAGGTTGCCTACCCCTGCCTTAGAATATCAGGACACATGAGTACCACAAGGGGAAGGAATTAGAAACATGCATATGTGAAGGATCTTATTTTGGCTATTTAATATTTTTACTGAGTAATACATTCTTTCCAGATAACAGAATTATTTATGCTGCTGTTCCCATTGAACTGAGCATGGCTAGTGTGCCATGGGAATATTGCCGGTTGCCAAGTAATAAGTGGGGAATGTTCTAACCAAGTGAGCTAATGATAGCACCCTTCCCTCCCTTTTGCTTCCTTACAGGGTGCAACGAATAAGCTGCAAGGGGTTGCTTGTTCTTGGGAGCTGAATGAAGGCATGATTCATATTTATACGCATTCCTCTGTGGACGGTTGAGGGAATGTTGCCTGTTCTTTCAGCCAACATAACAGGACAAGGAATGGCTGAATAATAGTTTTGTTTTAAGGTTATAAAAATTAAGGAAGTGTTTAAGGTAGAAAAAACATGGTTTTAAGATGTGGATTTTGGTTTTTTCCCCCCCCTGTTCTTGTTTGGAATGTGAGTTCTGGTTAGCTGGACAGAATCTTACTGACTCAGGAATGGAAAGATTTACTTGATGTGGAAATTGGACATGTCCTGGGTTATAAAAATGCAGCTGCCATCTTGTCTTTAGCATTTGCCACTTGTTGAAAACGGCCTGTTTCTCTCCACCCCTCCTCTCCAGCTTGCAAAAAATGCAAGTGACACAGAGATGGCTTGTTACATTTATTTAATTATTTTTTGTAGGGGTGTGAGAATCAGTGGGGCCAGTACTGTATAGTTTCAGATAGCTTCTGAGAAGCTGTCAGTCAGTCAGTTGTTCCCAGAATAGAAGTTCTCATTGGAGCAAATACATCACAGAGAAGTTGACTGCATATGTCCTTAGCCTTTTACTGGGCTGTGAGACAGAAGTGTGGACAGATCTGGCTTGTGCATGATGCTGAGATGAGATTTAACCATAACCTGAACTGTTCTCACAGTGCTTAATATAGTCCTTTCTGTCAGATGATGAAAAACAGAATGTATTATAGAATCAAATTCTTAGATAAATGTTAGACTTGCAAAAATAAGTTTCTGTATAAAATATATTTTTATTCTCTGAGCTGTATAAATTAAGCAAATTTACTTGTTTTTCATAATTTTGCTTTCACTAGTTCTGGGAGAAAGCTAATAGCGATGCAGAGCACTGAAATGTCATCTCTTGGAAGTCCTCTCAAGGGCATGATGTTTCATACTTTTGAACAACCGTGGTTTTGGAACTTGAACAATAATAATCTAGCAATCTTTTGGGAATCTTTGGCATCTACAGAGTTTGGGTCTGTAGTTACTGGAAATCCCAGCCAATGTGACCAGCAGCATTATGGATGTTGAAGTCCGAAACACTGGAAGGCCAAATGTCCCCCACTGGAGGCTAGAGGAACCAAGATGAGGAGGAGTCAGGTTCAGGCTTATATACTGTGGAAAGAAGAAGCAAATGCAAATGCAGGACCTTTGCTCATGGAAACCCACTGGGTGAGCATAGGCGAGTCACAATCTCTCTGCGTCAGAGGAGGTGAAGGCAAAGGCAAACCCCATTAAACAAACCTTTACAAGAAAAACCTGTGCTAGGTTTACTTTACTTTAGGTTTACTTTAGGGTCACCTAAGGGTCACTTCACATAAGTCTGAAACAACCTAAAGGCAGACAACAGCAAGTAATCAAACAGGTAATTAAAGTAAGGTTGAGTTACTTCCTTCCTCTGGTTCATGTTGCTATATAGCCTGGAGTTTTAAAGATCTTGTCCAAAGTTACATGTACAACTGTGTTTTTCCATCACTGATTTCAGTATGTTGAATAGAAACACAAGGAGAGTATTTGATGAAAAGAATTCTCAATTAGGGAGATTAATCCATTTTCAGATCTGATAATCATAATCTCCCAGAACTCATATATGAATAGGGAAACCATAACTATGAACCTCTCATTTGTTATTTTTTTACAACAGTTTGACATGGATTTGTGCTTGTAGTGTTTTTACTGTCCATATAAATATAATATACAAGAACTTCTGCCACTATTCATATTTACCTGCTCATCTTTGCTTGTATTTAAGATCTGTATCCCAACTTTGTCCCTTTAACAGCTCTTTGTGATTATTATTGAAGTTGTTACCTACATGTTTTGCCTTCCTATTACAATGCCCTCCCCCGGTGTGTGTATATCTGTCTGCTGAGGCTTCAGTCCATGCATTTGATGAAGTGGTCTACAATCAATGAAAACCTTTACTAGAATTTTCATTTTCTCTGTTGTAAAGTTGCTACAGGATTCTTTTATAACCAGTGCATAACTGTGGAGTGCAAACCTCTGTTGCATCCATGATCGATGCTGAAAGCAGCTGTGTTGTCTTCTGATTGATAACATTCCCCAGGCCAAATTGTAGTGTGATGATTTGGCTTTCATGCATTTTCAGATGTAATTTGGATGTAGATGTCTAGAGGCTTAACAGTTTTGCTATTGGCCCATTGGTCCGGGAGCTGTTAAAGGAATAGACAGCCGGTTTTTCAGAAGTGAAACCTGGACTGTAAATTGTATTCTTTTTCCTATGGAAAAAAGGCACCTGTGTAATGCCTTTGTCTTTTTCTCTCCTCCACTTCAAATAATACTAACAGCAGCTTCTAGAAAAATTTAAAAAAGCAAAAGACTCACTCCCCCAAAATGCTTTCCAAGTGATGTGGTTTGAATTCTGTGAAGCTGATTTTAAGTGTCTGTTTAAAAGTTTAAAAAAAAAAAAGAGAGAGAGAGAGAGAGAGAGACCATGCTACTCCAGTACTGTGTTCATTTTGGCATGAAGGAAACACAAGGCTGTATCTGTTTCTCTACTGTAGTTATTATGTTAGATAATGTTCATTATAGGGGTGGCCAATTGTAGTGGGTTCAGGGGCCAGTTTTCTACCCCAGGAGAACCCTTGGGGGTTGCCCAGACTACCCCAAATGTCCAAATAAACACAAGAAAGTCCACTCCTGACTTTGGAATGTGTGTATTTTCTTGTTGTTGTTGTTGTTGTTAAAACAGTGCAAAGGGGGCCCTACAACCTATTTAAAGTGTGGATTGCCTCTCCTGGCCTGAAAAATGGCAGATTGGGAAGCCTTGAGGGGTTGAGGCTCTCAGGGCCTGCCTTAAGGCACCATACCTTGCTCATTCCCATCTGTTATTTTGCAGTCTATCAGCTTAGGTTGGGAATCATGTAGGCTCCTAATGTTAATGGATTGCAAATCCCAGCATTAGCCCACATAGCCAGGAGTGAGGAATGCTAGGAGTTGGAGCCCAGCATCTGGAGAACTGCATGATTTCCATTCCTCCTATAAACCATGCTCAGTCTCCCTTGGAAAGCTTGAGGAAGGCTCTGTGCAGTGATCGCTTGCTAGATCCACATGCACGAAACGTATGTTGGTTGGGAATGCCGGTGATCCTATCGAAGCTCTGGTTAATACTTGGA
>CM034703.1:31222740-31238497 GCA_020142125.1 Phrynosoma platyrhinos | reverse complement strand
GGCTGCATCCGGCCCCCGGGCCTTAGGTTGCCTACCCCTGCTCCAGATTATTTCTCCCAGCAGCTTCATGTATGTTGAACAGCATGGGGGACAGAATAGCGCCCTGCGGGACACCAGATATCAGGTCTCTCTTAGAAGAGCAACTATCCCCCAGCCTCACCATCTGGAATCTGCCCAAGAGGTAGGACCGGAGCCACTGAAGTGCAGTGCCTCCCTCAGGTGTTCCACAAGGATACCATGGTCTATGATATCGAATAGCGCTGAGATGTCCAAGAGCACCAACAGGGTCACACTTCTCCTGTCGATGCCCAGACGGAGATCATCGATGAAGGTGACCATGGCAGTATCCCATCTTGAAGCCGGTTTGAAATGGGTCCAGATAATTGGCTTCTTCCAAGACATCTTGGAGCTGGAAGGCAAATGCCCTCTCAATCACTTTGACCAAGAATGGTAAAAGGGAGACCGGCCTATTATTATTTTCTACTAAGGGATCAAGGGAGGTTTTTTTCAAGAGCAGTTTAACCACTGCTTGTTTTAGATTAGATGGAAATTTTCTCTCTGTGAAGGATGCATTAATTATTAACTGTAATAGTGTTTTTACTGCATCACCTCCCTGGGCGGTCAGCCATGATGGGCAAGGATCAAGAGGGCATGTTGTCTTCCTTACACTTCCAAGAAGCTTGTCCACTTCATCGGTATTAACAAACTCAGAATGATCCAGTTTAACATAGTCCACAGAGTCCCTCGACATCTCTCTTACTGGTTCTGTTATAATGCCTGCATCCAGATCGACCCTTATCTGAGAGATTTTATCTACAAAAAAGTTATTAAAGGCATCACAGCAGGCTTTGGTAGGTTTCAATAATAGGTTCAGGGTGGAAGGTAATTGAGTTAGTTCTTTAACCACTCTGAACAGCTCTGCTGGACAAGACTTTACAGATGCAATACGTGCAGCATAGAAAGAACTTTTTGCTGCATTTATTGCCACTCGATAAGAATCCAACATGATCCTATGACTTGTCTTGTCAGATAAACGTCGATGTTTCCGCTAGCAGTGCTCTAGTCATTGTACAGCCTGCTTCATTTGACGAAGATGTCCAGTGTACCATGGTTTTTTATTTGAAGCAGGCTGGAAAGGACGCTTGGGAGCGATAGTATCTATTGCCTTGGTTAAGATAATTATTCCAGGTATCAACCAAGGCTTGGACAGAATTGCCATTGTTCCCAACCATTGAATCCACCAAGGCTTCCTGGAACCTTTTGGGTTCCATCAGCCTTTGAGGGTGGATCATTTTAATAGGTCCTCCACCCTGAGAGGGATATGGGTAGTAGCCTTCAGTCCTGCTTTGACCAGAAAATGATCCGTCCATGACAGGGCAGAAATCTGGATTACCTCTGCCCACAGATGTTCCTGATCCATACTAAAGACCACATCGAGTGTGTTACCGGCACAGTGTGTTGGACCTGAGACTAATTGGGACAGGCCCATGGCTGTCATGGAAGTCATGAATTCCCGAGCTGCACCTTTCAGATCTAATGAGCCAGACTTGAAGAGGATGTTGAGGTCCCCCAGGACGAGAAGCCCGGGAGACTCCAACACCAGCTCCGAGACTAGCTGTGTCAGCTCAGCCAGGGAGTCTGTTAAGCAACGGGGTGGATGGTAAACCAACAGAATCCCCAGACTGTCCTTATCCTTCAGGGTCAGGTAAATACACTTGATGTGGATTGTTTCCGGACAGGTCTCCTGGTCAGAGTGATTGTGCTTTTATGGACCAAGGCATCTCCCTCCCCTCGCCCATTTTCCCTAACCAACTCCTTAACAGTATACCCGGCTAGGAGAGCCTTCACCCAGGTTACATTACTATCCTCCACCAGCCAGGTTTCTGTAAAGCAAGCCAGGTCGGCATTCTTTCCTCTAACAAATCATAGATTATATGGGATTTGTTCCTAACCAACCTGGCATTGCAAAGGAGCAAGGTGAGGGTCTTTGGTATAGTTGGGACGACCCTTGGTTCTCTTGGGCTAACAGGATAAGTGGAAGATGGATAGATGTCAAATATCAATCTCATCTTCCTTTAGGTCTCAATCCCACCCTGCTAACGCCATATCTCCCCTTGCCCCGCACTACTCCAATTGATTTGCCACGCCCAGTGCTCACATCATTAGTCTTCCTTGCAGGCAGGCTGGCTATAAAAAGGTGTTACTCCCACTAACACCTCTCCTTCTCCGTTCTCAGTGCAGACTCTATCAAGTGCAATTATTCCAGTGATCATCGTTCAGTGCTCGCCCGGTAGATCAGCCTCTAGAATGTGCCGCTCCCACAGGCACCTCTTCCCCCCCGACCTTGTGGATCTGAGGTATTGTCTCTGGAAGGTGCTGCTCTCACCGGCACAGTTGTCTCAGTGTCCAGCACTCAGATTTCAACTGGCAAAACCAACCCTTAAAAGGTGCCCCTCTCACCAGCACCCCTCTTCTCCCCTTCCGGCACTGGCATTTCCAACCATGTTTATCCCAACAACCAGCCGGGACACCTGCCCTTCTCGCCTTCTGGCACTGGTGGACATGAGTGTGTCTAATCCCAACACTGGTGTTGACAGCTCTGTCCAACAGGTGGTAAAATTAAGGCTGGCCGGCTGGCGGTGGGGTTGGGTGGCGCTGCCTACCTCAAGGGGTTAGGGTAGACAAGAAGCTACTGCTGCACTGCTAAGGTGATAGATATGGGTGGGCCTGGAAGCCTGGAGCTTGGCCCCGCTCCTGCTGCACTGCCGCTAAGATGGTGCTATTAGTGGTGGTTGTACTTCAGTTTAATGACCTGCTATTGCTGTCTTTGTACAAGATACTCTTATGAATCATGAGGTCTCTAAATAGTACTTGGGGGGGTTATGGTTGCAAGCAGCAGGACATGATCTAATACATTAGCTTGAGAATTTGGGGTTTTTTTTTAAATGTAAAGACCATAAAAACACAGTGGATTAACTTCCACTGAGAATTCTGAAAATTAAACTATGATATACTTCTAATTCTTCAACTGGATCTTATCCCTGTCTTCCTGCAGTGTAGATCCTATGTACATATACCTTCCTTTTGAAGTATTGTCATTCAGTAGTCCCTGTTAGAAATGATGAAATCTTAATTCTGAAGAATTAGTCCAAATGAAACAATGGCTGATGCTTGTGTAATGTGTAAATTATGTGTGGGCTGAGGTTTCTAGGCTTGAGTTTCATAAGCAAGGATTATAAACTGCCACAACTCCTATCCTGGGATAAGGAACATGTAAGACTACATTTCATTTGAATACAGTTCCATGGAATGGCTTCCTTGGGATGAGTGGGGAGGTGGGAAATTCTGAAATGCAGGACCTTACTTTGATATGAGAAGTCTAAAAATCCCCAGACAGTTTTATTGTTCCATTGGCGTGTGTGTGTGTGTTTCTCTCACGCACAAAAGCCGATTACATTCTAAAATGGAGCTTAAAAAAAGGTTTTGTTTCTGTTTTGGACTATAACTTCCCAAACCAGTGCCTAGCATGCCATGTACTAAGTAAGGATCATGTGCCAGTCCCAAAACCTCATAGCTTACAAATCACCATCCTACAGATGATGCCAGAAAGCACTGGAGCTCTGCTCCCATGTTCCTGCCACATTACTCTATTGCCTGGGATACTTCTGTGGTCTTACTAGGTAAGGTGGTGGTGAAATAGAGCCTTAATACATGGAAGAAGGTATTTCCCTTTGTTATTCAAGGGATGGTCTACATTTCCTTTCTTTTGCCCATATAAATGGATACTGAACAGGGCAGAGAAAGTTCTGGGAGGCCATGTCTGTTCTCTAAGGATAAGGCTGTAGATATCTGCAAGAAAAGAACACTTGGAGAAAACCTCTCCAATAGCTAAAAATAATTACTTGCTTACTATTAATCCTTTTTTGGTTAAATCGTCTGGAAGGTATTTACCAGTGGTTCCAAAAATGCTTTTAACTACAGCTTCTGCTCACTGTGATGCTTATAAATGTCTTTATAATAGCAAATCATTCTCTACTTGAAAAGGTATTTTGAGTTGTGTCTGTCCCTTCATCTAAAGGGGGTGGGTATATGTTGAAACTTCAGTGGGAGAAATGAAGCATTTGACCAGAAAGTGGGCGGAAAGCTGTGCTCAGGATGTGTGTGGCAAAGATACTGTATTTTCATTATGAATGAAGGTTTAACCACATTCTGCAAACAGAACCTAGAAAGGGAGCTGTGGGTGTGTTTCAAGTTAGGACTTTTTAAAAAAGAGGACCACCAAAGGTAAAGGCATCTGCTATCTACAGGTAAATGACACCTTTCAGAGGAGAACAAAAAGAGTTGAGGAGAAAAGTAACAATCATGATGTTAATTTACAAACATCATGGTTTGTCTTCCTCCTTTTACTGAGAAGCAGAGTACATGTTAGAGGTACCATTAGCATTTCTTTTGCAACTTTCTTTCCTAACTTTCTCACTCTTGTAAGCACTTAACATATTTATTGAGTTTACTTATTCTCTACTCTTGCCATTGGTGGTAAGTGAAAAACTTGTTTCACCATACCTTCTCTTAATGGAGTGCAGTTAGTGCGATTAGGAGGTGATACTTGAAGGGAGCTGATCACTAATGTAGGACCTGACTTGACATAGCTCTCCTCACTACATCATGCTGGTTTCAGCTATATATTAGTAGCAGTTTCTGTCCTGAAACAGATTATTCTGGTTTAGTGCCAGTTCAATTTGGAGACAGACAAGAAGGGATGGGGGCCTGGCAACAACATAGGAAAGGGCTTACAATTTTGTTAAATTGAGACATCTTGGAAATTTTTTTTTTTTTTTAAGGAATTGTTACCATAGAGGTTCTGGCGCTCCCTTCCTAAGGAGGCTAGATGGGTTCCAATCTCATCTTTCCACTGATTGGTGAAGACCTGGGAATTATTAGTATATTTATTTATATTCCATCTTTCCCCAAAACTCTGGGACTCAGGGCAGCTTACAGTATTAAAAAACAGTGCAATTAAAAGCATATGAAAAGGTACGTTAAAATAGGATTGAATTATTACAATATTAATATAAATTACATTTTAAAAGAATAAAATAGTTAAAAAGGTAAAAATGTTTAAAACTAATATTTTTAAAAAGAGCTTTTAATAGTGTGTGCTACTGTCTACATTGCTCTTTTTTAATGAATGTGTTTTCAATTCATTTTAATTCTGTAATCAGTTAAATTAGTTCTTAACAGCTTTTTATATGTTTTTACCTACCTAAAAAAATCTGGACGTGTTTTATTTTTGGGTCCTTGGTCTGGGGAAATTGCTGGAAATAAATAATACTGTCATCATTACTTGTTTCAGCAGTTACCATTACTTATTTTAATTATTTTTTAATGGGGGAAGCAACACATTCAGCTACTTGTTCAGTTATTCTCTACTCTTCCTCTTAATATGTTTTTGACTTTATGGATCAAGAGCCACGTTAAATAGTAATGAAGACCATAGGAAGACTGCTGATATTCCTACCGGTGATTAGATGGGTGCCAGCATTTGCTATTGCTTGTGAGTCTCAGACTCATGCTTCTGTTCACACTAATTTGAGAAACATGTAAAGGGAATTGGACAGTGGATTAAATTGAGACATCTGAATTAAGATGAGAAGTTGCCTGATGTACTTAAATAGGAGGTCATAGGCATATAAATTGAAAATATACATGTGCAACAAACAGCAACAATTGCTGTTCTTAAGAAAGTTTTTTCTTCTTTGGTTTGGAAAGCCAGACTTACCGGTTCTCATTCAGGAAATCTAGACAGCACATGCACAGGTGGTTGGTGCAGTTTGAAAGCTTGCACCAGTTTTGGCCTAACAAGAGGGGTGAGCATTTGGCTTCCCTTTGTGTTTTTTTAAAAGATGAACACAGCAATTGCTACTCACATTGGTAAAACAAACCCAGCTCATCCTGTGCCTTCTACATCTTAAACAGCTGTGGCTAATAGTTTCTTAATGGGGAATTAAAAGCAATGAATAAACATCATGCCTGAGTTTCCTGTTTTGCCTTCTCCGTTGTAGAGTCCTGAATAAATTTCTGCTTCTGGGAGGTTCACACAGAGCATTTTAATCATTAGTTTAGCTTTGACCTGTTGGCAAGGAGCATGAAATCCCATCAACCTAGAGCCTTGTCCCAGGCCCCCAAACTCCTTTGCACATGGACCACAGTTTTTCTAAGTGACTGTCTTAAGGTCCCACCTTCTCTCCCACTCATAACCACACATACCACCTTCCCTCCTACATGTATAAGATCCCTCTGCCAACTACAGCAATTGCTTGTGTGCAGAAAACTATTAGCAAAGTAATGCAGTTTTTCAGTCTTTTTAGTGGCATTCCTAAGCTGGAAGGAAGGAAATATGCCAGCACTGCACTGCATTGCCAGGCTGCTCTCTTTAGACCACCAGCACGACTCCTGGCTCTGGTTCTCATGGAGGATAAATGATTTACGTTGGTGTAGAACTTAGTCACAAACAAGCCTTGAGAAAACACAGCAGTTGGCTTGGAATTGTTCTGTGTAATTTTACTATGTTGAACTTTATTAGTTAAATACCAGCAGGCATACTTACCCCTTGGTAAGTGCATCTTCAAAAACATGCTTCAGAATATCTTAATAAACTGCATATGTGGAAACTTTTAAACAGAACATACCTGGTGTACAACTTAAATCTATTACCTGGTTTTTGAAAACTTGCTTCTTACCGCATTAAATTTCAGACAATCTTTTTATAGCAATATGGAAGAGGTGCATACCAGAACTGTGATGCAATCGCTACTTTGAAAAACCGATTAGGCATTCCCCAAATATTTAACTTTGGAAAATAGCACCTATTGCCCAAATAGAGCATTCTCTGTATGTCCATTTATACAACCCAAATAGTTCTAGCAGGTACACAAGTTGAAGTTGTCTATGGAAGCGTGAACCACAATTGGCATAAAGTCTACTTGTTAGCTTGTCCTTTTAGTCAGTGTTATGACATCTCTGTTTCTGTAGTTCACAGATTTACTAGAGTCTCATACAGTTTTGTTGCATGATTTTTACTACTTGAGGCATGAGGACTTGAATAAGGTATTTGGTTGAAGTGGTTTCAAGGCAGGTGATTTCTGGTATGCCTGTCCCTTGTGGCTCATAACATCAAGCCAGATGGGATTGACCAAGTTGAGTCCAGAATATAATGAATGCCTGCTTACGACAAGCCACAGTTCTGAACATTTTAACAGGAGGTAGGTTGTGAAACGGTTCCCATGTCAGACATAGAATGGGTGACAGTTTTCTATCAGCTTGTGGTAAACATATGGACCAGGGGACGTTGGTGTAACCCTCAAGAAGCCCTCCAACATTAATTCCACAAAGGGAAGAATTGGACCTTTGGAGGTCTCTGAGAGGTGTGATTGCCTCTCTTTTTAAGGCCTGCTAATGCAGTTTCTCAAAGGGGTTTGAATTGGGAGGAGGGGGAGGGAACATGTCTGCCATTCAATTCAGATTTCTTCAAAATGATAGAGCTATTTTGGAACAGATGTCTTTATCACATTGATGGGCAAACCATGCTAGCTGTGTAAATTCCTATAAATTCATAGAATCATAGAGTTGGAAAGCATTGTAAGGGTCACCTACTCCATCCCCTGACATGCAGGACCACACAATTAAAGTATTCCCAAAAGTGCCATTCAGTATGGTTGAAGATCTCCAAAGGAGTTCACCCTCCAAGGCAGTCTATTTCTGGAAATGTTAGTACTGTTCAACAGTTTCCCTTTAGATAGGGTCTTTGAAATGGGAGTCACCATGATGCAGTTATTTCACTCCTACCCGGATAATTTAGTCCAAAAAAGTGGCGCTTGGAAACTACTACTTCAGCATCAACTTGTTTTGGGGGTGCATGTGCTATAGTGATATATAGGTTTATTTTTGATTTTACATTTAATTTGCTTGCAGTAATGGAAGCAATATACTGGTGTATGGAACCAGTAATTAACTACTGATAGCTGTTAAAGAGAAACATAGTCCAGCTAAAATGGAGATATTCCTTATGAGTGGCTTGTCAAGGAAGGTGATTTCAAATCTGTCCTAGATAGGTTTATGCTAAAGGAGCAAATTCAGTTTGTGGAGATACTTACAGCCAGCTTTGTGCCAGACTGTCCAAACTCTGGCAACCTCCAGATTAGATTACATGAGAATGGCTTTGAACATTATGTGCAAACCCAAAATACAACTGATGTCATGTTACCAATATTTAAACAATTGTATTGGCTCCTTCTGTTTTTATGTGTACAGTTGGCCCTCCATATCCATGGATTCAAGCATCCACAGTTTGAAAATATTTTTAAAATATATAAATTCCAAAAAGCAAACCTTGATTTTGCCATTTCATGTAAGGGACACTCTTTTACTGTCCATTGTATTTAATGAGGCTAACAGATTTTGGGTATCCAAGGGAGTGGGGTAGGATTCTTGGAACCAAATCCCCAACAGATACCAAGGGCTCACTGTATAATTCAAAAGTGCTGGTGCCTGCCTTTCAAGCCTTAGAAGTACCTGGGAAACTAATTTCTCAGCCAGTGGTAATGGAAAGGCTAATTCCAGGTGCTGCCCTGAGGAGGCAAGGGATCATATGTTAATTTGAGTGATTTTACTATTTTTAAAACTGATTTGCAAGTCACTCTTAACTATTTGATGATGGGAATGAAGTCCTTTAAATATGAATTCAGCTTCATATATACCAGAGACTGTGCCACCTCCACCTTCTGAATTTTTCTCCCTAAAAGTGCCCCACCACGACCATGAGAAATCTCTCCCCAGGCTGTTTATGGCCAAGAGAGGACTTTTTTTTTTTCAACCAGTAAATAAAACATTTTATTTCCTAGTTGGAGGAGAAAAGGCCTCTCTCCTGGGCTGATAAGATTGTTATGGGGAGTGGGACAAGAAAGTGGCAAAATCCTTCCCCATCTCCTAGGTAGTATGGGAGATATTTTTAATAAATGTGTGTGTGGTGGATTAGGGCCTCTAAAACAGCCTTGCTGGACTTCTCACTGCTCACCTAGGCATTTCATCCAAAAATTCCTGTACGTTAAACAAGAATATTACTACTTCCTAATTACTGCTGAATTAAGAGCTGTGTTAAGGCTGAACATAAACATTCCAGCTGTATTCATTGTACTATGAAATATTCTATACAACTTGAATTTAAAGAGGCAGCTAGCAGTCTGTACACAAACTAGAACGCATTTTGCCAAGTTTTAAAGGAGGACATTGTAAAACCAGGCCATAACCAAACTGTGTTAAATTGTTACATTATCCTATTGATTTATCGGAACTGGAGCTGCAGTAAATAAATAAATTCTGTTCTGCTAATTAATGACCAAATTCTGTGGATCAGCAATTCTGTATAGGATTTAAGAGGAAAAGCTACTCCTGCTTCAACACTGATCTTTTGTGTTTCAGCTTTATCTGCAAGCCAGAATGAAAGGTGACTGGGCAAGACTTCTGCGTCCTACTGCACAGTTTGGGCTCGTTGCAGCATCCATTTATGTGGGTCTGTCCCGTGTTTCTGACTATAAACATCACTGGAGTGATGTACTGACTGGACTTATCCAAGGAGCACTGGTAGCTGTACTTACTGTAAGTCAAAATAAAATTCCTTTACTTTTTGATCACTTCTGCTTCCTGCCAAATTAATTTGTTTCACAATCTTTTCTACTTAATTCTCAGTGAAATTATACAAGGAGAACTTCATATTTTCACAAGTACATAGATTCCACAAGATAATGGGAAAAGGAGAAAAGTGATTAACTTGATTAATAGCAGGACAGCTAGAAATATGATTGCTTCTTACTGTGTTTCCTTGTTCCACATGTTCATGTCAACATGTCTGCATTTTCAGGCTGTTGATGCAGCATGTCCATAGCCAGGTCATGTAAAAGCTCTCTTGCTATTTAAGCAGAGAGCCTTTACAATTGGGAACAGAGTCTACAACTACTTCCAGTCTCTCTCTCTTTTCCCTTCGTATAGTATTTGGGTGGAGTGCCTGAAGTATATAGCTAAGCAAACATGGCAGTAACTGAATAGTGAATTATATTAAGAGGACGTGGTGGCTCAGTGATTAAGATGCTGACCCTGAAGATCGCAAGGTCAGCAGTTCGAGACCCAAGCATCATGTGACGGAGTTCCTATCACTAGTCTCAGCTTCTGCCAGCCTAGCAGTTCAAAAGCATCTAACAGTGCAAGTAGATAAATAGGCACCACTCTGGTGGGAAAGTAATTGCGTTCTGTGCAGTCAGGCTGACCACACGACCATCGAGTCGTCTTTGATGACACTGGCTCCCTTGGCTTAGTAATGGAGATGAACGTTGTCTCTTACAGTCAGACACAACTTGACAATCTTGTCAAAGGGGGAAAACTTTATCTTTTAAGTCAATAATAATATAAGTTATATTAACTCTGATAGCTTGCTTACTTTTGCCTAATACTGTCCAATCTTTCTATCCAGGCTGTCTATGTGTCTGATTTCTTCAAAGAGAGGGGTCGTGCATTCAAACAGAAGGAAGAAGAGGATTCACACACAACTTTACACGAGACACCTACCAATGGGAATCACTATGGTAGTAATCACCAACCATGATAGATTCAAGAGCTATTTAGCCTGTGGAATCTCCCAATTTCACAAGTCTTTTTTGGCCTATGTAAAAAATAAATGTCTTTTGAAAGGACTGCTGCTGCTATACCTCTTGGATGCTCACTTTACATGTATATAGTAACAATTATGTATCTAAAAACTTCAAATTTCTATTGGTTAAGCTTTTGCTTAAAAAACAACAACACAGTACTCTAGCTTTTTTTTAATTAAAATAATGTGGTAATGCTTATGTACAAACAGCAATGGCGTATGTAAAATGCTTTGCTAGCATGATGCTTACAGTGAAATACATACAAGTTATGAACACTAAGCATCTGTCTTGCTTGGGAAGATAAAGGACTGGTAGCCTTGACTGTTAACTTTATATTTGTTCATGGTGTTTACTGAAGCCTCAGCTGCAGAATAGATGTTCTTTTTCCACATTAGTTCAGGAAAACATTTCTTATAGGTAAAGACTTGCAGCAAATACAATGTCTCTCTTGATTTTCGTAATGCCTGTTGAGGATTTTAAAAAAAAAATGTCCAGTCATATAAGCCACCTTGTACTTGGTACAGGCATTTTTACAACTTCACATGCTTAAAGGTCAGTATCAAATCTTCAAAATGTATCTTTTCCAGCTTCCCACAAGCTTGGAATAATTATTTTGATGGGACCGTGGAGACATTAAGGACTTTCCAGTTATCTCCTTAGTAAAAGAACTAGGTAGCAACAGATTAACAAGAGATCCATGGGATATACATTCAGCTTGAGTGTGACACTTTGATTTGTCACCAAGTAGCAAGTGCATTTCTATACTGCTATCAGTGCACATAAGCACTCCCTAAGCAGTTTACAGTGTGTAAGCTAACTGCCTCCAACAATCTGGGTACTCATTTCAGCAACCTCAGAAGGGTGCAAGGCTGAATCAATGATGTTGAGCCTCGGCTTTGTATTGAACTCACAACCTTGTGGTTTGTGAGTGAGGGGCTACAGTACAGGCATTTAACCACTGCACCACCAAGGCTCCTAAGTATTTAAACAATTGTAAACAGTCTCTATTGTAAGATGCATGTATTTATAAAATACTGTACTACAAACCTTCTGCAAATTTATTCTCCAGTTCTGTGTTTCCAATGGCCTTTGCTGCCTGGCACATTTGTCGAAGCAACTCTTCTAGCCTCCTCATACATCGAATTATGCTTCCTGCAAGGGCAAAGCAAGGCTTTGCATGAATCACAAGATTATATACATTCTTTGATTATAGTATCAAAATTACTGTTCTCTATTAACATGTGTTCTGAAGATAACTTGTTACAGCCTTCCTTTCAACTGGCTGACTTTCCCTCCTCAGGCGCACTGTCATTTACTGGCCTTGAATAAACAGGCATGCAGCTTCTTCCACCTTAGCCTTAAACATGAGAAAACAGTCAGAGGTGAAAAAGGTGCTAACAGTATATCGGAATGTTGGTGTTGTATACTTGTTGGTGTTTAATTTCTCCTCAAATGCATGTCTTCAGAAAAGGTGGCTTCTGGCTAATTATCACCTGAAAGTCACCCTAAGGCATTGGCTTAATTTTTGTCTTTCTTGCTCAGATATCTGTGTTTTCTTTTTGGTTCTTTTACTCTGGGTGATGAGAAAAGGAGGCAGGAACCCTAGTTGTTCGAAAAAAAGCATTTAGCATGTATGCAGTTGACTCCAAAGTCAGAGATAAGAAAAAATATATTCTCCTCTCCCTGTTTGCTTGCTTATATTTTTGGTATGCATACAACAGAAGAAAGTTATTTGTTTCAAAAATTTTGGGGGTGCATGTTAGAGTTAACAGGCAATATAACTGCTGTATATCAAGACTTATGTCTACTGCTTCTCACTTCACAATTATCACCACACAATAATCAGCCAGTCTCAGTGAAAGAAAATTTGATCCAGATTTAGTAACTCTTTTAAAACAGCACCTAGAGTCAATTACCAAAAAGACAGAAGTCTGAGCGAAAGGAAGGTGGAATTATATCTGGAGGATAGGAAGACTTCTGTTACAAAAACCAAGAACATGTCACCATCTATAGAAGTTTAGCACATATTTGCATGTAAAACACAACAACTTCATTCACCAACATGTTAAATGAGCCTCTGAAAGACCCACTGAATTACCTAAAGCAGTCTTCCTCAAACTGATGATCTCTGTGTTTGGACCAAACTCCCATATTATCTTACCACTGCCCATACTGCCTGGAGATGATGGGAATTATAGTATAAAATATCTCAGAAACAGTAGGTTTGGGAAGGCTGATCTAACCCTTTCACTTTCTAGTCTTCCTCCGAAATATGTAGCTGTATCCATGGACTCTGAAATGTCATTTCAAAGTACTCTCATAACAAAAGTGCCTTTCTGCCAGTATTACTTCTCACTTCTTTTGGAAGCAACCTCTTTTTGTTAAAATGGATACTTGTCTGGAAAATACGAATGTGCCATATACACAGAGTTAGCAAAAAATAAGCATGATGGTGGTTTGGGGTTACACTACTTTGGTCAGTGCCTTGTCTGTGTTTTACATAATTTCTACTCTAGCAGTGGAAATTGCTATTGTGGGCAACTTTCAGAGGTTCATTATCCCACCATCCCTGATGTTCAACATTAGGAAACTTGGCTCATGATACAACTCTGGTCTTTTAACCAGCAGCAAAGAGTTCACTTACTGGGCAAGATCTCCTCCTACCTACTTGCATGGGATATTTGTGTGTGTGTTATTTTGATACAGCATTTGCAAATGCAACTATCCACAGAATTGATTGCTTCACTACAACAAATAAACTGTATCTGACAAAAGTGACTTAAGCACTCTTTTCTTCTCCATGCCAAGTTTTTCTGATATTCTTTGCAAAATGAAAATGATAGCTACTGGGAAACAGTAGGAATGGGACAATTTAACCAATAGCTAACCACTTATTAACAGGAGGCTTGGATAGAGAGGGATGACACCCCATGGAAGCATTTAAGAGCCACATCTCTCCTCTTGATTTGGATCCTTAAGAGAAGAGTCTCCTTGTTTGGGTGAAAGTGCACTCATGAGGAGAGCCAAAAGGGAGTCATCAATAAGAGGTTAATGAATTCCACTGCCACAGGATTCAAGGTGCATACATTTTGAGCTGTATTTTACAACTTTCCTAACCCTGTAGAGAGGAATCCCATTTTGATTTAATGAGACCTTTAAAATCAGGAGGGAGAGGGTCAGCATGAGCAGAATTTTTAGGTTTAGGAAACAGTCTTGTTCTTGAAGGCAGAATCAGTCTTGTGCAGTTCAAAAGTTTAACTGCTTTAGATAACAAGAACAAAATTATCTAAATTGAAATGTCTCTTCCTTATTGGTTCCTCTTGTTCCCCAGCATCTCACAATTTCTCCTCTCCTAAACCAGACGAGGCTCTCAGGCATAATGTATATAAAAAGAGTGTGCTGGAAAGGGAAGAAAAAAAATAGCACAGGAGATGAAGGGCTAAGGGTTTTTTAAAAAAAGAAATAGGGTTGAGGAAGGAGAAAGATGAAAAAATAAAGAAGTAGAAGAAATAAGGCCAAAGAAATGAGAGGGACATAGACAGGTTGCATACCTGTAATGGTATTTCTTTGAGTAGTTATTTCGAACTCACACAAATGGGTTATATCTGTGCATGCGCAGCAACTTCGAAAGAGTTGCAAGTAAAGTTCTGCTAGGCAGAACTTTAATTGCAACTCTTTGTCGGTAGCTCCACCCATCTCTAGCGTTCCTGCTCTTTCTCAGTTCCATAGGTTCACCAACAAAGCAGCATATGAAGAACGTGCTAAGTAAGCAGGGCACAAGTGAGGGGAGGATGGGCAGGATTTGTATGAATTTGCAGATGACCACTTGAAGAAATACCGTCATAGGTATGCAACCTGTCCTCCTTTGTGGTCTCTGCGAATCACACAAATGGGTTTGACTGACAAGCTTCAGTCAGTGGAGGGAGTGTCCTGACACCAATTTGAAAGTTGAAACAAGTTGTGATTTATTACCAACAATAAACTCTAAAACTTAAGTGCACCTGGTGTCATTTCTTTGGCTTAAATGCATAAGAAAACATGCAATTCAGTCACCTTTAGTGCAAACCAAAAAGCAACACTGCCCTCCCAAAGGCTACGTCCCATCTGGCCCTTGTGACCAGCCTGTAATGTTTAATGAAAGTTAATGGCTGGAACCAGACGGCAGCCTTGCAAACATCCTGAGGCACTCCAGTCAGAAAAGTGGAGGATGCAACTTGGAGAGCCAGCACCACGAGTTTCTTGTCATCGGGCGGGTCATTCAGAAGAGGCAACATTTTTTCTATGATGTGCTGTTGGTAAGCACCCATGCACGCCAAGTGGTTAGCCACTTTCATGTCCAGGACCGCTGAGGCATAAATTTTTTTAGCCAGCCCATCAATCTTTTTGCTTTCCTTGTCTACCGGCAAGGTTGACATCTTCGAGGGTGGACAAGTTGAGCCCTCTCGACAATTGCAGAGTTGAGTCTCATGTGCTCGATGAGCCAAGAAGGTGAAAGTGCAATCCTCTACAAGTTCTCAAACTTGCGAAACATAGATGGAATAGTGGCTGGAGTGGACCAGGAATGTTGTGCAATCTTCTCTAAGGAAGGAAGAAACCCCAAGGCCGGCGGAGTGGGGACGTTGCCGTGGATTCTCCTCTCAATCGAGTCGAGTGCTGGATCATCTGTCCTAGAAACCTCAATCTCCAGCGTGTTACCCATCTGGACAACTTGGTCCACGAAGGATCTGATATCACTAGTAGGGGAAGCCAGAAGATGGTTAACTAAGAGGAGTGGAGACTGGCTCCAGGCTCGGAAGACAGAGAGTGTGAACGAGATGAGGAGTGTTGGGATAGAGGAGAGTCTCGGGATCATGGAGAGATGGATCGCAACCTCTGAGGTGAACCTTGAGGTGTCTTGGGTAGTGGTCTCTGTTGAAGAGACTGCCTGCGGACCAGAGGCATCAGTGGGTCCTGAGAAGCCAACCTGTGTACCTGGGCTTGTATCGTGATTCCTTGTTGTGGGGGAGGTACAGCCATCTGGCACCGCAAGATTTCTGAATCGACGGGCATCAGGTAGC
>CM034703.1:31209635-31222640 GCA_020142125.1 Phrynosoma platyrhinos | reverse complement strand
TATCAGCCTCGCTCTCAGATTTAGATATCTTCTTATGAGAGCTGGCTTTTTCCTTTTCAGCCATCTTCTCCTTCTCCGACATCAAAGTACTTCCATGGGCCGGAGTCAAAGCAGGTCTCAGGGCTTGCTCATAGAGAGCAGCCTTCTCTCTTGTCCCTGTTTTTCAATGCTTGGGCAATCATGGATCTACAGAGGGCACACGTGTGAGGATTGTGTCCCTCACCCAAGCGTAACAGGCAAGAGGAATGGGGGTCCGAGCCTGAATCTTACTCCCACACTTCCCACATTGTTTGAAGGAACGGGAAGACATTTTCCGAAGAAGATTGAGGGGCACTGCAGACCGGCCTAAAGGGCTGGCCTGGGGGAGGAGTCGGGGAGGGGCAGCTGCACGCCAGGCACCCCAACCCCACCCTGACGCTGTCCTGATGCTGCATGCCTGTTTGCAAGTCACGCGGCGTCATGAGGCCTCCCGAAAGGGCACAGAAGAGTTGCAGCGCTGGCTCTTAGGGTGGCCTTTTGCCGCCCCTAAAAGGAGCAGCATTTTGCTGCTCTTTTAGGGATAGCAAAAGGAAGGCTAGGGGCTGTGGCGTGCAGTTGGCCCGGCCCCAATCTGCTGCTAATAGGGTGGCCCAGAGCCACCCGGCTGCATAGCCCTCAAGTTGAATCCGTAGAACAAAGGTGAAGTCAAACAGTCCAAGGTCAAATGATCAGCGAACAGCAGTGAGGCGATAATCCAAGAGAGTTGCTCAAACAATCCGAGGTCAATTTGTTATACAGAAATGCCTAAGTGAAGAGCGACTCCAACGAGCTAAGTTCCTTCGAAGCTGCTAGCATGGCAGACGAAAGGAAAAGAGAAAGAGTGGGAACACTAGGGGCTTTATAGAGATGGGTGGAGCTACCGCCAAAAAGTTGCAAATAAAGTTCTGCATAGCGATTCCAGAAGTTTCCAAAGTTGTTGCATATGTGCAGATATAACCCATTTGTGTGATTTTCAGAGATCACAGAGAAGAAATGACCTTGGGTAAGGCAACAACTGAAGCAGGAGGAGATGACGATCAATACAGGTTCTTTATAAATATCTTGTGTAGCTTGGTCAGCAACACAAGTTAACGTATTTATGGATTACTCTCCCCCCACTAGCTGAGAATAAATGGTTCTAACAGGTGAACTTGTCACCTGATTAAACACTGGAGTGGTATTCAATCATGCAAAATAAGCTCTTAACTGTAGTGCCTAACCATCTGCCCCACGAATGAGAAGCACTGTAACAGGAACGGGTGACCTTCAGACCTCTGGTTCTGCTGGCTACAGATGATGGCAGTTGTAATTCAATAGCATCTGAAAGCCCACTTTCTCCACCCCCTCTTACCAAATATATACATACCTTCAAATACATCTGTCATTTTGCATATGTGAGCAAATGTAGCTCCATTAGCCCATGTATGCACCACGTCCATCAAGTTTGGTCTAAAAGAATTGAGATAAGTCTCCTCGTCAATTTCCAGTTTTGCTTCTGCTGATACTTTAGCAATTCTTTTTGCACATTCCTTTAAAAAGAAAAGCCATGCATTTAAATCAACACAAAATATATAGGTAAATTATCTTCCTGAAACATGCACAACAGATACGTGTTGAGAAATGGAAAACTTGAGTTCATGCCCTGCAAATCTTTTTCACATTCTCAAAAAACTCCCAAAGTCAATTAAAGTGAAAACTACTTCTGATTAATAGAGGATGTTTTGCATGAAATCCACTAGTAGTATGAGCACCAAATACAAAGCAAGACATTTTATTTTCTCTTATTTTTGGTGAAATCTTCCAACCCTGCTCCCCAAATCTGGCCTAAATTATCTAACAGCATTCAAATATAAGCAGAAATACTGTTGAGAGCTGGCACAGATTAATACTCCACTGGTATAATCTCATGGTATTATGTAAGGAACTAAAGTGACAAGACTGTTGAGAGCAAAGATGTGTCCATAAGTCATTATGGGAATGCTGTGGCCTGTTGAATCCCCTAGAGCAGGGATAGGCAACCTTTTTGAGCCGGGGGCCGAGTTGCTGTCCTTCAGACAACTGGGGGGCCAAAGCACCAAAAATAAATAAATAAATAAATTTTAAAAATATGCATGCACACTCTCTCAGCCCCAGAAAAGCCATGGCAAAACTCCTGTGGAGATTTTGCCAAGAAAACCCCAAGAACAAGTAATAACAACAATAATCAATATCATCATGGTGGGCGGCGGTGGCGGTGGCGGCAGGACCGGCCTGGGGCCAGTCCAAAGGCCTCAGGGGGGCCACATCCGGCCCCCGGGCCTTAGGTTGCCTACCCCTGCCCTAGAGCAACACTTGCAAAAGAGATCTTGATGGCAATCTTATATAAACTGGTAAAAAGTCCCAAAAGCTTGAACAAATGGACAATTTCAGAAGTGTAAAGCCCCAAAAGGCTTTGGTAATTATGACCAGTTTTAATAGATACAAAAATAGATATAGTTTATACCAAACAATCTTAGAGATCTGACTCTACAGCTTAGTAGGGTAATATGCTTGTTGAAAAGGCATGGGCAATTTCCCAGGCCATCACTCCTATATAACCTTGGCTCTGAGAAAAGCAACAGCCACAATTGTGGACAGCCTGTGTTGGGAGGCACATGCCAGGCAATTCTATGTACAAATGCCAGCAAAATTTAATAGGAACTCAGCCAGTATCTCCAATATGCTATGACACGTTTAGCTCATAGAGCAAGAAAAGGAGATAACTTACTTATGTGTTTTTTAAAAATCAAACTATAATAATAGATGTATTTCCTATGCCAGAAAAAATTGGCCACATAACAATTAATGTTTACATTTTCAGTTTATCTGCAGTGTCATGTTACAATTCTACACAAATGCTTCGTACATTAATTCAACCAATTTTTTTGTTGCAAGTTTACCTGCATTTGGCGGAGAGGGCCTGCCAACTGTTCTGTGAGTTTTGGCATTTCACTAGACTAGAAAAAGATGAAGAAAATATAAATGACCTTCGTTTATTTTAACTTATATTAAACTCAGGGTTTTTTTCCTTCAAAAATTACAAGTTATGCAGCTTTCCTGAAGCTGGTGCCCAGTTGTTACTAAGGCAGGCAGATATCATGCAGGGTCACTCTTTGGTGGATTGTCTCACAAGTTCTTTTAATACTCTCAGGAAAGCTTTTTTGAAAGGAAAGAGGCTAATAATCATGACAAAATCCAATGACCCCTAATTTCCTTTTTGGTAAAATATTATTCCTAAATAATATTCCTATTTTTAGTATGTTTGTTACCATCAACTTGAAACAAAAGTAAATCTTAAAGTAAACTATCTGTGCCACAGAATTTTTTAAAAAGCTCTAGAAGTGTTTGATACAGAACTTTGTGATTAGAAATGAGAACTTTATTACTATTTTATTCATTTAACCACAAGTACTTTGATATTTTTTCTTTTGACTTTTTCTCATTCAGAAAATGTTTTTCCCCTACTGAATAATGGTCAAATGTAAGCTGTGGAGTTTATGTTTCCTGAGTGCCCCACTTACTTCTGAAGGCTGTCAATTTCCCCTAAAACTACTTCAGGAGATTTTTTGAAGCAGCACCTGATGCAGTGCAGAGTAATATATAGCCAGGGAGGAGACAAAAGAGTCACTTCTCTTGTGTGCATAGAAATGTTTTTTATTCATTATAGGATGCTGTTTGGATCCTGGCTACTGCTGTGTAAACTTTTAACAAAACTGTGTATGACTGAAAGAAGTCAAGATTAAGATGTATTTCTATCAAATAAAATTGTTTTCACAATAGCTTTATCTTTAGAGACCAGGAACTATGTAACAGGATTCATTTTCACTGGTTTGAATGTCACCTAACTTCTAGCGCGACCTAACTCCTTTCTTTGCTCGAATTCAAAGATATAGCCATGTTAGTCTGTAGAATCAGTATGTAGAGAGATCTTGCAGCACCTTTGAGACTAATTGAAAGAAAGAAGCTGGCAGCATGAGCTTTTCGTAGTCTATTTCCTCAGATGCATTTGAAAACTCATCAACTTCTTTCATTCAGTTAGTCTCAAAGATGCTACAAGATCTCTCTACATCCTTTCTTTGCTTTTCATCCTGGCTATGTGATTGTACACTTAAGAGCTAATTGTGCTCTTCCTCAAATCTCAGCCCAACAGAAATATAGAAAATTCATTTCCCCTTTCCACCAAGTAATGTCAGAAGACAACTGTACTACCCATCTATAACATAATGGGATCTAAGATTGTATTTGTTAACAAGTGCTCTCTGAGGCATGAAACACGCAGGCCAAATAAAGTGGTTTTTGGCTGCTTTGGGGGCTTGGTGTTTACATGACACATGTTCCTGAAGTGGCCCAAAGCCACACCAAGGCTGTGCTAGGGGGCTAAACGCTGGCCTAGGCCCAAAAAGGAGCGGAAATAATCCGCTCCTGGTGGCACTGGCTTGGGACTGTGGCATTGGCCTGCTTTGGAAGAAGGCCATACAGTCACTGCAGTCCTGGTGCAATTGCATCCAGAGGCTGCTGTTACATGGCTGTCTGCTTCGCTCCTTAGTCACCTAGGTTTTTCTAACGACAGAAAGGCTATCCAAAAATAATGCTGAAAAATTAATGACAGATCATGTTTACAGAAAAAGAACTTACATTTTCTTGAAATACAAAACAGCTTAGTAAAGCAGTAGCTTGTTCTGCAGATAAATCATTGAATAGTCCATTGAACATCATTTCCGTCAGCAGCAGCTCATCTGCACTGGAATAGGGAAACAAATTTATTGGCAGGAAGCATTAGAAATTGGTCAATCATTTTCTGTATTTAAAACCAGTCTTCTGGAAAACTGAGCACTAGTAGCCGAGTTCTAGCTTCTGAAAAAAAGACATAGATATTTAAAAAATAAAGCCCTTTAAGCGTTCATTACCAATTAGGAAAAAGAAGGAATGTTAAGTGCTGCATGCCCCCAAAGGCTACTGTGCATGAGTTCAGGAAAGATACCACTTGGTTTCTGAGCACACTTCAAAGTGCTGGTTATGACCTAAAGCCCTACATGGCTCAGGTCCAGGCTATCTGGCAGATCTTATCTCCCTGATGAGCCTGGCCAGACTCTGAGACCATCAAGAGAGGCCCTTCTCTTAGTCCCAGCTGTTTTAACTGGACTGTTTTAAATAGCTTTTTATCTTTTGTTAATTGCATTTTATTCTTTTAATGTGAGGTTTGAATTGTTTTAACACTGAATAGTTTAATTCTATTTTAATGTTCACTTTTTGTATGTTTTGAACTACTCTGACTCTGAGGCCTTTTTTGGGGGGGGGGAAGCAAGATATAAATAAATGCAGTGTTTTCAAAATTAGAATGTAATTTTTATTATTTGGCAAATTGAGAAGGGAAAAATTAATTATAGCTATTGCTCTCTTAGTATATGTCATGCGATGTGAAGTACTGCACCTATTACATTTCTTTATTTTTCTTTATCACAAAGTTTACTTTGAATTTCTTTGAATTTGCCACTTTGAATTTCTTTCAAAGTTCCCTACCAAATCCATCACTTTCCCATTAGCAAAAACTGAATTTATTGCAAATGTTCTCCAAAATTTACAAAAAAAATATTGCTGTGGTATTTCAAATAAAATTACTGGAAGAGGCAATTTTGAAGTGGGGCATTAAATTTTTCTGTTTGTTGAGAAGGTGACATGGGAAATTATAGAAGGCCAAAGATATGGGTCTAAATGTTATCATAACTGTCATAGATACCAGAAGACTGCAACAGTCATAAAGAAGTAAAACAGGAGAATAAAGGTTGGATAAAGTTGGGAAACTTACTGGAAAAGATTTAGCTGAATGAAAAGTATCTATATATCCTTATGGAGCTAAATGGAATAAACAAGCTTAGCTTGTTGAGAGATAAGTTCTAGTTATGGTGCAAAAAGAGACCAGATTCCAAGCTTGCAAATGTATGTTTAAACTAATAAATACTATTGCCAAGGCCTTCCATATATGACAGAATCCAGCTAGCATCCTTCCGCTATCTGAAGGCTTTTGTAAGCAGAATGGGAAGAGAGGCATTTTTAGCAATTCCATCTTCCTTCCTTCACTTCCAACAACTCTCACCCACATCTCAATTTACTCTGGAAGGTTTTAGTTTGGAGATAATGGAGGGAAACTAGATTGATTTTTTCTGCTTTGGTTAAATCTGCTTTTCTAAACAAAGATGCCTCTTTAAAAAACCTATTTTATGTTTCTGATGCAATGCCCATTTGGTCTGGAATCCTCTTGGTGCTTTATGCCAGCACATCAATCTGTTACGCTGACATAGCACACTTTTTGCAGAGATGTGGTACAGGAACCACAAGGGCAGCCAATCTGATAGCAATGGCTTTCTAAACCCACCCACCTCAAATCTGTGGAGATTTTACTCCAGTGCTGAGGCTATGACATTTACACAAGCTAACAGGTCTTAAGTCTTCTGAACACATTAGTGTAATATTGTTATAAAGTGACATACTCTAGAACAGTGATTCTTAGTCATCCAGATACAGTTGGCCCTCTGTTTCTGCATGGGACCCGTTTTAGACCTCCCCATGAAAACGAGGATTTAGTGAATAATCAAGCCCCATAGGCTTGAATGGGGTGCACCCCCACAGGGGCGCATCCCACTGATTTAAACAGAGGTCGCCCCTCTGTGAATATGTAAAACCACGGACTTGAAGTCCACGAGAAAGGACAGACGACTGTATCTGGAACTTTAGTTCCTAGAATTCCTGTGAACTAGCCATACTGCGAACATCTTGGAGTTGAGGTCCAAACCATCTGGAGGACCGAAAGTTGAGAACCCCTGCTCTAGTATTTCACCCACTGAAGAGAAATCACTCATGTAAAACAGTCTCCCAAGTATAATTAAAGGTCTGATCATATTAATAGTGCAGAAATCTACATAATTCCTGTCAAGATTTCATTTTGGTCTTAGTTTTGTGGCTCTATTGAACTAATTAATAAAGTGGAATATTCCAAAAGTGGCATGCATGAAATATACTCATAATCTCTGCTGCATAGATTAACTAGAGAGTGGATTCTGGAATTATTATAATTTAAGTTATTTAATCTGTGATCCCAAGAGCTACTTTAAGAACAGAGAACTGGTTGTACAGTTCCACAGATCCCAGCTTTAATACGTTGCTCCATTTCACATTCAAAATATTAGAGAGGATTCCTTCAATCCTTCCCCCCACTCTTTTCAAGTTTTTTGGCATGCACTAATTCTCTAATAGCATGGAGGATAAAAGGAAAATATGTTTAACACAGAAAACACAACAAATTTTTTCAGGTATGTGTTTCATTTTTTCAAAGTATCATCATGTCATACCTGCTAATTTCACAGGCAACTCGTCCTTTCATCTCTATGACATCAGAAGAGGTTGCAAAACCCAACCTTCTCAAAACTCGCTTACGACACTTGAGCTCATCCATTTGTAAAACAGTCCTAGCTTTCTTCAGCTCCCGTTTTGCTGCTTTAATGTCTACAGCAATCTAAAATTAAACACAACCACAGAGGTGTTATGAATATTCAAGACACAGAGATACTTCCTACCTCATCATCTGGGGGGAAAATAATTATTATGAATCCTTATTATTTCCATAGGCTACATAACCCTCAATATATTTGTGAAACAAAGGGGGGGGGGGGGAACCTTTGGGAGAAAAAAAAAGTAAATCTTTCTCTACAGCAAGAATATATACTGAATTAAAAAGCCAGAACGTCTTTTTAAAAATCAAATCCAGTCAGAATTCTGCATTTCAGTTCCTAAAGATTAACTGACACAATCCAGACCAGAGTTTTACAAACGTGACCTTAGGCACTACACCAAGATGCCTGAAGAAGAGAAACTTCCCTCAAGAAAGTGAAAGGAATTTTCATGTGACACACCACCATCCCCCAAAGCAATCCAATCTTGTCTCTGTGACTGCACTGAAGATATATAGTAATGATACATACTGAAATATTAACTAAGTATTCCTCAAAGGCAGAGGTGGGCATCATGAGGCTCTTTGGGCATGCTCAGTATTGTCTTTGGAATCCCAAATAAACCACAAAGGCACTAGCATCACCCCCAAAGAAATTTCAACCAAAACATGTTTTAGCAGAGTTCATTTTTGGTGTAAAGAGTCCCTCTGCAGGACTACTGCAGGCTGTTTCAGAGGCTCCCCAAAAGTCCAAGAAGTGACCAACTGCTAAAATGGCAGCTGTGGCCCTCTAGAAGACCACTCCTGCTTAGAGGGAATTGTTCAGTCATTGCTTTAAGAAGAAACATAGGAAGCATCCTCCAGACTGCATCTCTTAGAGCTTGGCAAAGTTATTTTTTGAACTACAGCTTCCAGAAGCCTACTGATTATGCCAGTGGCCATGCTGGCTTGGGAATTCTGTGAGCTGTCATCGAAAATGTCTACTGGCAAGCAACATCATACAGGGGTCTTTCATATGTCCTATAAATGATTCTTTTAACTCAGGGGTAGGCAACCTTTCCCCTTTAAGGGCTGAGGGACTTCAGCTCCCAGAAGCCTCAGCCATGTTGGCTAATAGTCCCATGTTGGCCAATAGCTCCTGGGATTCTGGGAGCTGAAGTCCCTCGGCCCTTAAAGGGCAAAGGTTGCCTACCCCTGTTTTAATTGGTGATGTCTGAACCTGGGATTTTCTGCATACAGAGCATATGCTCTACCACTAAGCTACAGTTTCTCTAGAATTAAAGCATACTTTAAACTTATACTTTACCTGTGCTTTTCGCTCACAAAGTTTATACACAGTTTCCAAATTAGAATCATTGTGAAGTGGATGAGAATACATTCTGTGCTCAAATGCTTCTATTTTTTGGATTACTTTTTTCAGACCTGGATCTTTAATACCCATGTCATCAATAGGATCCAGCAAAGGAACTCCGTCAGGAAATCGTTTTTGTACTTCCTTAAAATAAAAAATAAAAACAAAAGGCCCATAGAAACATTAGAAAAAGAATTCTATTACATTAGCTATTTACGCATGTTTGAGAGAAGATATAACATAATGGCAAAGATGCTATACTCCTTTGCTATGAAGTCACTAGAGTACTTTCCACAAACTGATCTCCCCTAGCTTCCATCAGCACACACACACACACACACACACACACACAAACCCCTCCACGCTCCTTAAAAACAAAAGCACAAGAGAAATAGTTTACCTGTATGGACTTCAATACACTTTGCCTGTTATCAAGTGGCCTTAAATCTTTTGGTATATAAAGGCGAACGCTGCTGATTGCTGACAAAAGATGCACCAGAACAGGAACAACCTATTAAAACGGTAATAGGTAGAAATGAAGTTGTTAATCACTGAGTAGAATAACAGAATCTTAAAGTTGGAGAAGAAGATAAAATAGGCCTATGGACATCAATGGGACTTACGTAAGTGTTGACTAGTGAGTTTAATTCATTTCATTGCATCTATTGTAGTTGGAACTAACACAGGGTTAACCCTCAGACTGCTGAACAGTCACATTGTTTTCTGTACAATGGACTGTGACTACAGTATTAGCATTCCATTTTATTTCAGGTTTTCTAACAAAAAACGGTAGCGCACAAATCACTTATTTGACAACTTCAGCTGGTAACCTCAAGTTGATTCTTTTAGTTCTTTGAAAAGTCTGCATTTAGAAAGAGATTTGGATTATACATGTATTTTTTCCACAGTCTTAAGATCTACATAAATCAGATGGCATCCTGTTTGGATTTGTAACCTAAGGTTCTGGATATGTAACTGCTTCGTATTCACTCATGCTATGTAATTACAATGGTGGCATTGCCTCAGTCATAACTGCCCTCCCAAACCTACTTTCCCAAGCAGCAGCTGCAGCAAGAGATGGAGATCTCTTCAGATGGTAATTTGAATACTGGAGGAAGATGCTTCCAACCCCCCTTCCAATAGTGGGAAAGGCTGTGACAATCAAAAACAGGACTCCTGCCACAATTCCTTGTTGCAGCTGTACTCGCTGGTGCAGTGGAAACATCCTCCTCCCGTTCTCCCAATCACAAGTTGAACAGAATTCCACCTCTTAGTGCGGCTACTGCCTAGTAAAACAGGCTTGAGTAGGGCATGAGTCCAGGAAATATTAATTAGTTAGGCATTTGCAACTAAATAGATGATGTAGAATATGGGCCATTACTTATAAATTAACTTCTTCATAAACCTGCAACTTTATCAGTGTCTTTTCTTGAAGAGTTAAAATTTGAGCTGCCAAAAGGCTGTGAAGATTCATTTTAATCACAACTTAATAAGTTTGAGAAGTTCGCAATAATTACTGCATAAAAATACTACTGCAAGCTGTAGAAAAAATGTTATTGTATGCCTTCAAGTCATTTCAGACTTAGGGTAATCCTAAAGTGAGCCTATCATAAGGTTTTCTTGGCTAGATTAGTTCAGAAGGGGCTTTCCTTTACCTTTCTTAAGAGGCTGAATCTGGTTTGCCCAAGGTCACCCAGTGAGTTTCCATGGCTCAGCAAGGATTGAACCCTGGTCTCCAGAGTTACAGTCCTATGTTCAAATCACTACACCTCACTGGCTCTCACCTTCAGAAAGATACACATACATTTAAGCTACCTGACTGTATCAAATGCAGATGACTAATTTAAATTACCCTGTTAATGAGTGGACTGCCTAATGTAGTTATTTTAATGTTAAGTTCTGACAAGGGGTTCCACTGTAAATCTTACACAACAGCAAAATCTCAAAAGGTTTTTTTTTTTAATCTACATCGACACGCCTCAGTTCTAGTTCCTGGGAACCTACAAAAGAGCAGTAGCAGTTTCAAACTGCAATACACAAAAGGAATTTGAATGCATTTACCAAAGCAACAGCCCGTGAGCTAATACAATTATTTGCTTCAAGGGTGGCTTGTTTTCCCATGTGAACATAAATAATTACTGCTGTGTTGTGGAACTCATTCTGCAAAATCTGTTTTTGCTTTTTGCTTACTAAATATGTTCTAAGACATCGGAGACCTGTGTTACAAAATGTACCTAGTGGTACAAAATGTTACATAACTGTGAAAAATTCTCTTCACTAGTCTAATATACAAGTTTTTTTTTTTTTTAAAAATCTTCACTGATAAATTAGGTTAGCTATGAAATTTACATTTAGTGAAATGAAACAAGTGGTCTCTCTAATCAAACGCAAACATCTTCTATTGCCTGAGATGTAAAACCACACTGATAAACTCAACTCCTTGTGTACTTTTTAGTGACCTACTCTATTTCATAGTAGCCTACTTTACAGACCAACTATGAAACTAAAATCCAATAATGTCTGAGCTCCTTGTGGCAGGAAAATAACATACTACAAAAGTAATAATAGGTTCCACTTTAGCTATATTGGAACTGATGAAATGTAAGGAATGAGTTCGTATTTACAACTCAGCATGATGTGACAAAACTCCTGTTGACCCAAATGGAGCCACTGCTATCATTACTGCATCTTCAAACCGTGCTCTGTGACAGAATGTACCTAACATCAGGCCAATTGGCAGTTTCTTTATGGCAAAATGTCCTTTTTCAAAGACAGAATAAATTGTCAACTCTTTATTGGAATGAAATGTCTTTAATATTTAATGGCTGCATAAAAAAAAATAAACTGTTTTGCCTGTCAAGCCAGCAAATAGTTTAACAGACTCTCTGAGACTGTCTGAAAATACGGTGAACAGAATTTTGAAAAGCAGATCTGGGATTTAACAATGAAGTCTTCTATAAGCTTGAATAATCATGGGAAGGGGATTAACTTTAGTTAGAACGCTATAGCCAAAGAGCTCTAAATCACTTTTTACTTTATGCATTCCCTTTTTCCCAGAGAGCAGAGAAAAAAATAACCACAACTGAAACGAGAGATGTTAGAGAAAGAAACAAGACTAGCCATGGATGTAGAACATTTTGCCTAGTGACTAATTGTTAATGATTCTTGAATGAGTCTTGAAACAAAACAGAATATATACAACGCTATGAATTATAAATCAATCTGTTTTTGGATTCAATCATGAATATCACTATATACCTGAAAGCCAACCAATGATTCAAAATACTATAAAATGAAAATACAAGAGACTGTAATTCCTTGCTGGCTAAAACTATTAATTTGGCAGAGATCAAACACAAACATAAACAGAGATACCCCAGTAAAAAAAGCAAACAATTAAGTTGCAGATCTATGATGAGTTCAAGTTGCCAGCTGTGGTTAGAAAAGGTGCTGTTATAATAATAATAAAAAAGGAATGCCAACTCTTGAAGAGTTTTATAGCACTGTCTGAACATCTTTTATTGTTCTTGTACTTGGTAGGCTCTGGAAAGAAGACTGAGATATTTTTAGATTAAGCTCTGCAAGCAAAGACATGATAGAAGTGTGTAAAATTATGAGTGACATACAGAAAGTGGATATTGAACTACCAGTAGTTTTCTCTAATCATAACATTAGAACCTAGAATTATCTGCTAAAGCTGAAGAGTGGGACATTCAGGACAAATAAAAGGAAGTACTTCTGCATATAGCAGATAATTAAATTGTTGAATTTGCTACCAAAAGATACAGTAATGGCTGTCCTTCTACTTGGCTTTAAAATTGGATTAGGCAAATTCATAAAACTATCAATGATTACCAGTCATAAAGGCTATAAATTACCCAGGTTTTCCACAGGGCACTGGATGATCCCTTTGTGAAAAGAGTGCTATACTGGATATATGAGACAGACGTCTGGTCTAATCCACCATGACTCCCCTTGTTTTCCTAGTCACTCATCCTCCATGTGTAAAGTTAGTTTACGTTAATGTTTCTCTGTGTTCTGGTTACCTCCTAATTAGAGATGACTCACATAGGCATGTACATCATTTCATTATTCAGCTTGTAAAACCCTGAAGTTTTATGTATGTGAAATGTTTCCACTGAGAAGTGTATGGTGGCGATCACAAGAAACTTTA
>CM034703.1:31184550-31205736 GCA_020142125.1 Phrynosoma platyrhinos | reverse complement strand
TTTCCTGGCTCTTAGATATTTCTTAATAATAGACAATAATTAGGAACAGGTTCACTGGCTCTCCAGAGTATATTATACAGGTAAGCTGTTACTATAGACACAATGGTAAATGAAAAATATAATAGAATATATATTTTTTACATAACTTACTTTCAACTACTCCTGGAATAGCTCTGTAATGTTGGAACTGGTAGAAAGATTTTTCTAACATGTATTCTGGGTTAATTTCTTCTACACGCAGCAAATTTAATACCATATTGTATGTCAAATGGAAAGCACTGTTCAGTGGGTCAGCAGATCCCTAAAACAGAACAAAGATGATCAAAAACAAAAAGCACTGAGTACTGACAGCAATTTTTCAAACACACCGACAACTGAAATAAAAATTTCAAAACTCTGCTTTGCATTTTTCTCTGGAGACATAGGGTCTATAATCTGCTCCCACTCCCCACTAATGGAATACTGACATCAGAGGAATTTTCTGCAGGTGGGTCAGTAGATATCAAGTGGTATAAGTGTCATTCCAAGGCCTGTCCCACCTAAACAACGGGCTGGATTTTTCTATTTGTTGTGTTGGTGTCTGTATGTTTAACAATTTTTCAAAAAATTTTGATCATATAATTTCTTTTTAACTTCTGTATTTTGTAGATCTTTAATTTTCTTTTTTAACCTGTTGACAGCTACTTTGAGTCCTGAACTAGGAAAACAGCAGAATATAAATGAAATAATAATAACAACTAGTTCTCTGTCAGTAGTGTGGCACTTATTCCAGTTACTGAGGTCCATAACACACTAAAGAAATAATCCAGTTTGAGACTTCTTTAACTGCCCTGGCTCAATGCTAGGGAATTCTGGGAACTGTATATTTATGAGATATTTAGCCTTCTCTGTCAGAGAGCTCTGGTGCCACAATAAACTACAATTCCCAGGATTCCCTAGCACTGAGGCAGGAGTATTTCTGCAGTGTGTTCTGGACCTGAGACAATACAATAAAATTGCAGGCAAACCAGGACCAGTAGTTTACAAAGAAAGTAGAAAGCGCATGAGCATAGGGCTTGTTTCAGTAGCACAAAACTCTGGGTTAGAGTTACAGATGATCCAACCTCAATATCAAATTAGTAGATTCAAGTTACATTAAACGAATGTAATGAATGAAGGAGTATTTATTTTGGAATATACTCACCGTACAAATATCCTCTGTAGGAAATAACCTCAGCAGTTAAAATAAAGGTTTCTACTTACAAACGTATGACCAAAAGCTATTACTACTGCTGCCGATGATTTATTATACAGAATCTAACAAAACATAATTTATCAACTTTTTAAAAACTCACTAAAAATAGGAAAATACAGCCTCATCAAAATGGCATCTTGAGACTGAAAAAAGATTGTATCTGAACTCTTTCTGTATTTCGAGCTGCAGCTATTTGGTTTCTGCTACTGAATAAAGGATTCAAGCTGCTGAACATATCATTTTAGCAATTTAATACTTATACAATTTAGAACAGAGAGGATCTATTAAAAAGTAATTTACATTCTCTCAAAGAAGGGAGAGTTTGCAGGGCAATCTAGACAAAAGTACAAAAAAAGAATGTATACTGTCAACTTTTAGTGACCAAACTAAAATAGAAAGAAATAAACAAATCAGAAGTTTGAAGAAACCAGCAAATTCAAAACAAACAAGCAAAATCAACAATCCATTGGCACTGAGGTGATGTATTTATTATACATCATGAATGTATCTGCAACCAATGACCAGTTCAGAATATGTCTTGAATCAAGAAATGAAATACAGTCCCCCCTCTGTTTTCGCAGGAGATTCGTTCTGGACACACACACACACACAAAAACATAAAATTGCCAATATTCAAGCCCCATTGGCTTGAATGGCGGCACGTGCCCCATTTTGTCCCCCTGTTTTCTGCCTGCAAATGGGCAAGGGATGTGGACTCTAAGTCTGTGAAAACAGAGGGGCGACTGTATTAATTTTATGTTGTCTTGCTGGAATTGCAAGTGTTGAGAAGACAATTCAATCCGTATGAAAGAAAAAATGCGACAAAGAGAAAAAGTAATACTGTATATACTCATGTATACATCTAGAAATTTTAGTCAAAAATTTGATCCAAAAAAACCTGGGTCAGCATCCATGGGTCAATGTATGTAAGTACCTAAGTACATGTATATAAATATAATCATATGTAAGTACTGTACTTTAACTCTTTAAAAAAGAGGAAACCATCTCATTCTCTAAGTAGAGTGGCAAAAGGTGAAAGCTCAGTCTGTCCTAGGAGCACCTAAAAGAAGCACTGACTCCTCTCTACTCTCTCATCTATCCAGTTTTAAGGTGAACACAAACAGTTATGCCTGCCAGAATTTTGTAAGTTCTTTGACAACATTTCTTTGTGCTTCATCCTTTGTTACAGACCCCCTAGGTTTTGCCCTTGAGTTATCCATGAGTAATATCAAAATCCATAATTTTGACTCAAAAACTTGCCCTCGACTTATACATGAGGTCAAGATGCAGTTGAGTATATACAGTATATGTCCTTTGTCAGTACACATATTCAGAGCTAGCCATGTTGGTTGTACAGTCGAGAAGGAGAGCAGCCTCTGACCGTACTGTTGGGAACCTCTGCCTACACTAGTGGTTCCCAACCTTTCCTATGCACCAAACCCCTAGGAAATGTTTGATTAATGTTTGCACTCACTTACAAAAGTAATATCACATTTGAAGTTGAAGAAGTCTAAATTCTTATTTTTGAACCATAAATTAAATGACATACAATACTGTGGATGAACAAATTGAACTTAAAAAAAAAATAAACTTTTAACTCAGTGCATAAAACTGGGCAACTTTATACAATGAATAAAGTTGGGAACCCCTGGTCTAGACCATCATCTCTGTCAACAAAAGTAACATCAAAGACAAAATGTATGCCTGTGACTCTAACATTCTCACTTTTCTTTTCCTGTATGATTTTTAATGTCATTACCTGATGAAGAAGCCTTGTCAGCAAGTTATTTTTAAAAAAACAACAACGAAGGACATCTTGTAAACTGAGAAAATGCTGAAGAGGCAGAAACATTGGTTCCACCTACTAGATCATTCCTCACTAGGGCGGCCAACACTGGCAGAGGAAATTCCTAAATACTTTTTTCAAACTGATTGAATTTCTACATCTTGCTTTACCTGGCTAAATTCATGAAATCAGTTTCACCCACTTATTTTGCCTTTACTGTTTAAATCCACACTTAGAAAATCAGACCTTTACAGGCCAGAGAGCACAGTCTGTTTCACTTATTTTATCGTATCTTATTTTTATTCTTTTTTACAGTTGTCTTCTCTGTGCACTATTTTCTTTCTTTATGTCATTTTGCTGTAATTCTATAAACAAATATGACAGCTTTTCTAACAAAGAGTCTGTTTAAAAACACACACACACACACACACACACACACAGTAAAACCCAAGGAGAATCTCTGAAAACAATTAGTAGCAGAAACCATTTCTGTCACCCTCTTAAGCTTGTTGTGTCCTCCATCATACAGCTAGGTGGCCAGCACTAGACTTTAATACTAAAATACTTGAAATGTAGTATTTTTACCTTCAAGCTAGATTGGCTTGTCCTGTTTCCCACTTTTTATATTTATATTTAGCAATAGCAATAACATTTACATTTCTATACCGCTTAACAGTGAACGCACCACTCTCCAGGGGTAGGCAAGCTGTCCCCTTTAAGGGCCGAGGGACTTCAGCTCCCAGAATCCCAGGAGCTATTGGCCAACATGGGACTACTGGCCAACATGGCTGAGGCTTCTGGGAGCTGAAGTCACTCGGCCCTTAAAGGGGAAAGGTTGCCTACCCCTGCTCTAAGTGGTTTACAATCTGTAAGCCAATTGCTCCCAATAAGCCAGGTACTCAGTTTACTGACCTACAAAAGGATGGAAGGCTGAGTCAACCTTGGAGCCCTCTGGGATAAAACTCCCAACATTGTGGCTTCAGTGCCTGCACTTAACCACTGCACCACCAGAGCTCCTATTTGAGCTCTCATCTTGCTGTATTTTAGCAAATTCTTTTTAAAAAACTAAAAACTCTGCACAGGTCATGTTAATGTTCTGTTTCACCTGGCCTTGCTATCACCCATAGTTCACAAATCATGGAAAATCTCTCACAAGTAGGCATTGAAGTATGAGAGAGACCAGTTTCTTCTTCTGACTACCAATAAACTCTGGAATTTGTCTGAAAACGTTAGGTTTTGTGAGAGATTAGCCCAACTAATCAGCACTGAGTACTGTCACATCTCTGTTCCTTGGCCATAATTTCTTCCCTTATTTGCTGTACATTACGGTAGCCATCATACAGTATGTCAGTGTCAATCTCAATGTGGAATGCTGTAGCAATCATCTTGAAACCTGCCTGTTTCATGTCACTGCAAAGCAAGAATACTGATATTTGTCTTTTTTAAAAGGGATGTTTCAACATCATGCCATTTGTTCAAGCACTCAAAGCACCATGCCAATATGTTACAAGCTTGCTTTTTGAATTTTCTGTTGTCAGCTGGACAGGTTGGGCTAATCTCTCATGGCATCTGACCCTTATTCTCTTCACTTTTGAATTGAGGCCTTCCATGACACCATGGAGTTCTGCAGAGTTGACATTGTCATGTTCCAGCTTCTTAAAGATTACCATCAGATTGAGCAAAAAGTAAACAGAACAAAGAGGGAGAGATTTGTGTGCCTCCTCACTGAGAGCTGCCCGCACAATCTTCACACACTGTCTTACACCCTTTTGGGGGGGGGGGGGAAGTATATCCTCAACACAAACCAGCACTGCAGTATACCTTCAAAAGCAGAAAGATACAACAAACACCCTGTTTGTATGTCACGGAGTACATCTTTGTGTTCCATTTCCAATGTTAATTTTACACTGTTTTAACTGAATTATTTTAATTGCTTTTTTAAAAAAGAAATTTTGTAAAGTTTTAAAAGTGTTTTTACCTTGTGAGCCACCTTGGGTCACTTTTTGGGAGAAAGGCGGCATGGAAACGAAATAAATAAATACCAGTAAATAAATTTCTACAAGGTCAAACAGGACAAGAGACTCTGCCTTCTTGGTTGAGAAACTAAATTCACTACACTTCTACATCAAAACACAAAGTCCTCATCCTGTTTGACACAATTATGAGTTATATGACAGTTGCATCCTATTTTTCTCAGGTATTCTCTTTCCATCCATCCATCCATTAAAAAAAACCCTGAAACACTGTATCTTCTTCCACTCCCAATCCTCCAAATAAAAATCTCTTTGATAAATCAGTCAACCAAGCAATCAGTCAGTCTGTAAATCAATCAACTGGGCAGTCAATCTATCAAAAACTCTGAGATAAACATCAGTGCCCCACTGAAGGGTCTCAATATTCATGTTGGTCATTTTCCCTTGAACAGCATTAGGTCGTCCTTCCCGTCCCCCATCACACTTGTTGCATACCCCTATTTTGCCATATCTTTTGGGAAAGGCAATTATATATCTCATAATGTGGAGGTTTTTAATTGCTTTTTTAAAAAAACAAGTTAAAAAACAGATCCTCTTTGGAAGCCACCTTGGGTCCCACTCTGGGGGAAAGGTGGCATATAAATGAAGTAAATAAAAAAAAAAAGGCACTGAAGTGTTTTAATTTCTGACACACTGACATGTGTTTTCCAAAATTGACAGAGGCACTGTCAACGACATAAGCCAAGACAATGAGACCATTCTTCTGTAGAATACTGGAAATCTGTGTCATAATTGTCTCATTGTCACTGAAAAAATTAAGCAAACCACGTGTAATTCCCTTTGTCACAGAAAAGTAACACAGAGTTGCAGAAACAGTATTTGTGTTCCTCATGACATACCAACTTGCCGGGGGGGGGGGGGGAGTGTATTATCCAAGACATTAAGCAAAAGTCCTAATAATTTTGGTAACTAGGTATTTTCTGTTATGCTGGTGGCTTTTGCCTGACCACAAGACTTTTTTTTGGCAATTTCAGAATCAGGCAATATTTTTGGAAGAAGTTGACTTTTACTATCTTGGCTTATGTTGGATGGGTGGGATTCAGGATTTTATGTTTTGTTTTAATGGAAATTGTAATGTTGTAAGCCACCCCGATTGCTCTGCAGAGGGGTGGGATATAAATAATAATAATAATAATAATAATAATAATAATAATAATAATAATAATAATAATAATTATTATTATTATTATTATTATTATTATTATTATTATTATTATTATTATTATTATTATTATTATGTAACTTAAATGGCAGGAAACACTGTGGCTGCCCTGCTTCAGCTTTTCTAACCTGAGAGTCTAAGCATAAATCTCTTTTGAGGCATATAAAAGATGAAATATGTGACATTGTTACTGTTGTTTCTCTAATGCCTTGCATTTTATGCTTTCAGCACAGCTTCTTGTTGCTTTTCTTCCCCTAAGCTTAACCCAAACCCTTGATGGCACTGAATGCATTCCTCTGTAGCTGTCTTGATTTTGTGAAGCCAATTTTGTTTGCATCTTCTCCACACCATGCATAATTGTATATGCCTCTTACTCTCATTTCTTCTACACAAAACTCTACCATATACAAGCTTTGCAATATCTTTTAAGTTCAGTAGCAAGAACTGTACATAATATTTTAGATGTGGCTGCACCATGGTCTTTAATACAGCATCGTATTGTATGGAACTTTTATTTTCAACTCTCTTTCTCACTATTATCCAAATGGAATTGGTTTTGTTTTTTTAAAACAGAAGTCACACTGGATTGATATTTTCAATGAACTATTTACCACCATTCATTTCTTGGTCAGTTGCTGGCAGCTCTGAATGCATAAGTGTACATTTGAAAATAGTAATTTTTTGTCCCACTATATACATCACTTTACACTTGCTTACACTTAATCTTTCTGTCACTTTATGATCCATTCTCCTGTTTCAGAGGGATCCCTTTGCAATCTATTTGTGTTTCCACAAAACTAAATAATTTAGCATAATTAACAAACTTGGTCACTTCACTATTCACTCATAACTCCAGATCATTTATGAAGGGGGAAAAGCACAACCCCAATAATGATGCATGACTCCATTCCTCACATTTATCAACTACAACAAATGACTGTTTATTCCTATTATTTACTTCCAGTTCTTTAACCAGTTTTCAATTCATATGAAGACTTCTTTTATCCCATGCCTACTAAGGTCTAATCTTTACTGCAGAGACAATGTAGCTTGACACTGCTTTAACTGCCATGGCTCAATGCTATGGAATCCTGGGATATGTAATTTGTTGTGATACCAGAGCTCTCTGATGGCAAAGGCTAAATATCTCATAAACTACAAATCCCAGAACTCAACAGCATTGAGTCATGGCAGTTAAAGCAGTGTCCAACTGTTTTTATTTCTGCAGTGTAGAATAGACCTAAGCCATACTCATAAATGCAGAGATTTTTTTTCCACTTCAAAAAGCCCCAAAAATCAATGGAATGAAAATAGCATCTTTGCCAACTCTAAGTTTCTAGGTTAGCTCTGCCTTTATTGAAGTTTGTTCTCTCAAGTTTAATCACGCAATTCTTATTGCAATAAAAATCTATTTGTGACAAAAATATGAGACTTACCCCTTCCCAATGATTGACTATTCCCGATATAGAACAGAATATAAATCATTGTCAATGCCTTAATTGTTTCCATATGTCCTAATGCATAATTATAATGTCACAGGATCTGAAGCATTTTGATGTTTTTAAAAATGACTGCAGCATGTTCTTTACTTTGACCTGACAAATTGGTTAATCTCAACTATGCTTTGTTTGAAACAAGTCAGTTTCAAAACTTTTAGTTATGATTACCTGTTTCAAAATAAGTTAAAGTATTTTAGTTCTGGTTAAAATAGTAAACTGAGGTTACCCAAAAGCAGAAAGAACAGCTGTTCATGACCTGATGGAGAAGTAGAGGAACAAGGGAGAAAGAGTGTTTGAACCCAAACCTTTTCCTCATCAACACAAACCATGGTTTATTGTGACTTCCAGACAAGATCAAAGCCATCCATCCAATGGCCCACCAAGTTTTTAGGCTTTTAGGATGTCAAAGAATCCTACTGAAACGTGCAAAAGACTAATAGAATCTAATGACCAGTTACAACTGGTGACCAAAAAAGTAAGAATCAAACATAGGATTTGGGGGATACGCTTTATTTATCATATGTTTCTTGTGTCAGGTCTAGAAGTGATGACAGCTTCTTATGACTTTTCCTGTTTCCTCCTACAATTTTACTTGTTATGTCCTTAAGAGCTAAAATAATAAACATTTAACCAACACTTCTACCTAGACATCCTCCCTATGAGATTTTTGTTTAACTGAAAGGCTCATTTGAGTCAGTAAAGGCAAACTCAACCATAAAATACTTCACTATGACCAATTTGGCAAGCAAGAAGAAATTCCCAAGAAACATGGTTTTGGCAATAAAACAATCTGGCACCTGCAGAGTAGGCAAAGAAAAAGGGAAAATAGTAATAACTCAACATTTTCCAGAGATGGAAAAACAGAAGCAGAGACCAAGCACACCAATCTAGACTATATACTACACAACATGATAGACTGACATCTTTTTTTGAGAAGAACACACATCATTAGTGAACAGTTGTGTATATGTGTGTGTTTTGTGTGTCTTCAAGTCATTTTTGACTTATGGAGACCCTAAGGCAAACCCATCATGGGGTTTTCTTGGCAAGATTTGTTCAGAGGAGGTTTGCCATTGCCTTTCCCTAAGACTGAGAGCCCCAGGTCATCCAGTGGGTTTCATGATTGAATGGGGAATCGAACTCAGGTATCCAGAGTCTTAGTCCAACACTCAAACCACTACAAACAGTTAGTTTTCAGCTCCAACATGACCCTTGGAGAGGCCTGGAAGTACACCCAGTTCTAGAACCAGACACTCATCTCTGGGATCCTTCGGTAGATCCTACCAGTATGGTAAGAGCACAGGTTTTACACATAGCATCCCAGATTCAAATCCCAGTTTCTCCAGGTAGTTTGGAAATAAACCTGCCAGAAACTCTGGAAAACTAGATGAATTGATTGTCTGACAATAAAAGGCAGCTTTCCATGTTCCTAACAGAAGGGGAGACTACATGAATATGTTTCTCCTATCGCTACTATATCCTGTAACTGCTATTATTGTTTCTGTGTGAGTAGAATAAACAACTGGCATAGTTCTGTGGAGACAACAACCTCAAATAATTTTAAAGATGAAATAAAGATAGCTTGGAAGATACCACTGTCAAACTGCACATCATTCTGAGAGAGGAACTATTTTCAAATTTATAAAAATATGCTTCATTACTTTCAGGGAAAGGTTGCTGACAACATCTTGCCTGATAGATCTAAGCATCATGTAGAATTACACCTGTGTAGAATATTTTTTTTAATGTTTTAAAGAAAAATTATTTCAGTTACTCTGCCCTATGGCAGCACGAAAACTCTGGAAACACTGGCGGCTGTAGCTGCTGCTGAATTTCCTGGTGGACTTCATGCTAGACTCTGCCTAGCACGTTACATCCTTTGACAAACTGAGCCTTCTTATAGTTTTCAAAGCTTGCCCACACATGCAGACACTTGGAAATGTTATGTGAATGCAACTGATGTAAAACCAGACAAGCCTGCAATTAAGTCTGTGTATTCAGCTGATGTTTATATACAGCCTCAACATAGATGGACAGATTCCACTCCAGCAGCTTATTTGAAAGTTTGTGTTTCTGCCTTGTAATAAACACTGAGGTCAGTGAATGACTTTTAAAAAGAAAATAGCTTTGGGGATAAATAATGTAAAGCATAGGTTCTACAAAAAGAACAGTAAAACATGAAGGACACAGAATGGTGATTCATACACTAGAAAAATGTTGTCATAACAGAACATCACATTCTTCATGAGGACAGCCAACTGTTTAAGGGGAATCATCTGTTATTAAGGGGTGTGGGATGTACACTACAAGTTTTGATCTAAAGGGATCACAAAAGCATGTTCAACCCCTGCAGGTCTCAATTTACAAGAAAATGCAAATACAGTGAAACAAATGGAAGAGAACTAAAATCATATCACAAAACAGATAGGCTTAAATGTGGGCTCCAGTAAACATAAAATTACAATGATTGTAGCTGTATTCATACTAATTTATAAATAATATTCTGAAAACACACACAGACAGACATCTGATTGTTATTTAAAATAAAGTTCTTAAAGAAAATATACAACCTCCACATAAAAAAGGAATGGACCAAAGTTTCTGCACACTGCCTTTTGATAAATCCTATATGGGTGGAACCTTGGCCCAGGGAAAAGTAATGCAGAAGAAATTAGACCATCTAATGCTGCAGGATTATATCACTACAGCCATAAAGGTGCCACTGAAGAAGACCTCAAGATCAAAACACTTTGGAGCTCATGTATTCAGGACCACTATTTTTAAAACACCTTTTAAAATGTCACAGTTAGCATGTTGTTGGTTAATCTCAACTTTACTCATTCAATTGTTGAATAGTTAGTCTATAGATAAATCCCTCTAAGCCAATGGGTCTAGTCAGGATTAACAACATGATTTAGGCCCATGTTTCCTGGTGCCCATCTTAAGGCTATCTATATTCTCATGTGATATTGTTTAAAACCTTTTTGTTCTATAAAATTTGCATCTCCTTGAATGTTAATCTCTGTATCCTTATTGAACGACTCTTGTTGGATCTGGGCTTTCCCCCCTTTTATGTACAACCAACTGCTACAATTTTGAACAGACTAGAATCCCAATTAAGATTTTCACCTCAACTGGTGTTGCTTTTTTTTTTTTAACCAAACTGTTTAAAAAAAGCCACCCCAAATCTACAAGGTTTACAAATTACTAATAGGATGCAATCATTGAGAACTTTTTCAGGATCCCTCTTCACATTGCCCTTTTGAAAAGCTGCCCCTCAAGGCTGGGAAATGTTCAAGAAGAAAAATTTGGAGTGGGATGGGGACTGTGGCTTAATAAAAGGTTAGCTTTCCTCTTTTTTTTAAATGAACATGCTTGCTGTGCGTGCACAGCACTTTTTGGATCCCAGCCTATAAAGCAAGTAATGGAGATAACACAACAGTTTTCTTTAGCTTTGCCAAACTCCCTGGGACTCAAGCTTTTGTGTCCATAACAGCAATTTAGCACTACAAATTAAGTTTTCCAGCTGACCTTTCATGAAATGCAGTGTATTAATTAAATGAAAGAAAGATAACACTGCTCTGTTTTGTGGATCTGGAATATATTAACTACAACTGAGATGTATGATAAAATGTTTGTTATGGTATAAGAAAAAGTACTGGCACTTTAGACTGCATTGTCTACACCAGCAAACACAAGAGCAAACCTGCCCCATTTTACTTGCCTCTGTTCCATCATTCGAACAACAACCGCTATAAATGTCTGTATTCACTACAGAAGCAAACATACCTCAGGCATTCAAAGGGAAAGAAAATTACATTTTTCTGCCAGCTTCCACCCATAATAACTACAAGTTCCAGTTAGTGATTCAAATGTTTTAATTACCCCATCATGAAATCATTAAGTAGAGACTACCAGGACAATTACAGTCGCCCCTCTGTTCTCATGGGGGATCAGTTCTGGACCCTCCCGCAAAAATGGAAAATCATGGATATTCAAGCCCCATTGGCTTGAATGGAGGTGCATGCCTGCAGGGGCGCATGGGCATGTGCCCCGTTTTGTCTCCCTCTGTTCGCCGCCCGCGAATGGGTGAGGGACATGGACCTGAAGTCCGCAAAAACAGAGGAGCGACTGTACTAGGATAATGAGAATAGAAGCTGTCCATTTTCTGCCCTTTTGGGCATCATAAAATACTGCTATTAATTTGAGTGTGCCATTAAAAATGACAAGCCAATGCAGAGTTCCTGTCCCTTTATTTAACATGTATTACAAAATGTTCTAGTTCCTTGTTTTCTCATGTTGTGCATCTTCCCAGTCTGCACCTGTTGGCACTGGAAGTAAACTGTTCAATACAATAACATCAACAACATTACAAAAAATATTTGAAGAACATAATGAGAAGGGAAGACTATATTTAAAAGTGCCATTTGATTCTGCCTCAAGTCTAGTCATATACATGTTCTGAAGTGGAAATTATGTTAAGGCTGCAGCAGCCCAGTCACAAAAAATGCAAAAGAACAGTTCTCATTCTCAAACCAAAACATAACACACCCAAAGCTGTACATACATACCCACAAAATCTACATCTTTATGCGGTCTGAATTTATTGCTATATATGGTGAAAAAGTTACTCAAGGGTTCTGATGCTTTAAAAAAAATGATTTAACTCCACTTTTAATTGTGTATTACTTTATTCTAAAGAATATGGTCACACAACTTCATTTTTCAGTTTATACAGCATGGCATGCTAATCAAGAGCTGCTGGCAAATCTATATGAAACCTAGATTCTGTAGTAAGAAAAGTAAAGTGTAAAGCCAGGTCCTGACAAGCATAAAGATTACAGGCTATAAGCCAGTTTTTCAATTGACAGGTTGCTAAGGGTTCAGGGAAAGAGATCACAATTGAATTTTTTTTAAAAAAAAATTTTTTTTGAGCTATAGGAATAATTTTTGTGCATGGGTCCCTTAAGACCTGAAAATTATTTCAAGGGTTCCTCCAGGATAAAAAGGTTGAGAATGGCTACTATAAAATGTATTTTTGCTGACCAAGGGGTAAGAAACACTTATAATTCCAAATAAGATAAGAGTTAGTATTACTAGAACAGCAACTGCTGAATGAAAGTTAATATTAATGACCAATGTTTGATGATATTTTCCAGTGTGGTGAACCTCTTAGAGACTGAGTGCCCAAACTGCAACCCAAAACCCACTATTTATTGAAAAGTGCCATATTCCTCTGGCTTACTAGTAACGAACTCTGGCAAACTTTGTGCAAAGGCGACAGGATGCATGCCCATAGAGAGAGCTCTGAGTGCCCCCCTGGCAGGCGTGCCATAGGTTTGCCACCACTGTATATTCTTTTCTTATTTTAGGGGGGGAAAAGAAGAGGAACCTAATCAGAGATCAAGATACCTTCAGAAGCTGTTTTCCAACTGTTGGGCTCATCTTCTCATCCACCATAAGAATTACTATGCCTCTATCATCCATGCCACGACGGCCAGCACGACCAGACATCTGAATATATTCACCTGAGGTAATCTGAAAGTATAATAAAATCAGATTAATAATGATAATACTTATGCATTACCAGCATTACACAAAAAGATGTCAAGATTGACTGAGCTTGTCGGAAAAACCTAACAAGAGCACGGGCAGAACCTAGTAGTGAATTTAAGCTAGTAGGTGGATTGAATCTAGTGAAAGTGGATCTTCACTCTTCCCTTCATCTTCCCCCTATAGCTAGACTCAAAAACAGTGCAAAGTTGGTTTAGGACAGTGTAGAAAGCTGCAGGAGAAAAGAAGGGAATGGCAGTTCCACTATGGCCATCTGTGCAATACTGACCCCACACACACACACACACACACACACACACACACAAAAAAGAGGAGGAAAACTAGTCACAATATAGAAGATAGAAGATAGATAGAAAACTAGCTAGAGAGAAGAGGCTAGAGGAGAACCAGTGTGGGCTGGATAAAAAATTACATTTTAAAGCACTTTTTCAGTGTAGGCTGTTAATATCTCAGCAGGAAAATATTCCCCCCAAAAAAGGGGGGTAATAAAAGAGAGAAGGTGGAGAGGAGGGCAAAAACCACAAGCAACAGCATTGGATGTGCAAAATGACAAAGAATCAATTGAAGAAAGAAAATGAGGGAGTGTATAAAAGAAATGGCATGACCAAGTTATACCAACAAAAAAGAAAAGAGAAAGAAAGAATATAAACATTTAAAGACAATGGCTCTATCTGCCCTGGAGAAATAATCCAGTCTGACACCACTTGAAGTGTCAAGGCTCAATGCTATGGAATTCCGAGAATTGTTGCTTGGTGAGAAATTGAGTCTTATCTGTCAGAACACTCAGGTGCCACAACAAACAATTCCCAGAATTCCATAGGATGGAGCCCTGATAATTAAAGTGGTGTCAAACTGGATTATTCCTACAGTGCCAATATGCCAAAAATTAGCAAAATGCTGATGTCTTTAGAACTGGCAATAGTAGAAAACACATAATAAGCTAAATATATTAAATCAGGGTAAACAACACCTGCAGACCTCAGTCAAGGTGAAAGGACTAAGGGGAATCAGGGGAGCTTAGAGATATTTTTAAGTAAAATAAAATAGACATTTTCTCAATTTATATTTTATTTTTTAATATTTACATCTCAATATTATGTTACATCTCAGTATTAAGACCCCCATTACTTAATAAAATATCTAGTCATGTTTGGTGAATTATTATTAAATTTATATTTATATATAAATCAACCTTAAATGTATTTCAATGGACTTTAACATGATACTGGTAATAGGATAGTCAATATCATAATCATTATTCCTTTTTCCTATTGATTATTTTGCATTTTGCATTTTTTTGCCAAAATTCAGCAGGAAATCATAATGCCAATTTTAAAAAATCTGGAGAGCATTTAAAAAGTGGGCCACATACAACCCATTTGCTGTACTTTATCCCCTGGTACACTAAATGATAGCTTTCCCTAGCTGAATTGCTGATCACACTTGTAAGCGACTGTGTGTGTCCCCAAGGACAAAGCAAATCTTCCTGCCTTTCCAGTATGATTCACATACAGCATGATGCAATTAGCTTACCCATCGAAAGTCTTTCCCATCAAATTTCCGGGCACTTGTGAACAGCACTGTCCTTGCTGGCATGTTTATTCCCATAGCAAAAGTCTCTGTTGCAAATAATGCCTAAGGAAGCATAGCATGGATAAGAACAAAGGATGACTGTTAATGGGACATTAATATAGCCTGGTGGAATTAACTTGTTTAAATGATCTAAAATGCTACTTTTACAGTAAAGATTTGCAACAAGAAGTTCAGGAATCAATCCATTTTACAGTATCTCAACATACCTCTTTATTAGTGATTTCCATCTACGTAAGACAACCAAAAGGCTCTTTAAGTCACACATGCAGTATGGACATGAGGTATGTATCCATACTTATGTGTTTGGGCTGATGTTTGTTTGGGCTGATTTGGGCCTTATGTCTATGACTGCCTTGCATGAGTAACCATCTCCATAAGAGGACAGTAGCATTAAAATATCTCTTACCCTGCAGGCTGAGGATTAAATTAAACAGCATTTTACCTCCACCTGGGTTTTAAATGGGCATCAGTCAGTGAGAGAGTCAATCAAAATCTTAACTCCTGTTAAAAATTTGTTGCCAACTAAGCTTTACAATGTTATCTGTTAGGGATACACTTTGGCTTATTTAAGGGACTGATGTTCTATTGTTAAGACTCTCTCATTAAAAACCAGCAAGTTGGCTATAAATTTCCTGAAAACTTTTGATAAACAAGTCATACATGGAAGCAGAATGCATTCTGTAAAAAAAGAAACCTAATTTGTAAGAGGAATCACAATGAAGACAATTTCCAAATATACCTAATAGTACATACTTTTATCAGTCCTTCAGAGAAAAGTATCTCTATCGTCTCCTTAAGAATAGGAAGCAAACCTCCATGGTGAATTCCAATGCCACGCTTTAGAAGTGGAAGTACATGCTCAACCTATGGTCATAAACGGACAAGAAGGGACGTAATCTAATCACATAAAAATCAGGTTTATAAAGTAGCCACTGCATACATGCATGCATTAAATAAGAATTTTCTCCAAGCTATTTGGCAGTAATATACGAAAACTAGATTTTTTAAAAATTATTTTAGGCATTAAGTGACTAATGTAAGCATGCAAATGTGGACAATATAAACTACCAACAATTTTGGTAAGATAGTGATATTTGTGGATTTAGTCTCATATAAAACAATGGATAATAATACTCTTATGGCTATTAAACTTTGCCTTTAAACTTTTGTCTACCTTGCTTAGGTTTAATCTCCAGCCATTCATTCAGAACATTATATTTCTAAACCCATTCATGAGCAACAGGATGAAACCAGATGTTGGGAATTACTTTTGGTGGCCAGAGAACATAAGCCCCATTTAATGTACTACGCTCAAAAGGGACAATAATAGTCTAAGGATGTATTCCCCCACCCCTGAATACATGAAAGCCAATTTTTAGAAGCTATAAATGTTTACAAGCTAAACATAATACTGTAATGCATCCAGCTGCCATATGGCAGTTTTATACAGTTATGACCTGCTGGAAGAGAATATCCACCATACTGGGTTGTATTCAATTGTGTCCTTCCATTCACAGAAGGCTCTTTGATCCAGAAAAAGTTTCCATGAACAGAGGGAAGGCCATTTTTGCTGATTCTTCCTTTTCTTTGCTCCTCTTACCAAATTGCTACAGAGGAGATGGAAAAGGATGGCTGCAGAATGGGGAAATTCATATAAATTACCCCTTCCTTCCACAGAAGCATTTATTGGATTGTACAGTCTATTGTGTTTGACGCTTAAAATGGGCATTCATATAGGTAAAGTGAGCTATAGCAAGCATAGTACCGGTATCTTTGCAAATTTCCATGACCCAGTTTCACTTTATACAGGATAATAGCCACCTGCATCCAGCACATCTAGCAGAAATGGCAGTGCTGTATCTATTGGTGTAACAAGCACTCTGTATTTTATAGAGTAATATAAGGATTCACATTTATATAGTTACTTCATGGCCGAGAAAAATGTGACTCACTCATATGCATATTGTGACATGTGATTAACCCCAGTACAATACACCAGAGATGGGTAAATACCAAGTTTATGAGATAATTTTGTTCACTTGAACCTCAGCACTATCAACCAGGACTTGGTTCAAAATGGAGCAGAGGGGGTATCACACATTTAGAATTAAGAAACAAAATGCATACTTGTTTTCAGTAGGAAAAATTACTTAATTCCTGGTTTTTATTTTATTTTATTGGCCTTACTGTAGCTTATATTGTTAAACAACTGAGGGTCATAAATCATCTCTGATCATCTACAAATTGCTCAAGAGGTCTAATACGTTAGTTTGATCTAATTTTTTACTACCTTGGCTTGTACACAGTCTTAATTATTTTAGGGTACTCACTTGAGGAAGTTTTTTGTCCTCATCAGATAAACAGTCAATTGCATTATTAAATACCTCCTCAACCATCTTTTTTTCTTCATCTGAAAGAAAAACCCACACAAAAATTTGCTTTTTTTCAAAAACACCCTGGGCATGCCTGTAACTTAAGGGATGCTAAAGCTCCATCTAGAAGTCAACTGTAACAAGGTATTTGTACAAAAGAAACTAATCCAGCTGTAGTAATGAGAGTGTTAGGTAAGCTGACAACATGGTTCTTCACTATGCTGGTCAGACGAGCTGTTTTTCTGGGCTTGTTTAAGATCCCTTTACCCACATTTTAGGGAACTTGAAACAGAGGCAAGATAAGTGAGTAAAATTCTGGCACCTTTCATTAGTTGTTATAGCAATTCATTGCATGTTAACTATGGGGCAAAACAGACTGCAGTAAAGGGCCGGCTTAACGTCACCCCTTTGCTTGATGGGTTGGGCCACAGCAACCACACTCCATGTCCCCAACCTAGTATTTTCCTGGCACAAAAAGAAGCAGCAGAAAGCTGTTCTTTTTTGCATTGGGAAAAAGGTGCTTTTGCCACCCCCGCAGCATTTTTTCCCCCGGGTTTCTGCGGTGAAGCATATGTAAATGCTGCACTGCAGAAACACCATGAAGCCGCCGCATGTGTGGTGAGCTGTGTGGCTTCCTGGTGGCATACTGCAGTCTGAACATCACGTCCCCACGCCACCGGGAAGCCAGCTGTTTTTGCCGGTCTGTACCGGCACTGTATTTATTATTATATTTATTATTAACAAATTATTATTATTATTATTATTATTATTATTATTATTATTATTTAATATTAATGGACAGAAATTCTAGTTGAGACCATTATTTAATTCTGTTAAGCTCTCGGGTCTATGTCCAACATTATGCTAATGTTATGGTATCAACACAGTGAACTGTCTTCTCCTTTTATCACTGCAGCTCTCAGTACTATCTAAAAACTGGCCTCAGAGTATTTTTCCAGAGCTCATAAGGATGTTTTGGGGTTATCCAAGGGATGAACTGAGGAAGAGAAATGTCCCATGCCCAATTCCACTAACAGACAGGAGCTCCATTATAGGATGTACTGCACTGGATCCCACTGAATTAGATCCACTACAGTTAGAGAAGCCATTAAAGGAATGTTTAGTTCTCCATTTCTCTGTGCATTTTCAATTAAAGCTTTTCTGGAGATATGGCAAGTATAACTCCTTTATTGTGGAAAATGAGCTCAACACTACTGTATTTTCAAACTCTGCCAACTACTGAATCAGTTTTACACTGGAACTAGCTTATTTGATCAGCAAAGCAAAATGCCAAAATTAGAAACCCCATATGATCCCAAAGGAGCTACTGAGAAAAGAGGAAACAACTTTATAATATTTATTTACTGACAATGTCAGGTAACTAAATATTGTTTTTACATTTGTTTTAGATAGAACTGCAAGACTGATGCAATCAAGAAATGCACAAAACAGAACAAGTCACTGTACAAAACAAAAATAAATAAAACTAGTAGTTCAAGATGCTAGCTAGGATCAAACATAGAGGTAGTTCTATTAGCCACAGAGGCATTAAAGTTGGTGTTCCTCATACTGTGTAACAAGTAAACCACTGATCAGAAACAATGTCAACTAAAAGCACACTTTCACTTAGAATTCATTAGTACACACCTGTATTGAAATCCAATTTTGTCATCTGAAGTGCATATGCTTCACAATCTTTTTTACTGAAACTGAATATAATTACAGGCTGGAAGTTTCTTTCCATGATCATCTTTACAATCTTAAATACATTGGATGGACCTATGAAGACAGCAGAGTCAGCAAGACATTTATGTTTTGGGGATGCAATGAGGACAAAAATTTCATCTGCAATGCAGAAACTGCACCATCTTGCTTATTCTGCAGCACGTGTTATGAAAAAACTTAACACTTACCTTTTGTTCCTCCTTTCCTGCCTTTCTGGTCTCCTTTGGCTAAGTCTCCTGCATCTCGAAGTACTTGCATAGCTGTGTTAAAATTATCTTCCCTAAAATCACCCTGGATGGAAAGTGACCATTAGCATTCGTTTATCTGCATGATTTGCATTACATACTTTGTATAATCTATTAACAAAATCTGGGATTTCAACCTGGAGGACCCATGTTTAAATTAACTAAGGGCCAAAACACACTGCAGAAATAATCCAGTTTGAGACCGCCTGAACGACCCTGGCTAGGGAATCCTGGGAATTGTAGTTTTGTGAGACATTTAGCCTTCTCTGTCAGAAAGCTCTGGTGCCGCAATAAACTACAAATCCCAGGACTCCCTAGTACTGAACCAGGGCAGTTAAAGCAGTCTCAAACTGGATTAATTCTGCAATCTGTTTTGAACGTGAATCTGTTTCCCACTTTTTGGCCATCATGTTCCATTTCAGTTTTCACCCTTAGCTGTTTAAGTAGACATGTCCTCAAGTTTTTAGACTTGTCTTTGTAATGATGAAGACTGGAGAAGCAGGAGAAGAGAAGAACAGGAAATTTGGTGTCATGATTTCATACAAAGTATAAACAAAGCTATGGAGACACCTAGAGTATCAAGGTAGTTACAAAGAAAATGATTCAGAAACTTAGAAAACGATTCAGAAACCTAGTGATTGAAACCTTACTCTTACAAAAAAAAAAACCCCTTACAAATAAATTTTTATATATGATTACAGCAAACATGAAAGAAAAATGTGAATCTATATTTTAAAAGAACTGTATTATAGCATTTTTGATATAAATAAAAAATCAAAATCAGAAGTAGACACCGCTCCAAGACTATAGCAAAAAACAAAAACAAACCCTGAATAACTGAACGACAGTATTCTCAGTGGCCAGAGAACCCTGATAAATGGCAACAGGAAGGAATATGTTTACAGTATCCCAGAAAAGAGGATGATGTCTGGATCCACAGATAGGAGCAATCCACACTGCAACAGACCACTGACTTCAGTGTCTTTTTTGGCACAAAGGTGGAGAAGAGACTGCAGTTCAGTGGTAAAGCATATACTTTCACAGAGAAAGTCCCAAGTTAAATTATTTCCAAGGCGAGCTAGGAATCAATCCTGCCAAAATTCTTGCGCAGCTACTGCCAGAGTTGACAAAAGTGGGCTAGAAGGACTGATTCTCTGAGTATAAGGTAGCTAACTATTTTAACCCAAATTAAATAAGAAAATTTATTTTTCTTGAAGGTCACACATGTAAAGCTTATTAGCCAAAAAGAGCTTATTTGGACAAGGTTCCAAAGATGTGTGCAGCAGTTCAACATTATGCTCAATTAAAATGTTAAGAAGTCCTAGCCACAAGGTTGCAAATGTGCCAACTTGTTCTCTGGATCTGGTTCTTATTCTTCACTCCACATCCTGATACTGAACATTACGAGTAAAGGCATCACCCATTCCAACCTAACAAGTAATTTCTTACATTTTCATCAACCACAAGGTGAAGTCCATCTCCCCCTGCTGGGAAGATATAGTGTTGCAGAGGAGTGGGTCGATAATCCGTGTAGATCACATGACAAGGCTGACAGAGAAAAATACAACATTTAAAGTGCTTTAATACACAATACAGGTTGTATGAGCAATTTTTAAGCTTTTATATTTAGCCTTACAACAAGCTGAGTTGTGTTGAAGTAGTCATAATTTGATAATCAATGATAATCAATGTTTTATATGCCTAAATTAGAAATGTGTACTATTGTGTGTAGAAATTAGAGGCTAAGTAAGTGTCAGGCCTGCAAAGTGGATTCTGGAACTGATACCTTTAACACAGAAACACATGGCTAGAACGTTTGAGTGCAGGAATGCTAAAATGTTTATTTACACAGTGGCCTTAGAGAGACTCTGAAGCTGTAACAAAGAGGTGCCAGGATGCATCATAAAGCCATAAAAATAAATCAGTGCAAAGAGACCCTGAAAGGTTCTGGCAGTAACAGTCT
>CM034703.1:31172261-31184450 GCA_020142125.1 Phrynosoma platyrhinos | reverse complement strand
ATTTTTTTATGGTGCTTCGGCCCTCCAATTGTCTGAGGGACAGCAACCCTAAACCGGCTCAAAAAGGTTGCCTACCCCTGGTTTAGAGCATCCAATAAGATGTAAGAGATGAGTTCTTTGTCTGTTTGGGTATAAAAACAACAACCATTTTCCTTGTCCTTTGCCCAGGTTTGGAAACGCTAGTTTCTCCTGGGACTGTGCACATTAATAAATTTATCCTGTTTGTATTTCATCGGTGGTCTTCATTCTCTATTTTGCTCTGCTAAAGGGCCCGGGGCTGTGGAGCCAAAAACCCACAGTTCAAATTCTACAACAGTGTGACCAAGATAGCATTCTCCAGGGGAAACAAAAAGTGAATGACCAAGGACTGCCAAGGGGGTGCCTGCAATTTGCAATTAGAATTTAAGCCCTTACTAAACTGGAGATAGTTAAAGGTAGGCTGCAATACACACTTGAAAACGAACTGTGTTGATCTTAACATTTTTGTGTATACACAGGATCTGGCTAAACGGAGCTTTAGCCGAATCATTCCTCACTGACATCTCTGTACCATTTAATTTAATAAAAGGAAGTGAGTATGGACTGTGACTCTGGAGACCGGGGTTCGATTCCGTGCTCAGCCATGAAGCCCACTCGGTGACCTTGGGCAAATCACATGCTCTCAGCCTCAAGGGAAGGCAATGGCAAACCTCCTCTGAACAAATCTTGACAAGAAAACCTGATTATAGGATCACCATAAGTCGGAAACAACTTGAAGGCACACTACAACAACAAATGATTTGTATGATATTGCTTAATTTCAGCATCTCAGATTTCAGCTTCAACACCAAGGACAACTATTCTACTCCGTAGGCAACAATTCTTACATCTAAACCCAAAGTAAAAGGTATTTGAAACATGGAATTTTACCTGTTTGTGAAGATGGCATATCCATTCAGCAAACTGGCGTGCATTTGGAATAGTGGCAGAAAGAAACACATAATGAACATTGTCTGGGAGCAAAATAATGGTTTCTTCCCATACCACACCGCGTTCTAGAAAGAGAAAATGCACAAGGCAGCCATACATTACTTCTGTCAGCTTTTTCATGATTGTTTGCATTATATTTCACTGAACATTTTCCCATTTAATTGTTAACAACTTGAGTCCCATCTGAGGGGAGAGAGGCTAAATTAATAACTAAATACAATGGTCCTTTTGTAACAGTGGGTCCCACCTCCTTCCAATGCTAAAAAAGGCAGACAATCACATACATATTATTCAATGGCAATGGTGTGAATGCACACTCTTCAGCATGTGCACTTTCCCATCACTACCACTGAATAATATGGGGCATGACGATCCATGGGTGATCAAATTTGCAGATCGAAAGCCCACTAACAGGGAGGGCCCACTGTAAAACAATAAACAAACAAGTAAGTACACAATACCTGAATCTCTCATGTAATGAATTTCGTCAAATATGACCCAAGCAACTTCACGCATGACCTCAGAACCTCTGTAAAGCATACTTCTCAAAATCTAAAATAGAGAAAAGAAATGTGCAAATTATGTGCTGAGCAAACACACCTGAATTGTAACAGAAGATTCCTGGAGACATGAAACAGTGCTTTCATAAACTAAACTAGCTACATACACAGAGCTAAACCCAGTCTTGGGAGCTGTAAGCATGGGCCAAAAGGCCCATTTTCTCCCCAACCTGGCGTTGTCCTGTTTAAAAGATGCAGGCCAACAGCCTCGGGCTGGTAACAGGCAGATCAGACACCACTCTGGTGAATATGACCTAACCCCGACCCAACCAATTTAATTAAACACTTTGAAAGAGGAATCTAGATTAAACATTTTAAAGATATCTAGGATCCAAAGCAAAGTTTCAGGGACCTTTAATGAGTGTTGGAAAAAAAAATAACTGTAAAGTAATTTATATTACAGGCCAGAAAGGTTCTAATGGAAGAAGAGAAATAAAAATGATTCAGCATAACACATCAGCATTAGCCAATTCAATATGTTTCCTACATGTCTCTTTGAATGTCTTTCACAACACAAACTGACGTCCTAGCCTGCAATCTAAAACATGTTTATCAAACAGTAAGCTCCACTGAGCACAAGAGAATTCACTTCTCAGTAGACATGCCTAGAATATATTAGCAGCCCAACAGAGAGAACCAATACAAGATAATTAACAGGAAAACTTACTTCTGTTGTCATTACAAGGCAAGATGCTGTAGGGTTGATGGTGACATCTCCAGTCATCAAACCAACATCTTGAAATTCTTCGTACATTTCACGATATTTTTGGTTACTTAAAGCTTTAATCGGACTGGTAAAGATCACACGCTGTTTCTCCCTCAAAGCCATTGCAATGGCATACCTGCAATTCATAACTGCATATTCATTATATTTGCAAGAGATTACATTTCTATAATATATGTCCAAATATCTGTAGAAGAGTTACATTTTTAAATACATTAGTAACTTTTTATTCTTAGTTTATGAACTGAAATCCAAGGAAGGCCAGATGATATAAAAGGAATATTTATCATATTCTCATAATCTGTGTGATGCTCTCCAATTAGCAAAACTAAGCACTAAGCAGTTTATACAACCATTTAATAAATTATATCAAAACAGCAGCTGAGATTATATTATTGTAATACACTTGGCCCTCCACATTTGTGGCTTTGTCTTTTGCAGATTTGATTATTTGTGGGTTTGATTAATATATTCTCTTTGGGAAGCTCTAGGTCCTCCAGCGCAACTCTGCCAAAAGTTAACCAAAGAGTTGTGCTGGAGAACCTAGAAGTTACTAGATAAAAAACACTTAGGTATTTGCAGGTCCTCCAGCATGATTCTATAATCAATTTATTGCAAATGTTGACCATAGAGTTGCACTATGGAGATTCTTAGAGAGGTGTTCTCTTAGGTAAAAAGAATGTTTTATTATTTGTGGTTTTTCCACATTCACGGGGGTGCTTCACCTGTAGCCCCAGTAAATGTGTAGGGACCACTGTACATTCCCACTTCCTAGGGAATCCACTTGTTCCCCAACAAAAATCTGTGAAATCTATATTCTATTACTTTCTAAATTAGAGGAAGGATTCATTCCAAGTTTACACTACTATTCATTTAAAACATCTGGACAATTTGAGTAACGACTACACAATGTTTCCCTGTCTTATAAGAAGCGTTTTTATATCTGTCCGTATAATAAAAGAGGCACACTGTGTGCCATATAGTGTTTACAAAGATGTCCGTGCAAATACAGATGTAATTGTATTCTCTCCCTGTGCCAGGGAGAGAAGAAATAAATAGCCTTAAGTAACAAAATTAGAAAGGCAACAATCAATTTTTAAAAAAACAACCAGAGATGAGTTGGTTACTTGTGGACAGTTTTTACTTTTCTGCCTTACTAAAGATTGTCAAAAAGGTGGTGGTGGGGGAATACTTTATTACAGAAATACTTACTCTGCACACACTGTTTTTCCTGCTGAGGTATGAGCAGACACTAAAACTGACTGATTGTTATCCACACACAAAATAGCTTCTCTTTGAAAAGCATCAAGAATGAATGGATATTCCTGGAAAGAAACCACACCATCATATACTCCTTAAACACTATTAATTATCTTTGTGCAATGTGAAAATAACATTTCAGCTTTCAATGATACTATAATAATATTTCAACACAACTTATCTGCAATTTAAATTTTTAGTGCAGCAGAGATAAATCACTATACTGCCCTATTTATATCCATTATATTTGGAGTACAATTTTACCACAATGGGCCCTTGGCATCTTCTGGGGTTTGGTTCCAGTCCTCCTCCCCAATGGATACCAAAATTTGTGGATGCTCAAGTCCCAGTATACACAGTAGCATAGTAAAATAGTGTCCCTTAAGTAAAATAGCAAAATCAAGGCTTACTTTTTGGAATTTATATCTTATTTGGAATAATTTCAAGCCATGGATAGCTGAATCTATGGATAAAGAATCCATGGATACAGAGGGCCGACTGTACATAATTTCAAGTGCAAAGTATGTAGACCACACCACTAATGTTAGCCACTCCAAGTTGGCATACTTCTGCAATTATTTTTGCAAGAGTTTGTGTTTTGGCACAATAAATAGTGCAACCTCTTGGTAGGCCCCAGAGGTCCAAGGATTTTCCAGAATCCTCCACAGGCCATACCAACCCCACCCTGTCCCAAAACAGAAAATGTAAGTCCACTTCTAGTTCTGTCAAACTCCTGCTGCAAGGAACAAGGTGCAGAAGGGTTGCACACTTTCTTTCAAAGGGGAATTGTTATTGTTCAAAGGGGAATTGTTATTCCCGAAGGCTCTCAAAAATGCCCATCCCCCCCCATTTTCTTTTTCTTCTGGCCGATTTCCCCGCATCTGAGGGATATGAGAGGAAGCAAAAAAATACCCAGGGAGCTTATGTTGCCTGTTGACTGCCCCTCATTTTAAATGCGGAACTGAATGTAGTTGTTAAACTCTAATAGTGGGCATCACTGTCAAATGTAATACAAAGAATATTTAAAATATTTGATATGTCACGTTGGGATCTGTTTTATCTTTCCAAATAGGAAAGAAACATTTGAAATTCAAGAGCCAGCAGTTTTAGAGACACAATTTTAGAATTCACTATCCCAAATCTACCACAGTAACAATTCTGTTCTTTTCTAAACTCCTTCTTGAAAATTCGTAAGTTACTTAACATGAACATATAAATACATAAATAAATGTAGGCATTAATTAACCAAGCCTCTAACAAATGCACTCTTTTTTATAGTATTTTAAAGCTCCCCAGTCCCCTCCTTTTCTCCTCATCCTCTGCTAATTGGAAGTTTTTGGAAGGATGTTGAGGGAGGAGCTGGAAAAACACAGTCTTATAGTGTTGGGTTGCAGCAGCATGTCTGCAATAAATAATGCAGTAAAAGGTTGAGTTGGGAAATGATGGGATTCTGCTCTAGCTGAATCCCAACTACAGCGACTCCTGCTGTAGTTGTGTGTGTCTACCCACAACAGGCAAGATAAACAGTAGCTGCTTTCAGAATTCCTTGCTGAGAAGGCATGAACAGCAAAAAAAGTTTGCAGAAACATACTGAGCTGTCCTTCTGTTTTGTGATGCAGAAACCTATTCCTATTCATTCCATGTTACTTCTACCTATAGTACTAAATTTATGTTAAAGTAGCAGCTCTGGAACACATCTACTTCCTTAACTGAGGTATACATGTACTAAAAAAAACCCTCTTACAAGCTACAAAGGAAGCAGACTCTACCACTAGACCAACTTCTACCAACCTATAGGCCCCAGCTGAATCCTTTATTGTAACTTTCACACAATATCAAAACCAAGAAGATGCTTAAGAGTAGGGACTGGCAACCTACGGCCCGGGGGCCAGTTAAGGCCCCGGACTTACCGGCCAAGGCCGAAGGTTGCCACTGTCGCCGCCGCCGCACGTTTTTGGCCGCGATCGCTGCGGCCGCCATTTTGGAAGTCAAAATGGCAGCCGTGACGTGTTTGCGCATGCGCAGTACTCTTGTGCATGCGCAAGCACGCCGCAGCCGCAATTTGGACTACCAAAATGGCGGCTGTGACATGCGTCGTGGCAGCTGTGGCTGCACACTCTATGGCAGTGGCTGCGGTAGTGGCTGTGGCAGCAGCGTGCGCGGGGCGGTCCGCACGCAACGGTGGGGGGTGCGCACGCGCACGCCACCATTCCCCCCCGGTCCAGCCGAGACCTGGGCTACGGGAGACCGGCCCAGGTCTCAAAAAGGTTGCCTGTCCCTGCTTAAGAGTATATCAATAATCCCCACAGGAACTGTGAGATAAAATTATGTTACTAAAGAGATATATATTTATACACATCCGCCACAGTCCAACACTCTATTCTTCTGTGCTAGTTATAAAATTAAAGGGGAAGACTTCCAAATTACAGACCTTCGCAGCTTTTCCAGTTCTCGGCTTTAGGGCTATAAAGTCTTCATCTGCAGGAAGAGCAACCTATTTTTTTTTTTACAAAAGAAATTAAACCGGTCAATAAAATCCTCTCTTAGCTTTTTTTACTCAATGCCAATTTGAAGCGGCATTTAAACCAACATCCCCCTATTAAAAAAAAAAAAGAAACCTAAGAAAATTTACAATAAGCAGAAAACATATAGAACTAGATGTAGTCATTACTGAAAAGGAATGCAGAGACTAGGGGATGAAACAGATGGGCCAAATAAAGAAGTTTCTACTCGCTTTGAAGGTGAGGCGTTTAGATAACCTATGCCTCCAAAGTAGGAGGAAACTGATTGAAGCCGTGCTCCAGGGCTAAAAACCGGAGGAAAAAGAACGTACGAAAGTCCGACTCAAGGCAGAAAATGCACATCTTCGACCCTGCATATAAATGCCCTGACACAGGAGCAATGCATCCTAAACCTAACCCTAAAGCTGCATATAAATGCAGAGATAGCATACCCCAGCAGTTGGAGCAGTGATGCAAAAAAGTGACTGTGTGACATTTCCAATGGATATATAACATACACAAACAAGACAGTCCAAGAGTGGACTTAGGGTGAAGGGGAGTAAAGGGGGCATATGGAGGGGCATGACTGTGCTTTGCCAGTGTTTTACTGGGCACACCAATGCTCCGGTGCCCTGTACCAGTGGAGGATCTCAGGTGTGACTGTGTGGCCAATCAAAGGGATGGCCATCCAATGGACAGCACTTCAGGCCAACAAAATGTTAACAATTACACAGGTCTGCATTGAAAAAACTTTTTTTAATAACGTACCGGTTTTAATGTATTTTTAGATGCTGATTTTTTTTTTTAAAAAAAATACTATACCACACAGTTATTGGAATTTAGTATTGATTTTAATCATGCAGATTTTAAAATTAATAATGGTTTAATACTGTTTTAAGGGGAAGGGGGAATATTTTGTATTTTATATTTTGTATTGTATTTTATGTTGTGAACCGCCCGGATTGGGAAACCAGAGGGCGGTATATAAATAAATTTTATTATTATTATTATTATTATTATTATTATTATTATTATTATTATTATTATTATTATTTCACAAATTCTATATTCTTTATTAATTCAGTTTTTGCTCAGTTTTGACTAAGTACGAACACAGATGTTCCAGTGCAACTTCTACTAGTGCTTTTGAATAGATTTTTGTTTTATATCAGTGAATTAAAGTGTTTTGTAAGTCTATTAGAAGATTTTAACCCCTTTCTTACTCTTTACAGGATATGTTCATTCAGAACATCAAAGCAAGCTGTGAAAAAGCTGTACGTGATGGAGCAAATCTGGAGTCATTTTTGGATTTAGAACACAAAATTCCTATAAAATCAGCATACATTTTTAAAAAAGTTTTTATGACCCTCAATTTTGCAGGCCTGTCTTACTATTAATGAATCTGGTCCTATGCTCTGTTGTTGGACTTCAGGATAAAATGTAGCAACTTCTGCCCAAGAGTGGCAGGCTCATTGAGAAAGAGTACAAGGTACTGTTTTTTAGTGGAAAGGCTGAGGAAAAGCAAAATGGGTCACAAGTCCATATAACTGTGTCTTAAGCGCTATGACAATTAACCACTTACAAGCAGTGGCATGGATCTTCTGCAACAAATTAGTAAGATTTCAGTGTGTATGTATTTTACATGGCAAATGAGACAAAACCTGATCTTGGAAACACTATACTTTTAAAATATATCTTCCAGAATCCTCTCCTTTTGCAGTTCAAAAAAGTAACTTTTCCAAGTTTCAGATAACACTGGAAAGCTTTGTAGTTTAAATCTTGGCATAAAAAAACCCCAAATTAACAATCTCAATTATATAGCATCTATTTTCTAAATATAAAAATTTTCTGTGTCACACTATATATTTTAAACATGCTCTGTTTAATACTTTTTTAAGGGGTGGGTGGGTTTTGGGATTGTTGGGCTGTTCTTATATTGTATTGTATTTACTTGTATGGTAATTTTAATGCTGCACGCCACCCCGATTTCTCTGCAGTGGGGCAGGATATAAATTTATTATTATTATTATTATTATTATTATTATTATTATTATTATTATTATTATTACTATCTCAGTCAATGGAATAAAGTATAAATGTATAAATAAGGCAAACAAGAGATGGCTCAACTGTCAATAGTTTCTATTTTCAGAACTAAGGACACATTTAATTCTTGCTGCATCCACACTGCAGAAATAATCCAGTTTGACACCACTTTAACAGCCATGGGAACTGTAGTTTTGTGAGACATTTAGCCTTTTGTCAGAGATCTCTGGTGCCACAACAAACGACAATTCCAAAGATTCTAAAGCATCATGGCAGTTAAAGTGGTGTCAAACTGGATTATTTCTGCAGTGCAGATGCAGCCTGCAAAGATGACCAACGACACCCTGTTACTTTCTGCAGGTGCCAAGAAAACAAATGATGCTACATACTTACTGCTACAAGGAAATTTTATCATTAGCAGTACAACACTAAACTAACAGTTTAGGAAATTCATGCAGTAACACATAGAAATAATAAGAGACATCACTCATTTGACACTCACCTCATGTGTACAGCCTTCAACAGTTTCTACTGCCTGCACTTTTACTTGTGGCATCAGGTCTGTCAAGCTAAAAATAAAACTAAAAATTAATACTACCAAAAAGTTACAAACATTATGAAGTTACAGAGACCAGTTAATTATACTGCCTTCCTGACTGGGGCCTATAAAATACAGATGTTGCTTTAGCTGAGTGCTGTCATGATTAGCATTTCTAAACCATGTGCAACTACTAAAATTCCAAAACCAGCTTACAAGACTGCAAGGCTATTTAACATTCATTTTCTCCCCTAGGCCTCGTGATGACTGTCCCAGGCTCAGAATAATATGAAAAACTGCATCCGTAATTTAAGCTTATAATTCAATAATCATTATAATAAGTTCAGAAAATTACTAATTAACTTCAAACCAACTCCAGAATGAACCACTTTAAAAAAGCTAAATGCAGTATTTGAGATAACCAGCAAAAATAGCACACGAGTACCCTTTATCCAGAATTCCGAATTCCGAAATCCAAAATACTCTTAAAATGTGTTGAAGCTGGGTAAAGAAGAGGACAGAGTAATCAAGGTCCTCTAAGCCAGAGGCAGGACTCCAAAAAAGAGAACAAAGAGATAAAATTCCCTGTCTAAAATCTTGGGACAGAAAGGTCTGAGAGAGTGTGATTTTCTCTTGAAAGATAAACCTAGCTAGTGGTTTCAGCATAATTCATCAAGAGGCCTCTAAAAGCAGGAGGCAGGGACTTTCTTCTCAGAAATCAGAGTACTGTGTCCAAAATGAAAATGCAAGCAGACATATTCCCAAAAGGCCTTTTAGCCAAAGCAGAAAGGTGACCTTCCCTGCCAGTGTAACTTCCTGACCATGTCAAATTGTTTGCCAACTGCAGAATATTACAACAGAAGACAAAAATGACTGCCTGGGGATACTCAAGTTTAATGTCTGATTTCTTCTAGGAGTATTAGTATTCAAATACTGCTATTATTTGGAAGTTACATTTCTATAAATGTCCTTAGAAGCTGATCTGAAGATCAAAAGCAGGGTTCCTTTCAGTTGCTGGTTCAACCCTTCACAACCCTGGCGAGACGAAATTTTCAGTTTCACCAACAATTTCCATGTAGTTACATATATGCACCCATATGCACCCGTATGCACACATAGGCATATTCTGACAGAGTTATTATGGAAACAGATTTGTAACACCCCTTCTTAAAAATATTGGTAAAAGAAATATTATTTACACAAATATTTATGACACTTTTCTAACATCAGAACAACATTTATGGCAATTTCCTTTTGTACAATTACTATACAGCAACCATCCCTATTTACAGAACCACAAATATATATTACCTTCTTATTATTACACTAGAAGCCTTTAAGAAGGCGCTTAAGATGGAGCTCTTCCGGCGGGCCTATCCACCTGATCTCCCCAATTGTAACTCTGAAGCCTAACTGTACTATCTGATATGGCCTCCCAGATATGTGAAGATGACAACCAATCTGTACACATGATTGGGTATTGGATTTTATTATATGGATTGTGGGTTTTTATTATTGTTATGATTTTATACATTGTATTTTTCTATATTTCGCTGTAATCCTGCCTCGATCCGTAGGGAAAGGCAGGAAAATACAAATAAAAAACTATTCTTACTATTACTATTATTATTATTATTATTACTATAACTATTCCCATATAAACTCAAATAAAGAGTTCATTCTTACTTGAGATCTTCTGTGGTGAAATCTTCCAACTTTGGCTTCTTCCCCAAAACGGTAATGTCTGCATTATCAACTTCTTCATCTCTTTTAGTTTTTGCTGGAAATTTAGCAGATGCTGTAGATTTGCCATTTGATCTCTTTCTGAAACCCAAACATCAAAAAGGATCATTGTGAATAAATAACCATGAACTATATGTAATCCAAGCAAAATAGATGTTCATACAGTATACAGAAGCACATCCAAAACGTGCTGGTAGGAGGAAGTTCCAGAAAGCTGACACTGTAGGTCCAAAACACACTGCAGAGATAATCCAGTTTGAGACTGCTTTAACTGCCCTGGCTCAGTGCTAGGGAATGCTGGTAATTGTAGTTTATTGTGCACTAGAGCTCTCTGACAGAGAAGGCTAAATGTCTCAGAGAACTACAGTTCCCAGAATTCCTTAGCATCTACCCAGGGCAGTTAAAGCAGTCTCAAACTGGACTATTTCTAAAGTTTGTTTTGGGCCCTAGTCCCTTTCTCTATAGCAATAATCTCAATCCAATGTTCAAACCATTGCACCACGCTGGCTTGGACATTCCCTTACATTTAATTATATATATATCACTATATTAATTATATCAATCCTCCTTGCCAGTTGAGGTTGGGCTGGAATTCTCTTCAACCCTAACCATGTACATAACAGTAGGGGATCCACTGTGAACAAGTCACACTCGCTCAGCCTCCAGGGAAGAAGGCAATGACAAACCTCCTCTGAACAAGTCTTGCCAAGAAAACCCCATGATGGGGTCGCCGTAAGTCTGGAGCAGCTTGAAGGCACACAACACACATGATGGGAAGCGCAGCCTGGCAGCATCTGAGGGATGGAAGAGCCATACATTTCCCTGCCCAGTATGCAATTTCAATCAAAACAAAACCACCATGAACCCCCCATAACTTAGAAAATACTGAACAAAAACAGGTATACAATATTAAATAGTATGGGACCATGATGGCGAACCTATGGCACACAAAGCCATTTTCCCCAGCACATGGAGGGCGGGGAGGAGGAGGAAGGGGTGCATGCCTGTTTCTCCTTCTTCCTAGCCATCCCAGAGGCAGCTGAAGGCTGGGGACGGCGTGCAGGGAGGAAGAGGAACAGGCGTGTGCCTCTTCCTCCTCCCCCCACCCCCATGCTATCTCTGGTCTTCATCTGCCTCCAGAGGCAGCTGAAGGCTAGGGACTGTGTGCATGGAGGAGGAGGAAGGGGTGCGCACCTGTTCCTCCTCCTGCTTGATCCTCCCCGGCCTTCAGCTGTCTCCCTGGAAACAGCTGAAGTCCGGAAATAGCGTGGGGGGAGGAGGAGGAAGAGGCACACGTCTGTTCCTCTTCTTCCGCCCTTGCCTCCCTGGGCCTTCAGCTGTCTCTGGAAAGGCAGCTGAAGGCCCAGGAGGGCAGAGGGGAGAGGTCCCACCCCTGGAGGGTGGAAGTCCAACCCCCAGAGGGCAGATGTCCCTAAACCGGGTAACACCTGGTGCCAGAAGGCCTTTTAGTTCGGGCACTCTGCCCCTACAAGGATCACCATCACTGGTATTGGATATTGTAATGTTATGTAAAGTGGATGACAATGCACTCATATATAACTATTATGACCATAAGCATCCAATACACATATCAGGAACAATAGTGAAAAATACATGGAACTAATATTGCAAAGAAACTGTAGGGATGTTCCAAATACCAAATTATAAAGATGCCTAGGGGGAAGTCCATGGATACTTAAAAAGGCTTCAATTTCCCACTCAGAAAAAACTTCAAATTCCTGATTGTGTTCTATGTATAAATTGATATATATAAATGTTTATGTTTCATATTGTTACATTGATGTAGCTGAAGAAATCTCCTGAAGATGAAATGGAGACTAGAACTTC
>CM034703.1:31159225-31170630 GCA_020142125.1 Phrynosoma platyrhinos | reverse complement strand
GGGGCCACATCCGGCCCCCGGGCCTTAGGTTGCCTACCCCTGGTCTATTATGTATATGCTCTATAAAATAAAATGCTATTTTATTTATTTTATTCCTATGACACCTTTCTCCCAAAAGGGACCCAAGGTGGCTCACAATAGAAAAACACATTAAAACAATTTTTTAAAAAGACAACTAAAATAACCTAGGGCCTTTACAGATTGCTAGAAATAATGCAGCTTGAGATGACTTTAACTGCCCTGGCCCAGTGCTAGGGAATCATGGGAATTGTAGGTTTTTTTTTCCTGAGACATTGAGCCTTCTCTGTCAAGGAGCTCTGGTGCCACAATAAACTACAGTTCCCATGATTCCTTAGCACTGAACCAAGACAGTTAAAGTGGCCTCAAGCTGCATTTATTTCTGGCAGTCTGTAAAGGGCCCTAATTAAAACGCTATAAAGTTAAAATTTAAAACATGCAAAAGTTACAAAACATAATCTAAAACACTAAACATCAAATCCCCGCTGGGTCATGTAAACATTGGGCAAGTCACACTCTCTCAACCTCAAAGAATGGCAATGGCAAACCCCCTCTGAACGAATCTTGTGTGTCCCCGAAAAAAACCCCATGATTATGGCCTTAGGGTCGCCCTAATTCGGACGGGAAACCCTTGGGCAAGTCACACTCTCTCAGCCTCAGGGGAAGAAGGCCATGGCAACCCCCCTCTGAACAAATCTTGCCCAGAAAACCCCATGATAGATAGGTTGGCCATAGGGTCGGAAAGGACTTGAAGGCACGCAACAGACAACCGCCGAGGGCTGGAGAATACAAAACAGCCGAAGAGGGACCGCGGCATTGCAAGGCATGTTGGTAGGAACCGGGCGAGAGGCGCCGCTCCCTCGTCCTCCCCGCCTCCCCCGGTCCCTCACCCCGCTTTGCCCTCAGGAGCAGCGGCTGCCTCAGGAGCGCCCTTCGCTTTCTTGGAGCCCGAGGAGGAGGAAGCGGCGGAAGGATCCTCCTCGAACACGCTGAAGAGCTCGTCTCCGAAGGCGTCCGCCATCTTGTCCCCCTCAGCCTCCGCTTCCCGCCATGCACCGCGCGTAGGCTCATAGAGCAACGGAAAAAAATTAGAGCAACTTCCGAGCAACACTCGGCGTCAACGTGGAGCCATAGAGATAGGAAATTCAAGAGGTAAGCTTTGGCTTTCTCGGTTCTATTCGATATACAAGTGGTCCCTCCACATTCGCTGCTTTATTGTTGTTGTTGTTGTTGTTTCAATATTTCATTGTATTTTTATTTAAATAAAATTTTATTTCAATTTTATTTACTATTATTATTTAATTTGATTTTTGCTTTATTTTATTTTATTTTTATTTAAATAAAAATTTGCTTTAATTTCATTACCTATTGTTATTATTATTTTAATTTTTAATATTTATTTATAAATTTTAATTTAATTTTTTGTTATTTAAATAAAATTTTGTTATTTAAATAAAATTTTAATTTGATTTACTATTATTATAATATTATTTTAATTTTAATTTTATTTAAATATTTTTTATTTTTACCTTTATTGTTATTATTATTGCTTAAATATTATTATTACTATTATATAATATACTAGAGCACTAATTCCCTAGTATTGAGCCTGGGCAGTTAAAGCGGACTCAAACTTGTTTCTGCAGTGGGTTTTGGACACCCGAGACTCCTAAAGACCCCTCCATATAATTATAATACATAAATTATTTTATTATGTTAGTTAATTATAATAAATGTAATAAAACAATTACATACTATAATAATATATGATATTTTAATGTATTAATTATTTTATTACTATATTAGATAAATGTAATTCTTATAATATAACACCTATATTTTATAATAATATATAATAATATAATACATTAATTAATTTATTGCTATATTAAATCACTGTAATAATTGTAATATAACAATTATATATTAGATTAGAAAATAATAATATAATGTATCAGTTATTCTATTGCTATATTAAATAACTGTAATTTTTAAAATATAATAATTACAAATTATGTTATGTTATTTTAAGATATTTGTATGGTTAATTATGTTTAATAAAAATATATAAAAAATATAATAATTACAAATGATAATGATGTATAATAATATAATATATCAATTATTTTATTACTATATTAAATAACTGTAACAATTATTATAAAACAATAATATACTATAATAGTATGTTGCAATATAATATAGTAACAATAATGGAAAAATATTATAATAAATATATATAATAAAGATAATAGTAATATTTATCTCTGGCCTTCCAGGTAATTTTAGACTTCAGCTTCCAGAATCCTAGAGCACTGGCCAAGATGGCCGAGGTTTCTGGGAAATGAAGTCCAAAACAAACCTGGATGAATAGAATTGGGACCTTTTAGTCGTCCATTTAGCCTCTTCTCACCCACCGCCAGTAGATGGCAGTCAAGCTCATTCACTGTTGAATCCCAGCGAAGGAGAGAAACTCTTCCTAATGAGAGAAACCATAGAGTGGCATAGAAAGTTTTTTGGTGGTTTTTTTCCATTCCGGGCGGAAGTGAGCGTTCAAAAGCGTCAGCGTCCTTACGTGCCAGTCTTTGAGTGCGGGCCAATCGGGGAAGGCGTTTCGCCGCGTGCCCAACGGACGGAAGCCGGGGAGGGCCGGTAGACCGGCGCGAGGTCTTCGCTGAGGGGATTTTGCGGAGCGGAGCGGAGGGCAGCCATGGGCGGCAAGAACAAAAGGCACAAGGCGGGAAGCGGGGCCGCGGGGTCCGGGGCGGTTCACCCGGCCGCAGTCGCTGCCGCCCGGGCCAAAGCGGTGGGCCCCTCCGCGGCCGGAGCAGGAGCCGCCGGGGAGGCCGCCGGCAAGAGGCAGGAAGCAGAGGCGGCGTCGATGGCTCCCCGTCCGAGCTCAGCCCTCAAGGACCCTCGCCTGAAGCAAGGTATGTCCTCCTCCTCCTCCTCCTCCTCAGTGTTACTGTGGCAGAGAGATGGTGATGGTGATGACTTTCTTTCCGAGGCCGCCTTTCTCCCAGGAAGGGGCCCAAGGCGGGTGACGGAATTTTTTATTATTATAATAAATGTTATTAAGCTATCCAGGTTTCCTCTTTATTAGTTTCAATGAGAGGATGCTTCCCTGAGGAAGCCAACCCTAGGACTCCCTTCAGTGCTATGCTTGAGTATTGTTGCTATTATTATTATTATTATTATTATTATTATTATTATTATTATTATTATTATTTTCTAGGTCGCCTTTCTCCCAGGAAGGGACCCAAGGCGGCTGACAGAATTTTTTATTATTATAATAAATGTTATTAAGCTTTCCAGGGGTAGCCACTTTCCTCCCTCATTAGCTCTAATGAGAAGAGGCTTCCCTGAGGAAGCCAGCCCTAGGGGCTCCTCAGTGTTATTATGGCAATCAGATTATTATTATTATCATTATCATTATCAATATTATCTTTTCTAGGTCATCTATCTCCCAGAAAGGGACCTAAAGCAGCTGACAGATTTTTTTTAATTATTATATTAATGTTATTAACCTATCCTATTAACCTGTGGAAGCCAGCGCTAGGACTCCCGTAAGTGCTATGATGGATGATGATGATGATGATGATGATGATGATATTCTATGCCACTTTTCTCCTAGAATGGACCCAAGGTGGCTGACAATTTTTTTATTATTATTATAAATGTTATCCTATCCAGGGGTAGCTACTTTCCTCTTAATTAGCCCCAAGAGGATGCTTCCATGAGGAAGCCAGCACTAGGACTCCCCTCAGTGCTATGACAGATGATGATGATGATGATGATGATGATTTCTGTCATCTGTTTCCCAGAAAGAGAGAAAGAATTGATTTTCTCAGAAAAATGAAACTATCCTGTACAGCAATCCAAGCAGCCTATTGAACAACATGTGGACTTCCTTTTGTTTCTGGGCAAAGATGTCAATTTTTTTTTTTTTTTTTTGCTTCACATTTTATTAAAAAAAATATTTTACATACTGGGTGTGGAATGGCAGCTTTCAGTTCAAGACTGCAGAAGTGGAGTTATACACAAAATACCATTGCTCATGGTTACACATTGCAGAGTGTGCATTAATGCATATGTGTATTTGGTTGTATATTCTGTTGCACATTTGGTGTCTTTGTTCAATTGCACGATGTTGCCGTTCAATTACAAGGATTATATCGCACAATTAATAAGTAATGCCTCATGGGGAGATTTAAGGTACACACCCCTGATTCAATGTTTTGACCATCATCTCTATGAGTCTCAGAGCTTTTTCAGAATTCTCTTCTACAAAATATTAGGAAGAGTTACATTGGTGATCAAATGAGAGAAAAGATCTTCTTTGAGGAAGCATTCAGATTACCTAGGAGTTGGATAGTGGGTGAAACTGATTGCCTAAGAATCGTCTCACTAAATCAGTGCTTCTCTAGCTATCAGAGATGGGGGACCAACATTTCCCCACTCCCCTACTGTATCAGAGACTGGTAACATATTTTTGCTTTATTATTGCCATGTACTGTATATACTCATTTATATCTCTAGAAATTTTAGTCAAAAAAATGACCCAAAAAACCTGGGTCCACTTATCCACGGTTCAATGCAAATACTGTACTTTAACTCTTATTTTAAAAAGGGACCTTCCCTTGGAGAAAGGCAAGAATGTAATCTTCTTGTCCTGGAAGCACTGACCCCTCTCTGCTTGCTCATCTGTCCAACCTTCAGTGTGAGCACAAATAATTATGCTGGCTTGAATTTTGTACAATATTTGCCATTGTTTTCCTTTGCATCTTTTGCTACATACCGTTAAGTTTTACCCTCGACTTATCCACGGGTCATATCAAAATCCACAATTTTGGCCCCCAAACATACCCTCGACTTATACTTGAGGTCGACTTATAGTTCAGTATATACAATATTTCTTTCCTGGAAACTCACCAAGACTTGACAGACCATGGACAGTCTTCCCCTATTCTCACCGCAGTGTCCCACCCAACTGTAGTGCAAGCATAATAAAAGTAAAACTGCTAGCATATGCATTCCTAGTAGGATACTGGCCTTTGGGAGTCCTGTCCCACAATGGACAACCACAGTGTAGTTCGGAGCCCAGCAGTAACACACACTAGATCAGGGGTAGGCAACCTAAGGCCCGGGGGACCGGATACGCCCCCCCCCAGGCCTTTGGACCTGCCCCAGGCCGGTCCTGCCGCCATCGCCGCCCGCCATGATGATATTGATTATTGTTATTACTTGTTCTTGGGGTTTTCTTGGCAAAATCTCCACAGGGGTTTTGCCATGGCTTTTCTGGGGCTGAGAGAGTGTGCATGCATATTTTTTATTTTTATTTTTTATTTTTTTAAAAAAATAATTTTATTTTATTTATTTATTTATTTGTTGTGCTTTGCGCCCCCCCCCCACCAATTGTCTGAGGGACAGCAACCCGGCCCCTGGCTCAAAAAGGTTGCCTACCCCTGCGCTAGATTTTCACAGGAGAACCTGCTTTTATGCAAGTTTTTCTAATAAAAGCTACAGCTGAGGTCAGTTATTTCTGTTTGCCATCGGGAAGTTAAGTTTCCAACTGATATCAAAGGTCTACTCATTTAAATTTGGTTCAGTCCTTAATTTAAAATCTGTCTTCCTGCAAGCTCACACTTAATGGGAAGTCAGCCCTGATGCATACAGTGGGACGTGATTTTGAATAAACGTTCATAAGGTCTAATTTAAACCTGTCAATTCTAGGGAGAATTTTGTGTATACAGATGACAATTCTGCCAAAACTGACATTTCTATTTAAAACCTTACCAATTATCAAAAAAGACAAACCGTTTTTGCAATGGGATAAGGAAATAATCCAAATTTATCTGGGGTGGGAAGAAAGCAAAGATTAAAAAGAAGATTTTGCAAGACAGAAAAGATAAGAGGAGGCCTAGGATTACCAAATCCCAAAATTTACTACCATGCTTGTCCATTAGTATGGGTAAGAGATTGGATAACAACGCATAATAAAAAACTATTAAAATTAGAAAGGGTAGGTGTACATTTTGGATGGCATGCTTTCCTCTGCTATGATAAAATAAAATCTAACAAAGAATTCAGTAATATTGTGAGAAAATCCTTACTAAGGATATGGTGTAAATATAAAGAAAAACTATCTGCTAAAATATTGATCTGGACTTCAACACATGAAGCTTTCTTCAAAAGAGAAAATCTTCACAAAGGAAACTGGTAACAAAAGAAGAATTAGCTTCAGAGGAAATAGATTGTCATTGGTATCTTTACCACCAAATTTCACTAGCATTTAAAAGAGACAACAGAGCAGGAATACAGAACACTGAGACAAAACTAGACAAACTATTACAATCAGATCATCAAAAGTTAATATCCAAATTCTATAAACTACTAATGGAAATGGAAACAGAAGAAGAAACAGTCCAAGTAAATATGATCCAATGGGCACGAGATATAGGAGAAGTGATTACATTAGAGCAATGGGAAAAGGTGTGGAACAAGAATCTAAAATTTACTAGATGCAATGACTTAAAAGAAAACTTCTACAAAATTTTCTACAGGTGGTATTTGACGCCCTCAAAAATAGCCAAAATGAAAAAAGACATAAGAGACACCTGTTGGAAATGTAAAAAGGAAAAGGGCACAATCTACCATATGTGGTGGCAATGCCCTAAAGCAAAGGAATTTGGGAGTAAAATATATAAGAAAATTATAACAACCTTAAATAGTAAACTTAGTTTCACACCAAGACTTTTCCTCCTAAATATGTTTGTAGAAACGGACACCCAAGCGGAAAGGAAGTATAGTAAAATCCTCCTATATATGGTACAGTTGCCTGTATAATGTATGCAAAAAAATGGAAAGACCAGATGACTCCATCTACAGAAGAATGAATGCTCAAGTTGATGGAATTATCAACTGTGGATAAGATCACAACCTATCTAAACAATGAAGCTGTACAAAAACATATAGAAAACTGGAAAGAGGTTGCAAAATTATGGGAAATGACCTAAGACAAAATTCAAAAGTAAAATTTTAAAATTACATATATAATATGTAAAAAAACTGAATCTCTTCTGAGAAATATAAAAATGACTAATAGAAGAAACAAAGAGTTTCGAAAGGATCTTTTTATTTTTTGTAAAATAAAAAGCAGGTAACCTAGTAAATTTTTTTAAAGAAAGTGAGACATACAATGAAACAAGACATTTTATCCATTTAATGTGATTGAAGTTAGGAAGTTTAGAAGAAAATAACATGACTGTATAGAAGAAAATAAGATGAAGGAAAAAAAGAAAAAGCTTGGAAATATGTTGGTTGAATAATAAGGAAATGAGACTATTATGGTAAAGTAGATGTGTATGTAACAGGGAAAATGTATAAATTGTTGAAATGTAAAATATGAAATATGTAATAAAACTTCATCAAAAAAATAAACATTCATAAGCTTGTCTTCCAAGTCTTTCAGCTGTGTTATATGAGAGAAACAGCTGTGATGTTCTGTCAAAATTGTTAAAATGTTGTTTGTTTAATTATATAGGTCCCAAAACGTACAGCTTGAGTTCTTCAGCTGATTCCGGTGCTTCTGCAAATTCAGATAAATCTATTCTTAAGGTAAAGCTACCTGTTATTAGGAAGAGAGGTGTTTTCATGATACCTAGTCTGAAATGAAAATATTTTGTGTGAGTAGTTGTTGTTGTTTTGATCTGCAGTCCCATTGCAATTTAGTGGATTTATGTTTATGCAGAAATATGAAAGAGCTGATTTATGAACCCATATATATTTATATAATTGGATTTTGTGCCGCACTTAATGCATTTTAGCTAACAATTTGTATTCTCATCCTAAGATTATAATTAATTTTTGTATTCACAGGTAGTGATTAACAGTAATTTAGAAAAAAGAATCATTGGCATAATCAATGAACATAAAAAACAAAGTGGTGAAAAGGGAATGATTTCTAGAAGACTTACTGCTAAAAAATTACAGGTAAAGTAAAGGAGTTTTCACTTGTTCCAGTGCAATGAAATGTATTGCTAACATAAGTTATGAACCCAAGGGAAAACTTAGAGCCTGAACAGAGACCACTTTAACTGCCCTGGCTCAGTGCTATGGACTTATGGGAACTGTAGTTTATCATGGCACCAGAGCACTTTGATGAAGGCTCAGTGTCTCAGAAAAAACTACAGTTCCCATGATTACCTAGCATTGAGCCAGGGCAATGATCTCAAACTGGATTATTTCTGGCAGTCTGTTCAGGCCCTTGTATGCTAATGGGAGAAAAAAGCTGGGGGCTTCCATACTGCAATGGATTAAAGATTTGTGCTTCTTCACAAATTCACATTTAAATTTATTTGATATTTTTCTTTATTAGTTCTCTTATATGTACAAATCATCTTCCCTAGCTGCTGAGCGTTATCTCATTTCATCCAAAGACAAGGGTATTAATTATGCAGAAACCATATTAGTAAACATGACTAATAAATACAATCTGGTTATCCTAAATGCCAGCACTGATGGAGATATACTGGGAGGACTTACTTACCTAACATATAAAGGAGCTTCCAAAATTGATTGTTTTTTGTTTTTTTGGCCCCTCATAATATTCTGGATTTAATATTTGAATGAAGGGTTGAGGGCCAACTTGGCAGCGATCACTTACCCTTGATTGCTCATTTGAAATGCAAAGATTAATTCCCATATACAAACATTAACTTTTCTCCCAGCCTTCTTATCATGACAACAATCCTATGCAGTAGGTCAGGCTGGCAGGTTATCCAGTGATTTTAATCATTGTGTGGGGACTTCCACTTGGATGTCCCAGACCAACACTAAGTCCTCCATTACATCAGCTGTATACTAGTACAAGAGTAAAGAGGACACATGTAGAAACATTTATTTAACTTTTTTTTGAAACTTTGATCAATAATTGTCAGTTTAGCATACACCATTTCTTTAATGCACTCGAATATCACAGTGTGCCCTCATCTCCCTCCTTCGTGTGTCTTCTCCCCCTTTTTTGGTAAATCTTGTTCTGTATGAATATGTGTGTCATTCTCTCCTGTCCCCTCCCTGCTATCACACACATTTATGTTTGTCTGGAAAATTGCTAAATATTATGATTTAAAATACTAAGAAATACCCTTTAATGCTCAAGTAAATTATTGCAAGAGAGGAGGATCATTGAAAGCATCAGCAAATGGACTTTCATTTTTGAAAGGCATAATCAAGAATATATTAATAATAAAATGTTACTTTCCCATAGTTTACATTAGGTGTGAATCTTGGGATCATGTATCCTTTATTAAGAGGAAATTCCCTGTCATTTGTTCTAACAGCCTTAATCATGGTAACCAGTTTATTCATTTGAAGCAAGTTAGAAGACTCTGATTAAGAGGAAAATTCAGTATTAAGTGTAGCTATTGTCATTGTTGATATGATGGTTAAGAAATGTGAGAGGAATTTGTACGTGAGCACAAGAGCTCGGTATGTGATCACACAGTTGGCCCTTAATCCCTTAACCATTGTTAAGGAGTGAGTCTTCACCATCTTAAAACTGAGTCCTCTAGCTTTTAGAATTATTTGTTTGAAGATATGTTCTGCCAACTTTGGAAGTAGTGATCCAAAGCCACAGATGCATGTACATACCTAGCAGTAAATGAATTTCCCTATCTTTATCTATTGGGTACAACTCTGCACTCTCCGGGAGAAGGTACACAGAGATGTAAAATAATATCAGTAAATGAAGGTTATTCTCTTTCAAAAATTTCATTTTCTGCAAAGAGCAAATGTTTTAAGCAAACTTCTCTATTGTTCTTGGCAGTGTAATGGGGATAGTGCTTTGTTGTGGTATAGAATTTGAGTATTGCCAGTGTTCATTTTTTGTCTGTCTGTAAACCAGTATTAATTTTGTATTGGAAAAGCCTTTAGTATTTATAGTCCTGCACTTTTAAATTTGGAACTCAGCTAATGGTCACCGTGGTTGGATCCTGCATTCCTTTCCCTTAACAAAATGACTTGTATTGCACAGTTGAAAAGACAAAATATACACCGTTGTTTGTTCAATGGTCAAGAGGATTTTACAACTTTTATCAACACAGGAACGTGCATTTTACAAACAGTTGTTCCTAAAAGATTATTTAGGAACATGTGGTCAAAATATATTAATATATATCCTAGCAAATGATAAGAGCCTAAACATTTTACATGTTCTTCTCTCACATTTCCTACTTTATTTCCTTTTCTCTCTTTTGTTTTGCATTTATATTAAGTATAGAAATATTGTTCTCTCTAGGATGTGTACATGGCTTTGCAAGGATTTTCTTTTAAAACTGAAGACATTGAAGAAGCTATGAAAAATACAATTTTGTATGGTGGTGATCTACATTCTGCACTTGACTGGTTGTGCTTAAACCTGTCTGATGGTAAATATAAAGGCAAAGGGCTGGGGAGCAAATTCCTGTTGTACAAGAAGTAAATTTATGCAATGTCAGATTCTCCCTATATTTAACTGAAATTGTGTTTTTTTCTTAATATTCATGTATTGATGCTTTTAATTAAAAGTAGTATTCGAAAACATAGCCACGCTAGTCTGTTTCAGCATGAGTTTTTCTTAAGAAACTAAAACTGAGGGCTTGTCTACGCTGACTGCTCAATCTTGGACCAGTCCATAATATACTCCAGATTTCCCTGGATCGACCACAAGAGCAACCGCATGCACTGGACCAAATCTGGTGTGATGGTGCATCATCAATATGAGCCAGCCACTCAACATTGCGTCACCTTTGCTGGTCTGTCCCGTTTCCAGAGACGCCCTGCCACTTCATCACAGGCAGGAGCTCTGCAGGAAGTCTGCCCTAGTGTGCTGCCACTTCTGCTGAATTCAGAATGGGGCATCTGTGTGGTCAACGAGTGAGTTAGAGGAAACCCCCCACCCTAGATTACATGGTTGGATGTCTCCAGAAGACATCACAGCCAGCAATCTCACACACATACCCCACCTAGATTGTGTGGCTGGACGCCTCCTGAAAATCTCATAGTCAGTCATCTCAAACCCCCCTCCCCCTGATTGTATGGCTGGATGTTTCCAGGAGGCTTCCAATCATGTGATCTAGAATGGGAGAGCACTCTAATCCCTCCCCATTGATTTCAGGGCACCCTATTCTGACCTCAGCAGAAGCACCAGTGCACTGGCCAGACAGTTGCAGGGAGCTGGTCAAGCAGTGATGAAGTGTGGCAACTCCAAAGGGGACCCATCCCCTTCCCTATGTTGCTCAGTGGAGGGCAAGGGGAATGATGTGGCTCTTGGCATATGGACAACTGGATTGGCCAAATTGGACCCCATCCAACTATCCACGTGGTCAAAAGAACAAGAGGCACTCAAA
>CM034703.1:31132161-31159190 GCA_020142125.1 Phrynosoma platyrhinos | reverse complement strand
CCCCCCGTCTTTGCTTATCCTGGTGCAGTCATGTTAAGGGCCAAAAACACAGATCCTCCCCAGGAGTAGCCATGTGTCACAAACACTGCCAGTACTGGCTTCAGAGTGAGTGCAGCATTTTTCACCAGTGTAGACAAGCACTAAGTGAGAAAAGAAATTTTCTAGCATAGGTAGAAAGGAATTTTCTAACAAAAGTAATTATCTTTGTTAATTTAAAGGTTAGAGAAATCTGCAGTCATGCTAATAATTTAGGGCCTAAGCAGACTGCCAGAAATAGTGCACATTAAATTGAAGCACTGCTCTGGCTCAGTGCTAGGGAATCATGGGAACTATAATTTATTGTGGCACCAGAGCTCTCTCACAGAGAAGGCTCAATGTCCCAGAAAAAAATACAGTTCCCATGATTCCCTAGCACTGAGCCAGGGCAGTGCCTCAATTTAATGGGCACTATTTCTGGCAGTCTGCTTAGGCCTTTACTCTGGCTAACCTGCAATGGCACTCTGATTGAAGATGGTATTTTAATTTGTGTTACAGTAATAAACTCACTTTAGTTAAAAATAAAAGATCTAGAAGATATTTTGCACATTAAGAGTGAAAGCAGCAGATAGACCATAATTCAGAATCAATCCACCTATCCATCTCACACATTACTGAATACACAGCTTTTCCCTGTACTCTGTTATATTGGATAGCTACAGAAGTTTTCTTGGTGTAAGATGAACAGGAAGAGCAAACCAAAGGGGGGAAATGTGAATAGTAATGATATATTTCAAGTAATTGCAGTGTAGTGGAAGCAAAATAGTGTTGTTTGATGACAGGAGTAGAAATGATGATAGAGTTTAGAATTTTGCACACATTGGAGCATGACAGTTGTTGGCAATGCACAAAGAAATGGTCAACACCATAATTGTGGATTTCTGTTATGTAGCATTTTTACATAAATTTTACCTTTGCATTTTAACTTGTGTATTTGTTCTGTAAAGATGCATTGCCTGAAGGTTTCAGCCAGCAATTTGGTGAAGAACAACAGAAAACTAGAGCAAAATTTCGTCCCCCTTTGCCACGGTGTGAAATTCCCCAGGTCCCAAACAATAAAAAGAAGGAAGAGGACTGTGAAAAAAAGGTACTTTACTAGCATGGGAAAACTTAAGTAAACATTAGTTATTTATTTATCTATTTATCTATTTTATATGCTGCCTTTTTCCTGAAACGTGACCCAAGGCAGCTCACAGAAGGATTGTTGAAGCTTTTTTTTTAAAGTTGCTAATCTAAAGGGCATATGTTTGTTTGCTGTGACCATTTTTTCATGAGACAAAATATAAAACCAGCACAGCTACAATGAATTATTATCCTATACTAAGTATTTGATATGCTCAAGATTTCCTATATCTTGGCTCAGTCATGAATCAAAGTGGAGATTAAGAGTAGCTATGAAGGAACTAGACATGATCTTCAAGTGTAAAGATATAGCATCGAAGACCAAAGTCAGGATTGCCCATGCCATTGTATTTCCAATTTTCAATCATGGTGGTGAAAGCTGGACTGAAAGAAAAAATGAAAAAAGGAGAATAACCTCATTTGCAATGTTGCTGGAGGAGAGTTCTGATACTTGGCATTGCTGGAGGTGAGTTCTGTCTCATCCTCCTGGCAGAAGATAGCAAAGACTTGGAACAATATCAAGGAAGGTCAAGGAAGAAAGTGCAAAAGCAGGGGTACAGCTGAACATTTTTTTAAAAAAAAATATTACAGATGATTTACACAACTTTGGGTGATGACATCAAAGTTGTCAAAGAGCAAAGTTCTATGGATATCATGGACAGTTAAAGCAACAAATAAATGGGTCCTAGAGATAATCAAGCCTGAATTCTCCCTAGAAGCCAAGATGACCAAACTGAGGCTATTATACTTTGGTACATATCATTAGACCTCATGACTCATGAATCAAGTGTGAGGTGGTAGGAGTAAGAGGAAGACTGTATTACAGCTGAATAGACTCAATCAAGGAAGCGACAGTCCAGATTTTGCAGGATCAAGCAGGGCTGTTGATGACAGGGCTTCTTGGAGGTCCGTTGTTTACAGAGTTACCTTAAATTCAAGCCAACTTAATGGCAATTAATAACAACAAATATGCATTTTGTTGAGCTCTTACTTTTTGTCTGCATTCACTGAATGAACAGACTATAAAGATGACTTCTCCTTAAAGAAAATGCATCTTTGTTTCTTAGGGAGACAACTCAATTATGTAAATATATGGGGTCTGATCTACTTTTCTTTTTCTGCCTCAAAAAGACTCATTCCAGAAAGCAAAGAATTCTGAGAGATCTTTTGACTTCATGAAATATATTATATTTGTACATACAGTCAGACCTCCATATCCATGGGGAATCCATTTCAGACTCCCCCCCCCACCCCCCACGGATACCAGAATCCGTGCATGCTCAAGTCTCATTAAAATTAATGATGGTGCAATGGGCAAGTGTGCTAGCATGGCCACAGGCACGCATCACTATTAAGCAAAACAGGGCTTGCCGTCTGCAGATGGTTAAATCAGTAGTAAGTGTGGAAAATTTTGCAAAGTAAGAGCCAGTATGGTATAGTGGTTTGAGTGTTGAACTATGACTCTGGAGACCAAGTTTTGAATCCCCGCTCAGATGTGGAAACCCACTGAGTGACCTTGGGCAGGTCACACTCTCCCAGCACTCAGTGGAAGATGAAGTCAAAGGCAAACCCTCTTTGAACAAATCTTGCCAAAAAAACCCCAATGATACATTCACCTTAGGAGCTTTATAGTTGGAAATGGCTTGAACACACACAACAGCAAATTCCTTTATTGAGAAGGTATACACATTATAGAGGTAAGGCATGCTCTTCAGAGCTACCCATACTGAAGTACCTAGCAGATTTGCACTTGTTTATATAATTGGTGCTAGATTCATATTCTCAGTTTTTGAAACACATCTAAACATTTTTAACATTTAATATTCTTTAACTATTTCAAGGCAAATGTAACAAAACAGAAAGATATTAGCATGAAGGAATGGATTTTGCAATATGCAGATCAACAGAGTGATGAGGAGAAAAATGAATCACTGAAAAATTCAGAGGAAGAAAAATTTGACCCAGTAAGTTCATGAGTTTGTTTATATATATTCTGAATGTGGACAGTCTTCAACTTTTAACTGGTACCATCTAAGAAAGGGGTGAGCTCGGAGTCTTCTAAGATTTTTGCCCTCACCTAGACCTTTATTTCAGGACTTCTGAAAATAATTTCTTTCCAGAATAGTAAATCACATGCCAGAAGCCTTGAGGGGATGCATTTTATAATTTAAACATAGTTCTTCCCCACCTGTTTAGACCAGGAGACACATTTTTTTAAAAAAAACAGGGGGTGGTCATCACTTCTGGATTGTTTGTTTGGTTTAATTGTTTGTGTGTGTTTCAAGTTAGAAAAATTAATGCAGTGGTTTGTAAAATAAGAAAAAAGGCTGAGATTCTAAGGAAACTTAGCTGTACACACAATAACACATTCTACGTTGAGAAATGTCAGCATATACGTACTCGGTATACTATAGACAATAGGTCAGGAGTGGGCAGTTTTCCAAGATCCATGGGCAATTGCCAGATCTTGGGACCTTCCCTGCATGTCCCCCATCCCAATTTATTTATTATTTTTTATTGGAAAGGACCTCTCCTTCCTTTTAGGAAATGTGGAGGGCAATTTCGCTACACTGCGTCCTTGTGATTTTGGCCCAGGATGGGCCTTTTTTAAAAAAAAATGAACAGAAATCACTTGTGGTTTGGAATAAAGCATCCTCCCGCCAGCTAATGCAGTGCAGGAGAGGCTTAACTATAGCAAAATTGACCCACACACCACCTAGAAAGCCCAAGAAGCCTGTTTCAGAAAGAAAGGTGGAGGGTGGGGGGAGGTAGGCTGTGGCTACACTTTGCTTTCCCCTGTAGCAGAGACAGCATCCCTCATAATGCCTGCAAACATCCAGTGTAATTCTTAGGGACAAAAGGAGAGAACTCTTTTTACATGGTTTGTGAAAGAGATGTTAACACAAAGTTGGTGCCCTTTCCAATACTGCTTTTAGTGTTTTTTTAGGTATTGTCAAGTGTCCCAGCAGGTCCACACAAATATTCGTGCTGAAGTACAAAGGAGGGTATGGTGTGCTTTGAAATCTTCAGGTCTCTAAAATACTTTTATGTGCAAAATATAATTTGTAAAATAGGCTTTACATTATTTCATCTGGAACAGAATGAAAGATACTTACATTTGGCTGGGAAACTTGTGGAAGCAAAAGAACAAGCAAGTTCTTCCAAGCAAGACAAAAACAAGCAAGGACAGAAGGTGGCACAAGAAAAAATCAGACGCATTCAACAAGGTAAGAGCATTCAGGATTAAGGCTAGTATCCAATTATATCATTCTATTAGTGCACAGGCTGTGGGACACGCTGTGTACAAGGGGGAATTTTTCCACTTCTGCAGTGAGTTGCACAAAAGTGTGCCCAGGGACCACAAGAGCAAGTAAAGTACCACTTGCTAAACTAAAAAAACCGACCACCACTAGCATGTATTGTTCTCCTCTGCTTACTTTAAATGGAATTTAAGTGTCAGTATAAACCTGGGTGGCCAATTGCATGGAGCCAAAGGCCAATTTCCCCACTATATCTCCCCATAGCCCACACCCCAACAAGCCCAAATACCTCAGCTTTCCTCTGCCATCTGTATCAGAATAGCAGCAAGAAGTGATATTGTGTCAATTCCTGGCACCATTTTGAGAGGGACTGCACAGGGAAATGAAGGTATTCATGTGTAGTATAAGATTCTAGGGTCCTGGTGGAAGTTGGGCGGGGATATTTTTGCATGTTGTCACACATTTGGTGGGCTTTTTGCATGGCTTGGGAGCACGTTTTGGCAATTTTTAAAAGGGTTAGGACTTGGGGGCTTTGGGGGACAGCTGAGTGGCATCAGGTTACAAAAATGGTGTTTGTGGGATGCACAATGGCTTCCCCTGTAATAAATAGTAAAAGCTTCCTGCAGAGGTGTGTAAAGACTAGAAAATTGGAATATAAGTTTTTGTATGAATAAATAAATTGTCATAGTCAGTACGTACAAAATGAATTAGTGCAGTTAAACTTTTTAAAAAAATTTTCAGCATGTAGTGAGTTGATTTAAACAGTTGCCCACATACTTCTTGGTATGGATGAAAACTGCTAATAAGATTTTTCCATATAGATTTTAGCATTCACTAACACATGGGAGGTTAAATGGGTGATGGAAATGTAGTCACATAGTACTTCCCAGTCTCTCCCCCCCATGTCCTCACATATGGACTCATGTTGAACACAAAGGTTCACAGAGGGCTTTCTCTTGGATGCAGGTACAGAGATCCCATTATCAGGAATCCTGTCTTATCAGAGTTTCCAGTCATGGAATCTGTTCTGAGTGAAGGTGAATGTGGTTTCAAAGCCCCCTGCAGAACTGCATTGTCAAGGGCATCAAAATATTTTGGAGGTCAAGGTTTATGTGCAGAGCTGTGTCCCAGTCACACATACAGCCCTTAACATGTCCATGCAATTGCCTGAACAGGGCTTCTTTATGAAGGGCAGAATTAGTTTTTTTTTTTTCTATAACAAAAGAAAGATGGGCTATTGTACTTGCTAATTCTGAATCTAGTTTCTGAAGTGATCAGAGAATAATAACGTGACAAAATTCATCTCTCATTACACCTAGTATTTCAGGTTTTTTTAAAATGTATGCCAGCAGTAGTCTTTCTAATCTGAAAGGATAACCAGTAATGATATTCAGAAGCCAATTAATGCCATTTCCCTTAAGTCCTAAGTAAGGAAATGTTAGTGTAGTTGGAAATTATGTAGGAGATTGTATAGGAGTGGTGTAAAAAGTGGCAAAAGGCTTGAGGTGCAATGTTTAACATGAATAACTTTTTAAAAGATTAAGCCTTCAATTTTTTCTAAAAACAAAACAAACCATTAAAACATGCAATTCATTTACCCTGTTCTGGGCTGAAACTGGCTACAGTTCTAGGTTTCCGTGCTGCTGTGTGCCTTTAAGTCATTTATGACTTATGGTGACCCTAAGGCTTCATGGGGTTTTCTTGGCAAGATTTGTTCTGAGGAGGTTTGCCATTGCCTTCCCCTGAGACTGAGAGAGTGTGACTTGCCTAAGGTCACCCAGTGGGTTTCATGGCCAAGCGGGGAATCGAACCCAGGACTCCAGAGTTGTCATCCAATGCTCAAACTACTGCACTATGCTGGTTCTCTAGGCTTCCTAAAGGCTTCATTTGTACCAAAAACTGGCATACATTGCTATTATAAAATAAGCTTTATCGTGGTAAATGATGCAGCAGGTAGGCTATCATTGTCTTTTAGATGATGGTTTCCAACATTTCCTTGCAGCAAGTGTTAGAATCATGCCTCTAAGCAATTGATATTGCAAAGACCATCCCAAAGCCAACACTCCCAATCCCCATAGTTGAATAATGAATCCTCTGGGCTGGGGTGCTCAGGGCAAAGCAAAGCAAGGATTGATCACCAAGATTATAAGTGACAGGACCAAACAAAAGTATTAAGTGTTCAAGTATGACTCCTTCTATCCTAATAGTTATGAAAAGAGTACAAGCAGGTTGCTAAGTTTGCTCCCCTGCTCCTTTCACAGCATGTCATTCTATTCCCAGCCTTGAGCTGTGAGGCTAAAGTGCAACTGTCTGACAGGGTCTACTAGGCACAGACTAGCAATTTCATGTTACTGGGCAGCTCTTAACATTTGGCTCTGATGCCAACAGGTACTCTAGAACCCATCTGCCTCGTGACAGAAGCTGTACTCATATTCTCCTTTCCAGGAGCAGCCAGAATTTCTCCTAACATGAGGAAACCTTCATCCACACTGTCTTTGAATGATGAAACTAACGTTCTCTCTTGGCAGAAATGGGGGTACTGGAAGAACATCCTGTGTTTAATCCCGCTATAAAAGTTACAAACCAGCCAAATGAAAAGAAAAAGACTCCTGTTCCTATTGAAACAGATAGTACTCTCAATCTGAATGTGCTTGAAAAATCTCAAGCTCCTCCTGAGGAACAAAAAGGTATGGGAAAGTTTGTTTAAAACAGCATTTCTACTTTTATTGAAAATTCACTACCATCCTTACATAGAAGCATAATGAGGAAACCACCCAAAATGATTATTGTATAGGGAACTGGTTAACAGCTTTTCTAACATGGGTCAGTACATACTGTTCAGTGTGAAATAGGTTACTCTTGTTAACTCCTAAGGGCCTTTGCAGACTGTCAGAAATAGTGCAAATTGAGTCCACTTTAAGGGTTAGGGTTAGGGAATCATGGGAACTGTATTTTATTGTGGCACCAGAGCTCTCTGACAGAGAAGGCTCAATGTTTCAGAAAAAAACCAGTTCCCATGATTCCCTAGCACTAACTTAAAGTGGACTCAATTTGCACTATTTCTGGCAGTCTGCAAAGTGTGGATTTAAAGTGTTTTCCCATAATGTTCACATGTGCTTATGCCCTAAATTATTCTGTTTTCTATTTAATCCTTTTTAATTTAGCAAAAAAGAAAGAACCTCATGATCTGAGGAATTTTGATTATACTGCTCGAAGCTGGACTGGAAAATCTCCCAAACAGTTTTTGATTGATTGGTGCAGAAAACACTATCCCAAGTGCCCAAATCCTTCTTTTGAAAAAGTTCCAGCAGGAAGATACTGGAAATGTAGGTATGTAGTACTAGTAATATTATATTTTATGTTGATTTTGCATTATAGTTTCAGTGCCTGTTATGTTGATTTTAATATAATGATGGTGAATCGACACACTGACTTCTTTATATACTTCATATACTTTACATAGTTAAGATGTTCATAAAATAAGGGAAGGATTTAAATGTGCAGTCTCATTTATACAATAAACCACTGAATTAGGTTTATGTTTTCCCTGGGTTTACAGTAAACATAGGTAACAGGCAACTGAGGAATAGAAATATGTACCAAAATCTGTTGTGAATCCTTACTGGAACTAGGTTCTCACATATGATCCTCTGAAAAAGATGAACTTGTGTAATTTCCACATACATTCTGTGGCAAAGGCCTATCAAAGCATTGTTTCTGACATACCATTAGACTATTTATGAGATTCTTTCCCCTGTGTTAGCAGTCAACATGGTGTTGGAGTCTTAGTCTGCATCAACACAGCAGAAGTAATCCAGGTTGACACCTTTTAACTGCCAAGGCTCAGTACTGTGGAATTCTGGGAATTGTAGTTTTGTGAGACTTTTAGCCTTTTCTGTCAGAGAGTTCTGATGCCACAATACATTATAATTCCCAGAATTCCATAGCATTGAACCATGGCATTTAAAGTGGTGTTAACCTGGATTATTTCTGAAGTGCGGATGCAGCCTTGGAGGAATGATCAACAGATCAGGACTGAAAGATTACCACCATCTTCTCTAAACTTCTACAGTAGCAATAGTAGTGTTTTCAAGTGAGGCCTTTTAGCACCTCTATACCACAGATGGGGGCACCTGTGACCCTGCAGGTCTTGTTGTACTATACCTACCATTATCTCTCACCACTACTTATAATAACAGAGGCTGATGGGAATTCAATTTGAGCAACAAATAAAGAGCCACCAGTTTGAATCCCTGTTTTATATCATAGTAATTAAAAACAATACAAAACTACTCTCCAGCCTCTTGAAGATACAAATATGGGAAAAATACGTAAGTTTTTAAAAACAGCATAATGCAACTATTACATTATTTTAGTTTAATTTCGAAACATACCTCTTAAGTAGTGTTATTCCATTAGAGGACTTCTGAACAGCATACATAGGATTATGCTGTTATCTTGCACCAAGAATTAGTGAAGTCTTCCAAACACATGCATACCTGTGCACACATGAACATAAATAGTTAGATAAGTTAGTGAAGTTTTATAAAATGTAGTTGTGGGGGGAACTGAAGCAAAACAAATATAAAGCAAAGCAAGGAGAAAATGGTTTATGTTTTAATACATCTTGTGTCATTGATGATCCCAAATATGTAGAACAATAAAATTTGAGTACTTGCAATTCAAAGATACATTTTATTAGGAAGCAAAAATGCCTAAAATGACTTCTGTATGTTTTGTATGAACTGTTTTAAAGGGTAAGAGTTACCAAGTCAGCAGATGATACACTAGTGGTGTGTCCAACAATCGTCACAGAGGACAGCATGCAAGCGCAACATCTAGGTGCTACATTAGCACTGTATCATTTAACGAAAGGGCAGGTGAGAGTTTTAATATGATTGGGCTCTGAAAACTTTTCCTGTCTTGAAAAATTAAAAATGACATTCAGCAGGAGTTGGTTCATACATATATGCACATTCATAAGTTAGTGACTGTAAGTAGTGATTCTTGTTGGTCTAAATATGTACCATGCAGTCCTTGGAGGCTGATGGACCTGACTGGTTTCCATATCACATTCAAAAAGTTCTTGGTAATATTGGCTGGATTGTTGATATGTAGTCAGTCTTCAAACTGAGACTATTAAAAGAATAACTATTTAGACCAGAGCCCAAATTATGTCTGTTTTAACCTATGGGCAATTAAAATCCGTGAGGTAACCACTGGAGAAGAACTGGATGAGTTCAACTGAGTATGGCAGTGAGCCTATGTTAGATTCTGTTCCAGGGATGTGGAATCTGTTTGCAGTCAGATGTTGCTAGACTACAGCTCCCATCTCCTTCACCACTGACTGTGGTGGCTAGAGTAAATGGGAGTTTCAGTCCATCAGTATCTAAAGGACCATGCATTTTCTACCCTTGGCGTAGGCTAGGACAGTATGGCATTGAACTGTTCTTCTTTCTCTGTTATGGATATACAGTATGTGTGACTTTCTCCAGATGATCCTGAACAAAGCAGAATCTCCTTCAGGTGAAAACACAGGAGAACTAAGCATTTGATAACCCACTGTGCTGTATGGATCATGGCTGTATGAACAGAATCACTTATATCTGTGCTGGCATAGACTTCACTTTGGGAGTTGATATGTATTGGAATTGTCTAGAGGTCAACAGTGAGATTAAACAGTTTAATTTTGGGATGAGTGAGATGTGATTTCAAAACCAGATTCTCTGGGTTGGATGCAAATGGCATTTGAGGTGTTGTATAACAGTAGGAAGAATGGAACAATTCTGGATGTATATGAATGTATAATATAGCATGCTGATGTGGTGAGGGGATAGTATATACTGAGGAGGGGCACAGAAGCTTTATGAGCTTGACTAAAATAACATTCCTGTTAAAAAAATAGGTTATACGGCCTTTAAGCTAGTAGTAAATGAGAAGTAATAGCTGCAATTCTGTGTATGCCTACCAGAGAGAGAGAGAGAGAAACTCTTTTTGAAAGCCTTGTTTTTGTATCTCTTCTGCAGTCAGTCCATCAATTGCTTCCTCCTACATACAGAGATGTTTGGTTAGAATGGAGTGATGCTGAAAAGAAAAGGGCAGAAGAAAACAAGATGGAAACCAACAAGCCCCGTGACCAATTCATTGCCAAACTATTACACAAACTGAAACAGCAACAGCCACAGCCGCAGTTGGAGGAAACCAAACCCAAAATATCAGAAGATGCAGAGGACTCCTGGGAAAATTTAGTTTCTGAAGAAGACTTCAGTGGACTCTCCCTTGAGAGCCCAGTTATAGATGATTTGGAACCTGCAAGGACCTTGTTTAAAAAGCTTCAGAATACTCCTAAATATCAGAAACTTTTAAAGGAAAGAGAGCAATTACCTGTGTTTAAATATCGACATTCCTTGATAGAAACCCTTAAGAAGCACCGAGTATTGGTTGTAGCTGGTGAAACTGGCAGTGGCAAAAGTACCCAAGTTCCACATTTTTTGTTAGAGGACTTGCTGAATAATGAGCAAAATTTGAATAAATGTAATATTGTTTGCACCCAGCCTCGAAGAATCTCAGCAGTGAGTTTGGCAACTAGAGTATGTGAAGAACTGGGTTCCGAAGGTGGACCTGGTGGAAAAGTAAGAAATTTTAAGGGTCCTGTGTTCTAATGTGTACAGATTACTTTTACAGAATATAATGGGAGTCCAAATGATCACGTTGTAATGAAACCACTGCACACACTTGTTGCTCTTAGGAATTTCAAGGACATCTATTAAAGGTAGCTGAGTACTGATTCTGAGTAATAATTGAAACCACTGAGTAGTAATTTTGACTTTTTTATTAATGTTGCTGATATTTTATTATTGAAGGGTTGGAATTAGTATCCCACAAGTTGAAGAGTCACATAAAGAATAATTCTGCATGTAGTAGTATGTAGTCAGAGGTTCTATAGGCAGGCTAAGATCTCCAATACCTTTCAGAAGAAAAGAGAAAGAATAAAGGTTTGATAAGTTTGGCTTTAGCATGTTTAAGTGCTGCAGTGACTGGGGAAATTATCCATGCTGGAACTTCATCTTTTATGCATTTTTAAGATAAAGGAACTGTTCCAAATTGAACCTGATATACTGGAAAAATACATTTGGCAGTTCACATGTTTCTCTGAATGCCTTCCAAAACTGGTATAACTTCTATGAAATGAGAGCTGTTCTTTCTGGATTTGGATAGTATAATTTGAATGGAGAGAATGCCAGAGCTAACATCATTGAATGTTTTCCTTCTGTTCTTCTAAATCATCCTGTGCTTTCATTGAGCATTCATTTCGAACTGGTCCTTGCAAATGTCCCAACAGTAAGTCTGCATTTTAAATGCAGCACCAAAACCACTCAAAATTACATATTTTGTCTTCTAATCTATTTTATGTTTTCTTTTGAAATAAGAATTCTTTGTGTGGCTATCAAATCCGTATGGAATCCCGAACAGGCGAGGCCACTAGATTGCTTTACTGTACAACAGGAGTTCTTCTTCGGAAGCTGCAAGAAGATGTCCTTCTGTCCAATGTGTCTCACGTTATAGTAGATGAGGTTAGCAACACTTTCATCATCATCTGAGAGAGGTGGGAAATCTGTAGAACAAAACGTTTTATAATAATTTCTGACACATTTTAAAACTCATTCTTTGTCTTTTTTCTTCCAGGTTCACGAAAGAAGTGTTCAATCAGATTTCTTGCTAATTATTCTGAGGGAGATATTGCATAAACGTTCCGATCTGCATCTTATTTTAATGAGTGCCACTGTAGATAGTGAGAAATTCTCCAGCTATTTCACTCACTGTCCCATTATAAGAATTTCTGGAAGAAGTTATCCTGTAGAGGTAAATATGTGGGTTGTTTATATAATTACATCTGAAATTTCATAGATTTTTTTTAAATGTTGAAATAAATTATTAATCCCTGATGAGCCCATATTGTTTCAAGGGGAGAAAGAATTCAACATGAGTTGCTACACAATCCGTTAATTTTGTATTATATATATTTTTTAAATTGTCTTATCTGCTCTTTTAGCTATTGGATATTATGGAATTTTATTTTTTTTAAAACGTTGGTTGGTTTAACAGTATTTTTTAGTGGTAATTAATGTTTTTAGCCACATCAGAAGCACTTTCTTGGTCTGAAAGCATCATAGAGATCTTGAAAAGAAATGTGATTCAGTGTAAGTGCATCTCACAGTGGGCCACTTAGGGAGGTCATTTGAAAATTCTTTCACATGGTAAATTCATGTGTAGCTCAGCTTCTTGCTAGATATAAAGTTTCTAACTGACTAGCAGATGTTCCTCAAGTTGGTTTATATTTTATTCTGACGTATTATCCTTTGACTATTCTAAGGTCAGTCTCTCAACTTATTACTTACTAGAACATCAATTTGAATACAAGTTCTAAAAAAAAAATAACTGCCTTACACAAAAGGGTAAAAACCAGTGGTAGCTAATTCTCCATTGGAGAACTACAGGCCTTTCTGTACAAGGGATACAAGGAGATACAAAGAGTATGTGATAAACCTTAAAATATAAGGAGAAAAATATTAGCAGCAGCAGTTATTAAACATCTTTCCTTAATTATTATGTTGTACCTGTCATGTACTCACACATTGAATACAGTAATTGCAGAAAAGAGATGCATAGATAAAAACTCTGTTTGACTTAATAAACTAGCCTAAAATTAGGTAGGGCTGTAAAAGTTAATACTGTCATAGTAAACTAGGTCTGGATAGCAAATGGTGACAGAGCAGTTCCTGATAGCTTTGACCAGGGCCCTTTCACACTACACAGAGTCATAGCACTTTAACTGCCATGGCAACTTAAGATCTTTGGCTAAAAATTCTGAATACCTCTTCCTAAACTGCAAATCCCATCATTCCATAGGATGGAACCATAGAATTATGTAGTATAAAAGGGCCCTAGGCATGTTAGTGTAAGGCAAGCTTACTTCTGGGTGATCTGATACCATGAGGGTAATAGTTGAATATTCAGGTTCTTCAAATCATTTTCAGCTGCTAGATTCAGACAGCAGCATGAAATGTGGCAGCTAATTTATTATTTATGTCTAGTAAATAAGACAGGGCTGCCCAGTTTTGGCTTATATGCTGTGCAGAACCAAACATGTTTTGCCAGCAGTTTTTTACCCAGACTTGAACAAAATTGTACAGAAACTTATTTAGGTTTATGTATTCACTATTTACTTCATGTTATACATCTCTAGGTATTCCATATTGAAGATGTGATAGAGGAAACAGGTTTTGTTTTGGAAAAAGACTCTGAATATTGTCAGAAGTTTTTGGAAGAGGAAGAGGAAATAACAATAAATGTTACAACCAAAGGAGGAGGAGTTACCAAGTATGAGGTGAGATCTTATATAGGTGATCCTGTTGATGAAATTAGAGCTACTGTCCTTTGGAAAGGCAATTCCTATTTTCAGGAACAATATGTCAGTGAATAGATATGCACTGGGCTTTGAAAATCCCATAAATGGCTTGTCTGAGCTTTGCCATGTGGATGCTCATGTATATGATCATATGACAATTAAAGGGCCTCAGGACATTACATAATTATCCAGTACGGTAGGTTGGACTAGGGGAAAATAATCAGCCCATATATCTTCCTGGCTGAAAAGGAAATTGAATTCAAGAATTCTACCACCTATTAACACTAGATATCTTAACAGACCTTTTTAAAGAATGCAGTCACAGGTGTATATTAATCTCAAGTAACACTACCACTGTGGGTTGACATTTGTCCTTTGCACACTGCACAACCAAAGTTTGATTTGGAGAGACTCCTCGTTCTCCACACAGCACGGCCTTCTCCCTGGGTTAATGTCTATGCCTATCTATGTAGTCTTCTCAGTGGGCTTTACAGACTGCCATAAGGAGAAAGAAACAGTAAAGTCCAGTTCAACAATTCTAGTTGTTAAGTCACATATTATTGGGTTTTGTAATCTTTAAATATAATTTGTATGGGTTGAGTGAGCTCCAGGCAGTTTTCACAGCTCTCCTTCTCAATTTACCCTCACCAACAACATTGATGTAGGTCAGACTGAAAGAGCGAGAATGAGTATGATTGGCCCAAGTTCCTCAGTGTGTTTCAGTGGACGTATTCAGTCTGGATCCCTGTAGTCCCACTTCAGCACTCAAAGCTTTTGTCTAAGTCACTTACACACAGCAGGTGTTTTAATGGTGGTGATGCAAACAACAATCAGCAGAGATACCTGTTTTACTACACATTTTGAGTGCTTATGTTCCTGATATTTTCCCTATTTTTAGGAAAGTGTCCCAATTCAGACTACACAAAATATTGATTTAGGTCCTTATTATCAAAAATACAGCAGTCGAACACGGCAAGCCATCTTCTATATGAATCCCTGCAAAATCAACTTTGATCTAATCTTGGAGCTGCTTGCATTTTTAGGTATGTTTTTGTTTCATTTTCCCAGAATATTCATTAAAAAGCATTTCAGTATAGAAAACAAAAATTATACTACAGACAATTTACACAATTTCATCCTAGACAATGAGGAAATAGAAATAGTAAAAGAGTTTTCATACCTGATCAGACATTGATCAGAGCAGGGATTGCAGGCAAGAAATCATAAGAAAACTAAGAATGGGGAGGGCAGCTATGAAAGAACTAGAAAAGATCCTAAAATGTAAAGATACACAACTGAGCAGGAAAGTTAGAATTGCACAAGCCATTTTGTTACCTATTACCATGTACGGATGCAAGAGTTGGACAGTAAAGTGGATAGGAAGAAAATTAATTTGAGATGTGGTGCTGGAGAAGAGTGCTGAGGATACCGTGGATGGCCAAAAAGACAAACAAATGGGTCCTAGAATGGATCAAGCCAGAAATCACCCTGGAAGCCAAGATAACTAGACTGAGGCTGTTGTACTTTGGTTGCATCATGAGAACAGGCATGACTCACTGGAAAAAACACAATGCTAGGAAGGGTGGAAGAAAGTAGAAAGAGAGGAAGGCTGCATCCTAGATAGATGGACTCTTATTAGGGAAGTCACGGGTATGAATTTACTGGAACTATGAGGTCACCATGGGTCAAGATTGACTAGAGGGCTGTTAACAACAACAGATGTTGCTTTCTAATTATCAAAACAAAGACACATGAAGATTGCAGTCCCAAACATACTTCTCAGGGAGTAAGACCCACTGAACACAATATGAATGATTTCTGAATCAATCTGCATACAGTTATGCTTCAAGCATTATTCTACTGCTTATACACATTCCTTCAGAGTTAAATGGTGAGAAATACTTTGGTGTCTGAGTCTTTAATTGTAGTTGTGTTATTTTTTTAATCTTTGAAAAAAGTGACTTTTTACTCTTCTCTTGTTAATTACTGTCTAATTGTGTTCCCTTACAGACAGAACTCCGCAGTTCAAAAATGTTGGAGGAGCTGTTTTGATCTTTCTACCAGGTCTTGCTCATATCCAGCAATTATATGACCTCATTGCAACTGACAGAAGATTTGATCTAAGACGGAGGTAAATTGATAATTTACATATGTATTAACATTTGCAGAATGAAAGTTGTCTAAGTATTTAATATTGATGTTACTTCCCATCTGCCTTAAAGGTAAAAGTCAAAACAATTTGACATAATGTCAATTTTTTTAATATGCATATAATCTTATACAAAGCAAGACATTTGATTTTGTACACTGTATTTTTGTGGGTTTTCTTCAGGCACCAATTAATAGCACTGCATTCGGTTCTCTCCACTCAAGACCAAGCAGCTGCATTTACTCTACCTCCTTTTGGTATCAGAAAGGTATGCTTTTATATTTCCTTCTTCCTTTATTGTTGTAATAGCCACTTCAAATGAGAAAAAAATGTATTTCATACATCTTAAATATGGCATTTCTGCTATTAAATTGCCTATATGTCTAAAATGGCTCTGGCATGAACCTGTGTTTTAAACATATCATGTTGCTATGCTGGGAAGATCATTCTTACCAAGTGACCCTAAATCCATTTAAATGTTTCTGAAATGTTAGTATAATCTGATACCTAGTTACAGTAGGGATGAGAAATTGTGTTCTTCTAGGGTCGTGGTAGGGCCCAAATACCCTTAAAGGCACCATGTCCCATCTGATCTTGGAAACTAAGCAGGGTCAGCTCTGGTTAGTACTTGTATAGGTGACTGTAAAGTTCCATAAGCTATATTTCAGAGTAAGGAACTGGCAAAAAAACCATTGACTATTCTTTGCTTAAGAAAACCTTGCAAAATGTCTGGGGTCACCATAAGTTGACAGGTGACTTGAAGTCGTGTGTGCACACATTTACACAAATACAGAGGGATGGACTGCAACAGCATCTCCGGGGCTGTGAGCAATGCTAGGCATAATTCTGATGAACAATTAGGTAACAGGAAAGAATTATATATGTCTTTTTAAAATAACTGAATAGATTTCATCTTTAGAGATTCTGCTGCAAATACTATTGTCTGATTCAATTTTGTTTTATTTTTAAAGCTGATTTTTAAAAAGCTTTTTATTATTATTTTTACAATAAACATTGGGTTGTATCCTGTTAGGCTTATTCTATCATCACAAAGAAGAGGTGATTCACCCTGCACTCTTCCTTTGGAATAGTTTTGGAAGGATGGCTCAAGGCTGGAGCAGGGTAAAAGTATGTGGACAAAAGTGTTGAGTTTCATCCTTTTTCAGGCATCTTGAACATTCCACATGATACCAATGTGGATTGATTAAAAATCAAAGCAGTTTTAAATCTTTAAAAAAACACACTTTTTTCCCACAGTTCTCTCTTTACAAAAAAGAGGAACCTTTTCCATACAATCATATAGAGGACATAAACTCATTTTTGTTTAGTTAAGTTTAGACATCATTTTAAACCAGTGTATCCTTTAAAAAGCAATTATAACATTTAACTATAACAAAAAACAATTAAAATCAGAAGCTGAAATTAAATCATTTTACTAAATAGATAAAATATCTACAGTTGGCATAATGGGTTTGATGATAGCTTTAGGCACACTTTAGAATATTATTAGAATTAAAATTAGTCATGATCAATTGTTTGAAAATTACAACCAGTCTCCATTAAGTATGACTTGTTCTGGATCTAGCACAATGGCCTGAATCAGCTTTCCTTATGAACAAAACAAAGTTCATGTGTGTTAAACAGAACTTTTCTGACTCTCCCTTTCTTTGCTCTTCCTTGTTCCCTAGAAATGTGCTCCTAATGACTTAGGGATCCTTGGGAATCCTTGCAGGGGGTTCCAGATGAGATTAGAGGAGTTCCCCTTATACAAATGGTTGTTCATAAGTATTAATTCCAAGGCAGACATTCCTGTAAATAAATTAGACACAACAAAATATTGGCATTTCTTAAGAATTTTCTCTTTCTTTTACAGATTGTTCTAGCCACAAATATTGCTGAAACGGGTATTACTATACCAGATGTTGTTTTTGTAATTGACACTGGGAGAACAAAAGAAAACAGGTAAAGTGATATGCCCATCTTGAAGATGGACACCACAATACTTTGTTTAATTATCCATTAGAGTGTAAGCTTCCACATTATTGTCTAATAGTAATGTCCTGGAGTGGTTTACTTCCTAGAAAACTCATGTACATCAAAATACTACTTTCCCTTTTGACAGAGGTCCCATGAAGGAAGCCTATGCTTCTGAAGTTAAAACTACTTGGATATAATTCTAGAAATTTTATTTCAATTATAATAGAATTTGAAGTTGATTTTGTAAAATTCTGACTAGCATATTTGCTTGTAGAGAGAGAAGTGAGTCCTTAGATTGACAACTTCGGCTAAAGGCAGGATATAAATAAATTATTATTATTATTATTATTATTATTATTATTATTATTATTATTATTATTATTATTATTATTATTATAGGCTTAAGTATTCCAATTTTTGTTAAATGCCTTTTTCCAGATACCATGAAAGCAGTCAGATGAGTTCACTGGAGGAGACTTTTGTCAGCAAAGCTAGTGCACTACAACGTCAAGGGAGAGCTGGGCGTGTGAGGGATGGATTCTGCTTTCGAATGTACACGAGAGACAGGTAAAACTGCTTCAACTATCAGGATTCTGAGATTCGGCAAGTACTGTTTTAATATAGAACTGTATATTAAACAGACAGCACTTGAGTTGCAAATATGCATTCTGGTACTTCAATTTCCTGATCCATGATCCTCTACAAAAATATTTTCCTTTATAATACTTAAGTGCAAGGAGCTTTAATCTTTCCATCAAGCAATAGCAATTTATTTTATTTTATATTTTATGTCACACTTGTATTTTATGCCATACTGTATTTTATACCTCTTAAGAAGGATTTACCTGTAGTTGTTTGGTTTTTTGCTCTATTGTATTTTCAACCTTTTAAGAAGCATTTTAAATAATATCTGTTGGCTTACAAGTGAAGTAAAATTGTGGAGTAATTTTACCATCCATTTCACAGCATAGATTGACAGGCCAATGGAAGAATAAACTGAATTAAACAAGAGTCATAGTTTTAAATATTTGTTCTTGAGTTGATTTTTCCAATATCCACAATGAAAGAAATGCTTTTCAGCTTTTTCCACATTAAGTTTCCTAGATGGTTATGTTCCTGGGTACAGAATCACATGAAGGAATCTGGAAGAATAAGCCGGCTTTATTCTGTTTTATATTTTTTGCAGATTTGAAAGTTTCCTAGAATACTCTGTTCCAGAAATCTTACGGGTACCCTTAGAAGAACTGTGCCTTCACATCATGGTATCACGTTTCTTCTTTAATTACTAATTATTTTTGTTTTACCAGAAATGAAAGTTTGGATTAATTTACCATCATTATTAGCATTTCTGATTGTAACCCCTCAACCCAGAATGCAAAAAAAATTATAAATTATCTCTGAAGATGAACTTGAGGAGCAAGCAATTATATAATCTTGCATGTGTTATGCAGATGTGCCTAGATAAAGGAAAATGTATTTAAGCAATGTCTTTTCATAAGTCAGAACGTATTGTACACTTTGCCCATGACAGAAACAGCACACATAAGCATGAAAACTTAGAGCTTGGCACTACTGTAATGTAGAAGACATTTGTGCTTGATTTAGAAAGATCCAGGAGAGGACTGAGCATACTGAGCATACTCCAAGAAGTTATAAATGCAGTTGCTTCAAGCAGCTGAGTTCCTTACATGTTGAGAAGCCAAGGTATTTTTAAAAAGGAATTAAAAGGAACATGGGCTCTTTTTTTAGAACATACTCTGTCAGAAGTTCCAGATAACGTGCTATACATCTGTACCTTCATGATGATTGGTGTTAAGTGCCCTCAAGTTGAGTTTGATTCATGGCAGCCCTATGCATGAGACATGCTCAAGCCCTGGTATCCTTAGCCTCTCTGCTTAGGGCCTACAGGTTTGTGTCCTCCCTTATCGAGTCTAACCGTCTGGCATGTGGTCTTCCTCTCTTTCTGTTGCCCTCCACCTTTCCTAACACCGTTGTTTTCTAATGATTGATTTTTCTTCATGATGTGGCCAAAGTACAACAATTTAGTGATCCTGGCTTCTTGTGATAGTTGGGCTTGATCTGTTCTAGAACTCTTTTGTTTGTCTTTTTGGCTGTTCATGGGATCCTCAGCAATCTTCTCCAGCACCACATCTCAATTGAGTTGATTTTCTTTCCATCTGTATTTGTCACTAACCAGCTCTCACATCTGTACATGTTGATGGGGAATTCAGTGGCTTGGACTATCCTCACTTTAGTGTTCAGAGTTATGTCTTTACACTTTCATAGCTGCCCTTCCCAATCCTAGTCTTCTTATTTCTTGACTGCAGTTGCCGTTCTGATCAATATTTGATCCAATGTATGGGAAATCTTTGACTATTTCAATGCTCTCATTATCTCAGGTGAATTCTTGTAGATCTTCTGTGGTCATTATTTTCCTTTTCTTAATATTCAACAGGAAGCCTACCTTGACACTTTCTTCCTTGACCCTTCTTCAGTAATTGCTTCAGATCTTCTTTGGTTTCTGCTCATAGTAATGTGTCGTCTGGATATATTGGGCCAAAACTTCAATCATCCCTAACTTGCTGGGAAGGGCTGCTATATATTCTCAAAATGCTACCTGGAATCTGTGCTTGAGCATTACCTAATAAAGTTACATGGATTTTATCTTTTTCTTCTCTTTTTGATCTTTAGAAATGTAATCTTGGTTCTCCTGAAGAATTCCTCTCCAAAGCCTTAGATCCACCTCAGCCTCAAGTAGTTGGTAATGCCATGAATCTTTTACGCAAAATTGGGGCTTGTGAACTAAATGAGCCCAAGCTGACTCCTTTAGGCCAACATCTTGCATCTCTCCCAGTCAATGTGAAGATTGGAAAAATGCTTATATTTGGTGCTATTTTTGGCTGCTTGGATCCAGTGGTAAGTATGATTTCTGCTATGATATCCTTGATTGTTGAAGGCAATGCCAGTGTTCACACAGTAAATGTTAGCAGTGAGGTGCTTTTATGGGTAGAAGGGCAGGTGAGACAAATAATAATATAAAAGACACTTCAGCTGTTGCAGCAACAGATATACACTACAGTGGCAGCATCACTTCTGAAATGTTTCTGATACTATTGCCAAATAGGATGGAAAAATTCTTGTTCTTCCAGTTGCCATTTTGGTCAGGCTACTGCCAAAACAGGAGGGTTCAAGGAGGTGGGAGAGACATAGTTCCATCCTCTGGGGGATTGGCACGATTTGGAGGTGAAAATTGCCCTCAAATGGCCAAAGGGTTTTAAATGAAGGGCTTTGGGAGATTGACCAAGGAAATGGGGGTCACAGAAATGGAGTATAGGGTGCACATGTGACCCTGGAACCATGTATTCCCAAGCTATTTTGTAAAAGCATGGTGAGATAAAGAAAATGGCTATCCTTTATACTTTGATATCAGAGGCAACCAGCCAGACACTTTGGAAAACATGAAACAGTACTAACAGAACAGCAAGGTAGTTCTTGTGTAACATCGTCTTATTTCACAAACGTAACAATTTTATTTATTTTTTCTGTGAAATTTTTGCATAAAACATTCGCTGTCTTTAGGTAATGTTTTTAACTTTCAAACTCAAGAGATTAGCTGAAGTACACTGTGTCTTGATCTTGGCCAGGATAAAAATGTAATTGTTCTTGGACATTAATATCTCACATTTCACTATGGTTTACAGGCCACCCTTGCTGCTGTGATGACAGAAAAATCTCCATTTACTACACCTATTGGAAGAAAAGATGAAGCAGACCTTGCAAAATCTTCTCTGGCACTGGCAAACTCAGACCACTTGACAATTTACAAGGCATATCTAGGGTATCTAGAATATCCTTTCATAGAACATTTACAGCATAACAGTATGTTCTGATAAAATATTTCATTGTTGTTTGTTATCATAACTATATCAAAAACAGTTTGCCTTCCCTCCATATTAGAAACCACGAATCACTGAGTCCTTTAGAAAAGAAAACCAGGATAGTACTCCCTGGTGGAAACAAAAGAATTAGCCAGTAAAGAGAAGGGTGGCTGTGAGCAATATAGGTGGGTTTATAATACCATTGATCAGCTGACAGAAGAGGCTAGCTGTGACAGGAGGCAAGGAGCAGAGAACATGTTGAAGAGAAGGAAAAAAATGAAAGATAAGAGATGTTTCTGAGTGTATTCCTGTTTTTCTTTTGTTCTGTTCCTCTTCTTTTTCCTTGACAAAGAGAGATGAGCAAAAGAGGATGCAAAAATACTGTACACAGATACTGTAAAAGAAAATAATCACATTGCTTAGATAGTTCATTTTCATGACAAACTATTTTTACATTTTCCTAGGGACAGAGTTATCCATAGAAATCTATGGACAAATCTAAAGATTTTAACATAGCTGGGACTTGGCATCTGTGTATGCATTCTATCACTAAGAGAGAAAAGGAAATAAAAGTTTCCTTTCTTCTAACCCACTTTCCCCACCCAAAAAAATGGCACACTGGAAATAATGACAGCCCTACAGTTTGACTCACACTGAATTCTCCAGTTTGGACTCCAAGTTGTTAATAACAGTGCAGAGTTGTCCAGAGGTTATTACATTTTTATCGGTGGTTGTGGCTGGAGTTAAAGCTCAGAAGAGTAGCTGACAGCAAAATTATAATATTATTGATTGCTTTTCTCCTTATGAGGCCTGTTAATGTTATAGATTAGTATACTGGCAGCTCCAGAGTGTTCTCTGTTACCCCTCTACTGCAGACTGAGTTTTGCTGAGATAGCAGTTTATAGTAGCCCTGCAGTATAGTCCACTGTTAATATTGCAAGTCAGAGGTGGGGTTGAAAATAGTTTGTTGCCAGTCAAATATCTCCTATCCCCTCACCCCAACCACAGCAAAGGTCAATGTACTTAAATTGTCCCTCAGTCCTCCTCTCAAGCCTCAATTGCTTTCAGAAACCTCATACATTATCCATTTACATATAAACGGTTATATGTTTAGTAGGGACTCGTGACTCTGAACAGGAGATACTGTTATAATAACAATAGTTTTTATTGGCATATAAAACAAAATATATCTATCCTAGTATGAAAATAATTATATTTAAAAGCAGGCACAGAGCTAAGTCACAAATCTAAAATGTTTTTCTCTTTTTTGATTTATGCCCACAACTCACATTTTGTCCAGAATGACAGTTGATTCCCACTTTTATAATCCATATAATGAGGTATCCAAAACTGTAGTTCTTAAGGATATTGAAAAACTAGAGCATTCCCCAGTAAAATTTGGTTCATTTTAACTGAGGAATAATAGTCAATTTTACAAAACCTGTCTTTCAGCAGGTCCTTACTATTTTTTAAAAAAGTGAATGATGGGGACTACTTTTATGAATATGGATGACAATGTTAAGTATGTAAACAAGCAACTAAAAGTACATAGAGAGATCTTTTAGCACCTTTGAGACTAAAGGTCTTTGCAGACTGCTAGAAATAGTGCATATTGAGTCTACTTTAACTGCTCTGGCTCAGTGCTAGGGAATCATGGGAATTGTATTTTTTTCTGAGACATTGAGCCTTCTCTGTCAGAGAGCTCTGGTGCCACAATAAACTACAGTTCCCATGATTCCCTAGCACTGAGTCAGGGCAGTTAAAGTGGACTCAATTTGCACTATTTCTGGCAGTCTACAAAGGCCCTAACTGAAAGAAAGAAATTGGCAGCATGAGGTTTTATAGACTTCAGTCTACTTCCTCAGATGCATTTGGAGGAAGTAGACAAGTCTACGAAAGCTCATGCCGCCAATTTCTTTCTTTCAGTTAGTCTCAAATGTGCTACAATATCTCTCTACGTACTGATTCTACAGACTAACACAGCTATATCTTTAAATTCAAGCAACTAAAAGATTTGTGAAGTCGTAGGCTTTCATGGCTGGCATCCATAGTTTTTTGTGGGTTTTTCGGGCTGTGTGGCCATGTTCTAGAAAAGTTTCTAGAAGAAAAAAATTTCTCTGAAGATGCCAGCCACAGATGCTGGCAAAACGTCAGAAAGAAACTCTTCTAGAACATGGCCACACAGCCTGAAAAACCCAAAAAAAACTAAAAGATTGTTCTTATTATGAGCCACTATGCAGACGGAAACAGAGTTAGCACTAAATGGATGGCACCATTATGGGACAAGGACAAGGTCTATCTCTGCCTCGGTGGTGTGTCACGGACTGGCCTAACTTTATCTCTTGAGGGGGAGTGAAACTGGCCAAAAAGAGTGTCTGCAGTTCTTTGCATTAAATAGAGCCCTTACTCCCTCCCCCAGGAACTCTTCTGCTGCCCCCAGGTAGATATTTTTTGTGAGCTATTTCCATCAATGCAGCCCCAGACTTTTTATTCTACAAATGAATCCCCCTTTTGGTAGAGTAGGGATGAGCAACCAGTAACTGCACACCATAGCATCAATAACTTTTAATCTTTTAAAGAAGTCTACTAATATAATCTTCCTCTTCCTCTACTAATATAGTCTTCCTCTCCTTCCCTACCCCCTGCTGCAATGAGGGTTGGTCCTTTTTAAACTTGTAATATTGTTTAATACTTTTTTAGGGGTGGGTGGGTTTTGAGGTCGTTTGTATTCATGTAAATTTTAAGGCTGTAAGCCGCCCTGATTGCTCAGCAGAGGGGCGGGGTATAAATTATTATTATTATTATTATTATTATTATTATTATTATTATTATTATTATTATTATATAAAAATGACAGCCAAAAAAACCTTTTCTTTTGTTAGAGCTTACAATTAAGATTTTAACATGTTTTTAAAAAGTTTGTTCTAGTTTACAGTAGGTCCCTTATGAGCAACAGAAAAACGAAACAAAAAAAAAATAAACAGATTCTACTATCTAATCAGAGTCCCTGAGAAATACAGATCCTGCACTTTCCTGTTCTCTTCCTCTCAAATTCTAGACAAACCTTTGTTGAGGACTATGGCAAGCTTTTCTCTCAAAATTATTCTCTTACAGATCAAGCCTCGCGTTCTGGCTATTTCTCATCTGCTTCTGACTCCCTTATTGGGTTACTTCTCGTTGGTCTACCTGTCCCTCTGTTTTGCCATCTAATCCACTTCTTCAATGCAACTGTACTTTCAGCTCTTTTTTCACAGTTTCAGCTCAGCTTCCACTTTCAGCTTTCACATTCACCAGCAACTACTCCAAGGCCTGGTTCAATGATAATACAGAATTTTGCTTTCACTTTTTATTCTCTTGAAAACCCCTTATATGTCTTACAAAAATTTAAATGTATCCGCTGAACATTAACCCCAAATGCCCAATGCAAAACAACAAAAAACCCTTGCATATCAACAAAATATCATAAAACACTGTTTCTGCACAGTATCCATATGTAGATGTTTGATTTTCATTCACTAAAAAAATGACTTTTATTAATTTTTTTTGGAAGGCAAAGTAGTATCTTTGGAAGCACTGTTGCATAGAAGGCAAAACCTTCCTTCCCACTCCTAACCTCATTGATGAAGTTAATCTATGTTTGGTCATAGTGTTTTTTTCTAGTATACAAGCATTATCTTTATGTAAAGCTCCCCTGCAATGAGAGATCATTTTGCTATCGTTTGCAAGCAATATTCATTCATTTATCCACAACTGAAATCCTAAGCCTGTTGGTTTGGAAGAAGCAGTCAGTCAGACATATTTCCAAATAAATGTGTTCAGACTTTGAGCCTTAGATGAAGGCTCTTCCTTTAAACAATATATTAACATCTGTAAGTGGAAGGCTGTTGAAAATGTAACTTAGGAGTGAAACAGACCAGCAATAAGAGCCAGTTTCCTGGTGGCCTGGGGGTGTGGCGTTCAGATAGCAGCATGGCCCCAGGCCACCAGGAAGCTGCACAGCAGATTGCACATGTGGCAGTATCACAGCATTTACATGCGTCGCATCGCAGAAACGTGGAAAAACCACCGCTGCAGCTGAAAAGCCAGCTTTCTGCTGCTTCTTTTTGAGCCAGCAGATAGCAGGATTGGGGCCATAGCGTGCGGTTGCTGCAGCCCTGATCCAGCACTCAAAGGGGCGGCGGCAAGCCACTCCTTTAGGATGGCCTGTTTCACTGCATAATTTCTGCCAGAACAAGTATCGAATCCAGCTGATTGTGCTTTGACAATTTTTTGTCACTGCTATTTCTAAATGCTATTTCAATATTCCTAGATATTTATTATTTCATTCTTTTGTTACAATAATAGGAAATGTCTGTTTATTTTCTAGGTGGAAGAAAGCCCGTCAGGAAGGAGGGTATCGTTCTGAAATAACTTACTGTAAGAGAAATTTCCTCAACAGAACTTCATTGTTAACTCTGGAGGTATCAGCAACAATTTTCATTTTTTTGAGAAGAGGAACAAGCCTGAGTTCTAGAATGGATAGAAAAATGGTGTGTTAGCTGCTTCTATAGGAAGGACCAGGCAGGAGCTATAGAGTGGTGTGCACCAGGATGCTTGCTTGTTTATGGTGAATCAGACTGGACTTCACTCTAATCCATATTTTTCCCCAGTGGAAATAATATTTTGTTTATATTTCAGTTTGGATATTAGTGTCATTGAAATAAATTACGCCCTCTGTTTGTGCAATTGCTGTGAAGCAAATGGTCTAAATCAAACTTAGAATCATAGATTCATAGAGTTGAAGAGACCACAAGGGTCATCCAGTCCAGCCCCCTGCCATGTAGGAACTCCCAATCAAAGCATCCCTGACAGATGGCCATCCAGCCTCTTCTTAAAGACCTCCAAGGAAGGAGACTCCACCACACTCCAAGGGAGTGTGTTCCACTGTCGAACCGCCCTTATTGTCAGGAAGTTCCTCCTAATGTTGAGGTGGACTCTCTTTTCCTGGAGCTTACTTCCATTGTTTCGGGTCCTAGTCTCTGGAGCAGCAGAAAACAAGCTAGCACCCTCCTCAGTATGACATCCCTTCAGATATTTAAAGAGGGCTATCGTATCACCTCTTAACTGTCTCTTTTCCAGGCTAAACATACCCAGTTCCCTAAGTCATACACCATGGTTTCCAGACCCTTCACCATTTTAGTCGCCCTCCTCTGGACATT
>CM034703.1:31086613-31105889 GCA_020142125.1 Phrynosoma platyrhinos | reverse complement strand
TTCTTAACTGTCCAGCTCTCACATCTATCCATGGTAATAGGGAATACAGTGGCTTGTATGATTTGAACTTTTGTGCTGAGTTGTTTATCTTCACATTTTAGGATCTTTTCTAGTTCTTTCATAGCCACCCTCCCCATTCTAAGTCTTCTTCTGATTTCCTGACTGCAGTCCCCATTTCTATCAATGTTTTATATATATGTGTGTATGAATGAGGGTACAGTCATCCCTCCATATCCATGGATTCCTTACCCACGGATTCATCTATTCATGGTTTGAATATGTATGTATGTATATATACCTGAATCCGTGGAAAAAGAATCAATGGACATGGATGAATGACTGTACCCTCCCTCCCTCTCTCTTTTTAAACCATGAATAGCTAAATCCGTAGATAAGGAATCCGTGATTATGGAGGGCTGACTGTACCATATATATAGTACACACAAATACACACACAAACCGTAAATGGTTGAATCCATGGATAAGAAATCTGTGGGTATGGAAGGCTAACTCTCTCTCTCTCTCTCTCTCTCTCTCTCTCTCTCTCTATATATATATTCCTTATATGTGTGTGTGTATATATGTATGTATATGTATATGTACGTATGTATATACACACACACACACACACACACATGGCTGTGAATGGTTGAATCCATGGATAAGGGATCCGTGGATATGGAGGGCTGACTGTACCCTCTTTTCTGGGTATTGGAGGGAGGACTATAGCCTTGTTCTAACCATTGGGAAATGCTGTCTCCTGGAATATATATACATATAATCTAAAAAGCAAACCTTGCTATGCCATTGTATTTCCTGAGACTTGAGCATCCATGGATTTTGATGTCCATGAGTGGGGAGAGTTTCCTGGAACCAAATCCCAGAGGTGCACTTTATTCCTTATTCAGCCACAGGAAGATGGAAACTAAAGAAAGAAGTGTCTCTGAGCATATACATAACTTCCTGTAGATGCTAGCCAACTAATACTGGAGAGGAGGCTTTCTATGGGAAAGGGATTCATTTCCTAGGCAACCTGAAGCCCTGGCAACTTATAGTTTAGAGCAATGGTTCCCCAACTTTGGTCCTCCAAAATTTTTAGACTTTGGCTCCCAGAATTCCTGACGGTTGGCCAAGGTGGCTGGGGCTTCTGGGAATTGAAGTCCAAAATGTTTGGAGGGCCAAATTTTGAAAGTCACTGCTTTAGAGTTTCTATATATATATATATATGAGGGTCAGTTCCCTAGCCATAGATGCTGTCACAACACAATCCTAACCATGTTACACTCAGGTGTAACAAAGTTCTCAGAGTTCAGAAGAGCTATGATGTAGAGTCCTAAGGTGTGTTTATTCAGAGGTAAGACCCACTATGGCGTGTAATGGGTCTTCCTCTCATTTAACTGGTCAACCTTAGGATCTTAACATGTTTTACTTGCAGGTCCCAAGGAAGATCCAACCCAGAAGCAACCCAATAGCCATTTATAATGACCCCCCTCCGGATTCTGTAGATATAGGTGAGTTCGGCTTGAAATCTGCCCAAATTTTCAGATACCTAGCCATTTTTGTTTCAAAATCATACATTAACTACTTCTTAACTAATACATCCTAACTATCCCTTTGTAAACCCAATGATTAGTCTTTCAATGATCCTGCAGTGGCTTTCTTACTGTTTTTGGACTCCAGTTCCCAACAGCCCCAGCTGGTCAGGGCAAGGATGATGAGGGTTGGCTCCAACAACATCTCTTTTTTTTTCTTGGCTGGGGACACACACACGACAATTTCTAGTATTCCTTTGTATTACATAACCCAAAGGATGATGGTGATTCTAGAAGAATTAATAATCTGAGATTATTGCTATTGATTATATATCATGCGATGACTAGATATTATAATGTTATATCATGGTGATTTGATGATTACATATCGTGATGATATATCATGGTGATTTGATGATTATCATTTGATAATTATATATTATGATTATATATCATATCAGAAGCTGACGTCACTGACAAACCTAACTCACTCTTTCCTTGTGTGCTTTCTCACCTGCTCCTTGCCAGATTATAGTTCTTCCAGCCTTTTAAAGCATCTCCAGTTATCCTGAACTTCCACTGACTTGTCCTTTTCCATTTCACAGCATTTGCTACCATTGATTGGCAAGATTTAGCTGACTGCACCTCAGTCTTTCAGCAGGAGGCTGCTAGAGACTCTACAGCTCCACAGGTAATTAAATAGCCTGTCACTAATGCTGATCCTCATTTATTTGGTGTTCTTCATGCAACTGATGTGTGATTGTGATTCATGCAACTGTGTGATTACTTGGATTGATTGATTTTTTCACACTTTATTTATTATTATTATTATCACAGTGATAGAGCTATGATTCCACTTCAACAATCATGGCCACATCCTATAGACTTCTAGGGTTTGCAACTTAAAGAAGGGTACTTATAAGCTCATCTAGAGAGTTCTAGACCTTCACCAAACTGTAAATCCCTGCATTCCAAACAATGCATCCAGGATAGTTACACTGCAATCATATACAGAATCGTTCGGCAGTAGAATAGGCCGCATCGGAGTGTAGTGGAGTCTCCTTCTTTGGAGGGAAAGAGGCTGGACAGTCATCTGTCGAGGGTGCTTTGATTGTGTCTTCCTGCATGGCAGGGGGTTGGACTGGATGGCCCTTGGGGGTCTCTTCCAACTCTGTGGTTCTATAGTGCTACAATTGTGTGGTATGAAAAGGCCCTGGGGAAATCCTGGGCTTTGTAGTTTGGTAAGGCACTAGAATTCTCTGGCTGAGAATTCCAAGTGCCCCTTCTTAACCTGCCAATCCTAGGATTCCATAGCATAGACCCATGGCAGTTAAAATGGAATCGTGTGGCGTTAATGGGCCCTGGACTATGGGGAAGGACAGTGTTTTGTTTATTTTTTATCTTGGTCCATCCAGATATTGCTGGGCTTCAACTTCCAGAAGGCTCAGCCCTCATGGGCAATGGTCACAGACTCTGGGATCTGAAAACCAAAAATATTTGGAGAGCTAAAAGCTGAGGATGTCTGGGTAAGACAAAGGAACGTGGGCTTCTGGGAGCTTTCATCTCAGTGGGGTAATTAATCCTGTTTGGTTTTTTTGTCTGAATTTTAAAGGATCTGAGTAGAGATTCCATCCAGAGTCCCAGTCCAACACTAAACCACTACACAGCTGCTGGTTCAATATATGCATACATGCGTACCTGTCTAGCTGTCTTAATAAGAAATAGTTGCTGCAGAAGGAAATCCAATTGAACTCAGTGGAACTTACTCCCAAGAAAGTATGAACTGGATCGAAATCTTGCCAGACAACAAGAAATCACCTGCTGGTTTAGGCTTATTGTAAAACCTTAACGCCTTGGATTCCGGATGCTCTTTAGGAATAAATTGTTACCCACATCTTCCCAACTCCACAACTGCCTATTTTACAACTATTTTTGACCTATAAAGATACACTTCATAAACTAGTGTTTGTTCTCAGCACACACCTAAATGTCTCATTGGGAGTAAGCTCAATTGCTTTCAGTCAGGCTTACTCTGAGGTTGAGTGTTGTATCTTGTTGTTGTTGTGTGCCTTCAAGTCTTTTCTGACTTATGGTGATCCTAAGGCGAACCTATCACAGGATTTTCTTGGCAAGTTTTTTCAGAGGGAAAATGCCATTGCCATCCTCTGAGGCTGAGAGGGTGTGACTTGACTTGACCAAGGTCACCCAGTAGGTTTCCATGGCTGGCCAGGGATTCGAACCCTGTTCTCCATATTCCATAGTCCAATGCTCAAACCACTGTGATATACACAGTTCATTCCTGTGATGCCTTCTCAGAAGCCGACTTCAGTGGAGCTTAGTTCCAGGAGTTTAGAATCGTCACTTTCTGGTTTATATCACCCATAATCCCCACTAGCCATGCTGGCTGGGAAATTATGTGGGTTGAGGGGCAAGAAAATAACTTCTCCCAGCCCTACCTCCAGGTGAGATGGTAGTAGGAAAACTCATAGCTGCTATGCATGTGTGCTCCTATCTTAGGAAGGGATCTGGTTACTACACAGCACCAATGTAAGCAATGCATGAACTTTCTTCCCCTCTCTCTGCTTTCTAGGTGCACAAGGGTTTTACTGTTTTACTGTTTTACTGTTGTTGTTGTGGTGTGCCTTCAAGTCGTGAGGACAACCCTAGGGTGACCCTATCATGGGTTTTCTTGGAAAGTTCCTTTAGAAGGGGTTTGCCATTGCCTTCCCCTGAGGCTGAGAGTGTGTGACACGTCTAAAGTCACCCAGTGGGTTTCCATGGCCAAGCCGGGATTCAAACTCTCGTCTCCAGAGTCATAGTCCAGTGACTCCATACACCACACTGACTCACAAAGGGTGTTTCTAGTAGCACATTTCCTAGCAAAACTATAAGGCTAAACAAGTCCAGGGTACATATCTAGGGGTAGCTGTGTTGGTCATATAGCACAGTACAGCATCATCCAAAATCCACCAAACGGTGATATCTTTATGGGGCCGACCACAATGAACATTATACATGTTGCAAGCTATCAAAGCTCTATTGGATCTTCATCAGGCAAAGGTGTTAAAAATGTGGTTGTTGTTGTTGTTAGCTGCCCTTGAGTCAACTCCAACTCCTGGTGACCTTGTGGATGAGACACCTCTAAGACCTATACTCCACTAACTAAAGGCCTGTACAGACTGCCAGAAATAATCCAGTTTGAGACCACTTGAACTGCCCTGACTCAGTGCTAGGGAATCCTGGGAATTGTAGTTTGTGGTGGCACCAGAGATCTCTGACAGAGAAGGTTAAATGTCTCACAAAACTACAGTTCCCAGAATCCCCTAGCATTTAGCCAGGGCAGTTAAATTGGTCTCAAAGTGGATTACTTCTGTAGTCTGTTTTAGACCTTCAATGATATAGCTTTACACTGGAAGATCTTGTCTAGTTCCTTCATAGCTACTAGACTCTGTTTTGATTGATGATTGAGCCTAGATATAGGAAATCTTTGACTATTTCAACGTCTTCATTGTCTACTTTAAAGTTATGTAAATCATCTATGGTCATTATTTTGTTTTCTTAATGTTCAACTGCATTTTCCTTCTTGACTTTCTTCAGTCGTCATTCTAAGTCTTTGCTATTTTGTGGCAGCAGTACGAAATCATCTGCATATCTTAAATTATTAATGTTCATTCCTCCAGTTTCCATGCTTCCTTCCCTCAAGAGTCTTATCCAGTTGTACATATGACACATTCACTGTTAAGTAGATAGTGGGATAAAACTGGATTATTTCTGCAGTGTGTTTTGGGCCAAAGATACATACAGGAGGGGGGGGGGAATGAAGATGTTAGTCATAGCCCTTCATTTGGTCAATATGTTATAGTTGTTGTCCTTAGTTCAGAAGGAAGGGAAAGGTATTGATGCTGGGTTAGCCATGTGTGTGCTTGGAGATTCAGGGCCACTACAGACCGCCAGAAATAATCCAGTTTGAGGCCACTTTAACTGCCCTGTCTCAGTGCTAAGGAGTCATGGGAATTGTAGTTTTTTTCTGAGGCATTGAGCCTTCTCTGTCAAAGAGCTCTGGTGCTACAATAAACTACAATTCCCATGATTCCCTAGCACTGAGCCAGGGCAGAATAATCCATCTTGAGACCACTTTAACTGCCCTGCTTCAGTGCTAGGGAGTCATGGGAACTGTAGTTTATTGTTGCACCAGAGCTCTCTGACAGAGAAGGCTCAATGCCTCAGAAGAAAAACTACAGTTCCCACGATTCCCTAGCATTGAGACAGGGCAGTTAAAGTGGTCTCAAGCTGGATTATTTCTGGCAGTCTGTTCAGGAAATAAACTTTAAATGCCATTTGCAAGATCAAAGGCTACTACAGTACTGCCTTTTTATCCAGGTTAATTCTTCATCAAGATTAGAGAAGTGCCCAGCTGGGAGGAATCTGATTGGCTCGTAGGGCTAGCCAATGAGCGCCTGTCCTGAGCCCTAAAAAAGGAAGCATCTGCAGCTGCTGCCAAAAAGTTTACATTAAGTTGGACTGCCTTGCTGCGATCGCTACTTAACTCCATTGACTCCCGTTCCTTCTTCTCGTTACTTCGCTATGGCAGTGCAAGCTTGCAGCCTCCATCGTCTGGCTTGGCCAGAGGATTTCCAGGTGGGGCAGCGTGGCATAGTGGTTTCAGCCTCGGACTCAGGGATGGAAGCCCATTGGGAGACTTGGGTATGCCACAAGTCACACTCTCTCAGCCCAGGGTGATCAGACGTCCTTCTTTTCCAAGACATGTCCTGCATTTCAACCTTCGCTGTCTAGGAGGGATTCCCAAATGTCCTCCATTTGGAGCACGACTCAGAAGCGTGGATTTACATTTCTAGGAGTGTTTTTAGTTCAGGGTGACCAGCGGTCCTCCTTTTCCAGGACACGTCCTACATTTCATCCTTCTGTCCAGGAGGGATTCCACAATGTCCTCCATTTTGACCATGTCTAAGAAGCATGAATTTATATTTATTAGTGTTTTTAGTTCAGGGTGACCAGAGGCCCTCCTTTTCCAGGACATGTCCTACATTTCAGCTTTCTATCCAGCTTTCTATCCATCCTCCATTTTGAGCACGACTAAGCAGCTTGAATTTATAATTAATGTTTTTAGCTTTTTGGGGGGATTCATGTCCTCCATTTTTCTTGACTGTCCTACACTTTGCAGTGCTTTGTCCTCCCTTTGTGGTTAGGACACCCAGTCACTCTGTCTCAGCCTCAGAGGTGGGCAAAGGCAAACTCTTTCTGAAGAAATCCCTGCATGGCAAGGGGGGGGGGTTAGACTGGATGACCTTTCTGGTCTCTTCCAACTCTGAGAAATCTTGCCAAGAAACCTCCAGGAGAGTTTCCCTTTAGGGTTGCCATAAGTCAGAAATGACTTGAAGGCACACAACAACAGCAACATGCGACTCAACGTTTCACACTCCAATGTGCAGAAGGCATAGCAAAGGAGGAGGACACCAGACCTGGACAAGATTTCTCTAATTCCCACATTTGTCTCTCTTTCAGAGCTTCTGCTTGCACCCTGAGCCTGACTTTGATTTCCAGGAGTTTCGCGATGCTGTGGATAGCTTCATCTCCGGCAAGTATTCAGAGAGTTTAGTTTAAAATCTCACAGCAGAAGAAGCCCATGGAAAGCTGCTGGGTCGGAAAAGGCAGAGAAAGAGCCCTGGACTGGGATGGATGGGGAATAAGAAGTCTTGCTTGGATAGGTGGGTGAAAAGTGTTCAGGATCACCAGGATCTGGAAGTAGGGATCCTATCACAGGATCCTGTGAGTAGGAATTCCCAGGGGTAGGGAGCGTAAGGCTTGGCCCTTACAAAGCTGGAGGCTTCTTCTAGTTGGTTGTAAAAATAAAATATCCAGGCAAACATTCCAGCCCTTACTTCTGGTGAATGATGAGATTTAGCAAGTTGAGACACCTGCTGTCCAGGTGTGTAGTTTAGCTGTATCTGTTGCCCCAATAATAGGGTGGTGGTTTTCCTTTTTAAGTATTTATATGTATTAATTTCACTATGAAATATTGCAAACGAACATGTAAGAATTCAGGTTACGAGAAATGCGTAAACACGAAGCGAACATAATGAAGTAGAAAATAAAAAAAGCAAAAAGGAGTACAGCCACGCACACACACTCGCGTGTCCACAGCTTGAACCATCCACAGCTTAAACCATCTATGGCTTGGAAATATTAAAAAAATAATATAAATTCCAAGAGCAAACCTTGTTTTTGCCATTTTATATAAGGGACACCATTTCACTATGCCATTCTATTTAATGGGACTTGAATAGCCACGGAGTTTGGTATCCATGTGTGTGTGTGTCCATCCCAGCGGATACCAAGGGCCAATTGTAAGTAAAGATGCAAAAGAGAAGTTTGTAGGGATGAAGTTTATAGCAAAGGACTGTAATGATACTTCAAGCCGCATTAAGGCCTCTTACACAACATCTTTCCAAAGTTCTAAATGATGGGATAGTGGTTGACTATGCATGAATTGTTATTAATTTACCGTAATCTAAGAATGGAAACCATTTTTTTGTGAATGACTCATGCACCATAAAATTCTTCAGCTTATTCATTCTTTCTGATAGTTTTTTTCTATTAATAAACTATCCCATATTCTATGCCACCAGTTCTCTATGAGTAATTCACTTGTCTTTCAGTTCTTTGCAATTTCCAATCTAGTGACAGCAATTAAAAAACATATTAGGGTCTTATACTTCACATCCTTATTGTTGGTGGTTTTCATCAGGAATGGTGTGGGAGAAATGTTAAACTTGTCTCAACCCTGTGGTCCCAAAATATTGCCCCCTTCCCATGTCACTTATATGACCAACCTCCCAATGTCACATCTCATTTGGCAGTCAAAATTTGACTTCAGTTTAATGATCTTAAACCTTTTCTCTATAACATAGCTTAAAGTCTGCTGGGGTGGAGTTTGTTTTGTTGTTGTTGTCGTGCCTTCAAGTTGTTTCTGACTTATGGCAACTGGGATTTTCTTTGCAAGATTTGTTCAGAGGAGGTTTGCCATTGCCTTCCCCTGAGGCTGAGAGCATGTGACCTGCCTAAGGTCACCCAGTAAATTTCATGGCTTACTTCTGAATAAAACATGCAGCTCTGTTCTCTTAAACAACATTTCTTGGACATATTCATATTTTAACAACCTGGTTTATTAAAGTTACGAATACAACATAAAAGGAAATTAACAAATACAAACTGCGGTATTGTATACTGTCACAAAATCATGAGATGGTTATGGTGCCTTTCTGTAGGAGAGGGGTTAAGTTCATCATTATCCAAATGCATTTGTCTAGATGTATCCGTTAATTTAAGTGGAATGTACTTTGATGTAAAATGCAACACCAAAAATATTTTTTTTATACAGTATATAAGTGAGGTTTGGAAAATCCAGGGTTTCTGATAATTTTCTTGAAAGGCAAATACAGCTAGGGAGAGGGAGGAAATTGACTAGGGATAGTTGGACTACAACTGTGGAGACCAGGTTTCAGTTCCCCGCTTGGTAACCTTGGGCAAGTCGCATACTCTCAGCTTCTGGGGAAGGCAATGGCAAACCTTCTCTGAATAAATCTTGCCAAAAAATGCCATGATAAGTTTGCCTTAGGGTTGCTTAAGTCAGAAATGACTTGAAGGCACAAAACAAAAACAACAAGCAGTACTGTGTCCTCTTTGCCTGACCAGAAATTATTCTCCTCCAGCTTGTTTTTGGTTCTGTGGGGAGCACAAGGAGTTTCACACCTAATAGCAGAATGGCAAGGGGCAACTGAGATTAGGAAAAGAGTTAACATCCTCTTTCTTGGTCTTGTAAATAGCCATGTAGGCATCACACTTTTATCTGTTTTATTATTAAAGCATTTTTCCTCACTCCTTGGCTTGAATGGTTCCCTGTGAAGCTTATGTTGCTGTTTTCCTTCAGATTGTTTCTGTCTTACATTGACCCTAAGGCAAACATATTACGGGGTTTTCTTGGTAAGATTTATTCAGGGGCAGAGTTGCCTTTGCCTTCCTCTGAGTGGCCCAGTGGGTTTCCATGGCTGAGTGGGAGATCCAAACCCTGGTCTTCAAAGTTGTAGTCCAAGGCTCAACTACAGCATGCTGACTCTCTGCAACATATATATTGTCCATAAAAGACTGTCCATACTATTTATACTTACAACCCCAAAAGACAGAACATAAAAAAGGAAGATGAAAAAAAGTAGTAGCTGTTCAGCAGGGGCAGAGGAATGACTCTATTGGTTTTATCTCTCTTGGGTTCAGCCTACTGGAATGACTACTGGAAGATGATTTCTGAGTGGTCTTTGCAGTGTCGTATCTACCTTTGGTGACACCCGGTGCATGGGAGCTAGGGCTTCCAGGGAGTGGGACTACTGGCCCTGGACTTCTGGTCCTGGACTTCCGGCATGGGAGCACCTGCGTGGGCCGAAGCAGTGCCCCCAAAGCCCCGAAAAAAAACCCATGTGGGCCTAGAAAGCCCCAAAAGGGCCCTGGAAAGACCCCAGGTGGGGCTAAAAAGCCCTAGAAAGGCCCTGGACAGTCCCGGAAAGGCCCCAAAAGGGCCCCGGGTGGGCCTAGAAGGCCAAAAAAGCATGCTTGGGGTGCGGGGAGGTGACCTGATGTCACCCCTCCCTTCTTTGGTATCACCCCCCTTCTGGTCTTGCTTTCTGCATCTACTACATTATTTACATTATTTATTCCTCACCTTTCCCCGGCTCAGGGACTCATCCCCCTCTGCTGTTGTTCAAACAAAACACAGCAAAACATCATCTCTAATTTTCTGTTTCATATTTAGTTTGGCCTTCATTCTAGATTTAAACAATGCAACACCAAAAATAATCTGTTTATACAGTATATAAATTACAGGAGTCAGCCATATAATTTGATTCCTATCGATCTCCCTAGATTCATCCTCTCTGATGCCTCCTCTGATAGATTCTGCTGATTTTTCTTTTTCTGTGGATGATGAAAGACCATTCAGCCCTTGCCTTCGTCAGCCTTCACATGTTGATCCTGTCTCACAGACAAATAGAGAAAACATTTCTTCTACTGAGCAGTACTGGAAAGATTTGGCAGATCATAACCAGAAAGCACTGGGGGATGCACTTGTGGAAAATAATCAGGTACAACAAACAAATAAATATGTAGAAAATTGCATTTAGACCACTCTGAATGTTAACTCTGCAGCAGATGTCTTAAGTGACCTGCCTGAAAATACGATGAATGTCACACTGATCTAAAATACAATAAAACACACAAGTTGGATTATATTGTAATAGTATTGATTAAGGGCCACAGCTGGTCTTCTTATATCAGGAGAAGACCTATGGGGGCATACTCACAAAAGAATACCAGGTTTTTTGTTCCCCAAATGTCCTTCAACATCCTCCATGACCATGGGGGGACATTTTATCACATTTTAGCCTTTCCTGGACCATTTTAGGCATAGAAGAGAGCTTCCTCCCCCCCCCCCAAAAAAAAGCATTTTCTGGGCCTCAAATGACCTGGAGGACTGCAAAACATGGCAAAATGCCCCTCACTTCCCTTAGAGGGCATTTTGGGGGCAGTTTAGACTACTGTGGGGCCCTTAGGGCCACAAAAATGGCTCACGTTATTCCTGGTGAAGTGGACTGTAGATGACAGACACATTCTGGTGAAGCTAGTAAGTTTTACATATTTAGGAACTGGTGATAATGTACCCATTCAGGAAAGCGAGCAAGAAAAGTATGTGCTTCTTCCAACTTCTGGCTGGATTTCTTTAGATCTGTGTAAATTGCACCATTTTGACATTGTCCTTAAATGGCTATTCAGAGTGTGGATATACAGTTGCTCCTCAATTTTCGCGGACTCAAAGTCCGCGGTCTCAGTTATTCACAGAGAGACAAGCTCCATTGACTAAAATGGCATGTGCGGCCATTCAAGCCAATGGGGCTTGAATTTCCGTTTTTGCAGGGGGGCGTCTGGAACTAATCCCCCACTAAAACAGAGGGGCGACTGTATTAATTTTTAGACCACATCCCAAAGTCTTTCATCCCATTATGGATGCTAAGATTTACAGGCCAAAAAAGTAACTTTCACAAACTAGTCTGTCCATCTGTATTGGATTTATACCCTGCTTTTCTCCCACAATAGAACTAAAAGCAGCAGTCTAAGCCTTCCCCCCTCAACAAGAGAGATCTGCTTACATCAGCATATTGAAGGTTTGATCATAAGAATGAGATTATATGGACAAGTTGTGTATTGCAGACTTCCCTGTAATGCAGATCTACATACTTCAGCCACCTACCAAGCTAAACACAGCCAATTAGCCATGTATACTGCCCCCCCACAGACCTGATATTCCTCTTTTTCTTGCTATCTGCCTGCATGAACAAAAATGGGCATTTGCCAAATCACAATCTGTAGGCCAGTAGTTGGCTTCATAGGTCGTGTGCTCTAGTGACTTCCCCCCCGTAGGATTTTACACTGACGCTATCGATTTTTCAACAGCTCCAAGTGACGTTGACCCAAAAGCAAGAAGAGATTGCTTCCTTGAAAGAAAGGAACATTCAGTTGAAGGAACTGGCCAGTCAAGCAAAACAGCTTGCCTCTGTGCTGGATGTAGGTGCTAAAATACCTTTCCAAGTGGTTCCCTCTTGTATCTTTTTGTGTGTGTTTGGTAATGGTACCCAGCCCCCTGAACCCTATTGTGGTTGTACAATGGTGGAAACTGACTCTCTACTTGTCAGAGACACAATCTTCTACAAATGGATGTAGAACTGGGCTGCAATCATCTGATTTTCTAGCAATCATTGGTTAATAATGGCAGATCAATGGTTAAGCATATGAGTGCGTTCAGCAGCTTATTCTGTAGAGGGTGCTGTTTGCTCAAAGAGCCTCTATTAATCACAATAGGGATGTGTGAGAAATTTATTCCAAAGAGGGTTTTTAAAATTAAATAAAGTAAAATTAAAAACAGCTTTCCTGATCCCACATCTCCCAGACGGACCATGGAATTGAATGAAATTAGTGCTTGGAATATATACATTTCTGTGCTTGCATTGTATTTTGTGAAATGAAAAAATGTTCAATAGCATGCACACATGAGAAAAAAATGTGCAAAACACTGTACGGATTTCTAAAATGTGTACACATACACTTTAATTTGATGTGCCAGTTGATGCAGCTATAGGAGGGGGGTACACACAGATTTTTTTCTGTCTAAGAAAAACAAAATTGCACTGAAAAAACTCAAAGATGGGAAAGGCAGGAAGATGCAGATTACATATAGATCTTCCCATTCCATATATTTATATTCGTATATATGTTATATATTTGTTAGGCAAGCAGCCGATGACTTACAGTGCTTCTCTTTTTTGTTGCTTGGCAGAAGCTGATGATTCCCCAGTGCAAAGACAGCCCAGATGTTTCCCTCACCAATGGCCCCAACAAGAGAAGCCTTAAGCATGTTTCCATTTCTGAGCAAGAAGATGACATGGAACTGAATGAAATTTTGCGAGAAATATCGGACAAATGCAATGCAGCCTTGCAGTCCATTGATGATAGAGGCCCGAAGCGCCCTCGTGGGGAGAGTGAAGCAATCCATATGTATGGAGCTTTCCAGGGACTGCAGACATGCAGCAGCCATAGCTCCCTGGACATGAGTGGCAGCGAACTGGAAGAGAGTGTCTCCTTCAGCACATCCATCAAAGAGCATTGTAATATCCGGACACTGGCCTTCCCTCAAGGCAATGCGTTTACTGTCAGGACAGCTACTGGGGGTTATAAATTTAGATGGGTGCCTAGCTGATTTAAGGACAAAGCAATCAGCTAACTACACTTGCCTCACCTTCCAGTGATGTCTTCCCAAAGCTCCACTAAGGTCCATGCTTAGAGTTGTCAAAGCATCTTGTGTTGTGTGCTATTGACATATAACTGAGGGAAACCAATGTTACTAATAATGATGAAAGCCAAGGATTCTGTTAAGAAAAAGAGCTGCCATTCTCTCATAATTTTAAGGCATGATCCAAAGTAAAATTGTGTGTTTCATTCTGTTTTGTCACCATGAGTAAGATGCTTGAATTGCTTAATTTGGCCATGTTTAACTAAGGAATTTAGGAAGCTGCCTTATACTGCATAAGACCATTGGTTTATTTAGCCTCCTATTGTCAGCCCCAACTGGCAACAATTCCTCAGGATTTCAAGCAGGAGGTTTTTCCATTCCTACATGGAAATGCCAGGGATTGAACCTGGGAGTATCTGCATGCAAAGGACGTGATCTGTTACTGAGCCATGGCACCTCCTCCTTGCTGAAGTGACGTACCAATATTGCTTTCACTTTGGAGCCCTGGTTTCTGATGATTAATGGCGATGGAGAAAACGGAGAAGGGATAGTGTTTCTTGCAGGTCATATCAATTGAAATGTTTAAATGAACTGCTTGGGTCCCAGTCTTGGGAGAAAAGTGGGATGATGATGATGATGATGATGTAGGTATGACCCAGCCTATTTTATTATTAAAATTGGATCAAATTGGTTTAAATGGCACCTTTTAATTATTTCTTTTGGCTATTCTTACTTTATTTAAATATTTTTTAATGCAGCTCATACCACAGCAGTGCAATTGATGGTGTAGAACCTATCTTGTTGTTATAATAATATGTATATTTTTACTGAAATTTAATAGAATGAAGGAAATTTAATAGAATGAAGATCACAATGAAGGAGTAAATGCTATGCTGGTATATCTCAGTTAATAAAGTTGATGTGTTCCTAGGCATTAGTTCCTTAACAGAAAATTTGGTACCAGAGACAAAAATAAAATGGAAATAATGTAGATAGGTTCCCCTACCACAAAAAAGATGAACAGGTCAACTTATTTCAGCAAACTTTTTATCCAAAATTAACAACATGCACATATGAAATTAAACAACCAGGTTAGGAGGGATTGCATAAGTAAACAAAACAATTAAACCTTCTAGGGACCATCTGAAAGCTGCTTCCAAAATTAAACTAAGAATGATCTCTTCCCCCCCCTCCCCACCTCTTTTACCAGTCTCTACTTTTCTTGCAATTTCCATTGGTGGTGAAACTTATAAACTTATTGCACCGCTTTTCAAATCAGCTTACCTCTCCCGACTTAAATTTTAATTCGAGCATCATCCTGCTATTATTGTAGTGATTTTTCCACCAAATCCACCACCCAGGTCCATCCCAGGTCCATCTCCACTCCCAGGGACGCTTTGTCGGCCATTTTCTTAAGTCGGAAAACTCCTAGTTTCGAAAAGAGGCGCACTGAGCACCCCTGGGAGTGGGAATGGACCCGGGATGGATCCAGGTGGTGGATTCAGTGGCAAAATGGCTGTGATATAATATCAGGATGCCAGCCGAATTAAAATTTAAGCCAGGAGAGGTAAGCGGATTTGAAAAGCTGTGTGATAAACTCCTTACAGATCTATGTTTCTTTAACATGCTGCGATCTATCCACCCCTCCATCATTCTCCCAGTGCTGCTGCTAAAAAAAAAATCCAGTTAGGAAAAGGGCAAAGAGGAAATGGGGTGAGCATAAAAAGTATTTGTAAAAAAGAGCTTCTTTGTTAGTGGATTTGTTAACTTAGGTGTGCTTGCACTTTGGGCTTTAAATTATGTTTTTGTTACATTCTTGCTTTTTTTTTATAATTTTATGTAAAATGCTGTGAAAATCGAAGCACTTTAAAATAATAAAAATAGTTGTGCTAACAGAATGAAAGTGTGACTATATTTGAATTTCAAATCCCTAGTTGGGGCTACTTAGAGCCACTTTGAGTCCCTTTCAGGAGAAAAGTTGGGTATAAATCAAATAAAGAAATAGACAAATAGCTTCATTAGTTTCAAGGTGTCCAAACCAGCTGAAATGGAAGCGTAGTAATGCAAGAGATTCCTGCTGAAGCCTTGATTTTATAATATTGTATATCACTCTTCTTACTGTAGGGTATTCAGCAAGAGGATAGATCCCCCTCATTTTGGGAAATATGTCTACATGTGCACAGTATATTAAACTAGAATTCAAAGATATAGCTGTGTTAGTCTATAGAATCAGTATGTAGAGAGCACCTGTAGCACCTTTGGGACTAAAGAAAGATGTCGGCAGCATGAACTTTCATAGACTTCATTCTACTTTCTCAGATAAATGCATCTGAGGAAGTAGACTGAAGTCTACAAAAGCTCATTCTGCCAACTTTTTTTCAGTTAGTTTCAGAGGTACAGGATCTCTCTACATTGTATTAAACTAGTGTAAGTTTAGGAAGAGTGAACAAGAATCTGCCAAAAACTTTACTATTTATTATATTTACATTCTATCTTTCCTCCAAGAGACATAAAGTGACATATCACTACTACTACTACTACTACTACTACTACTACTACTACTATTACTTTTATTAGCTTCATCTATATTCTGCCTTTTCCTCAAGACGGACTCAAGGCAGCTTACACATCAAAAAGATTGTCCAGAATCCTATCTCAGTTACTTACTAAGAAACTATACTTACCCTATACTTAACTAAACATACTAGTTAAGTATATTTAACTAAGAGCCTTATTGGATTACAAAAGTAAGCCAAGATGGAGTGGCAGATAAGCGGCTTTCTACTTATGTCTTAACATATCTTCGAAGCACTTCTGTCCTCTTCCTGAAGGAGACAGTCATAAAAATGTCTTTTCTAGCACTTGGAAAATCTGTTTGGCAAAAGGCACACTTTTACAACAATCTTCTGGAAGGAGAACAGAAATGTTTCGAGGGCATGTGGAGAAGTAAGCAGAAAGCTGCTTCTCTGCCACTCCATCTCAACTTGTTTTAGTAATGCGATAAGACCCTAAGTAACCTCTCCTGACCTGACCCTGCCAAACTTGACTGAAATGTCATTCATCCATGCTCCCATCACTGGCAGAATGGATCTCCTTCCCATGCAGCTGATGCCTAGTAAAGTAGATGGGGGGGGGGGGGGGCTTTATAACTGTAGCAAGAGCATCACAATTGTGACTAAGTACCGATAGTCATCATGAGTAGAAAACAGTTGAAGATTAATAAATCTAGGTAACTGTTCTGTATACATGATGGCTACTTTCCTGTGGATCTCAAGGTCCAGGAAGGCTCATAGAGGGAGATACTGGACGTTATCACACGCGGGTCTCAAAGCGGCAAGAAAGCGGCAAGAAAGTGGAATGGAATCAATCCAGAACCATACCGGTATAGACCCCACAAGACGGAAATCGTTATCAGACGCAACTGGCATCATTGCGGAATTGACGAAACCGCAATAGATACGCTCCGGGGACCCGTATCTGCTGTTCACGCACAAGTGGGAAGATGCCTTCCACAACCTGGCAAGGATGTTCTTGCACATGCTCCGAAACAGGAATGCTTGCCACGTCCATCGGATGTGATTTTCGTCACTTCCTTCTTCCTCACAGATCCATGGGAAATAGCGCGGGGAACCATGGGCCATGATGGGGAAATGTGCCACGATACGCATCTCGTGACCAGACATACGGAGAAAGCAGCATCATTGCGGCATTATTTCGGCCGCGTGATGCAATTCCTCAAGAAACCCGGAATTCAAAAGAATGGGAATGATGCTGCAATGGGACGGGGATGATTCGAGGATGGGCGGGGTTCTGTGCGACGTCGTGTGAACACACGGGAAAAAGAACCGGAATGGGACGGGGATGATGCTGGATTCTTTCTGCTTTAGGCTCCATATGATAACGTCCACTGTCTGCCAGGTAGCCTGGACCTAAACTGTACAAGACTTTATAAGTCATAATCAGCACTTTGACTTGTTCTCGGAAACAGATTGGCAACCAGTAGATCTGGCTGGAGCAGGGAAGTTGTATGCACCATTTTAAATTCACAGTAATCCAGTGAGGTAGGTTAGGCAGAAAGAATGACCAAGCTTTTCTAGTGAGATTTATCATTTGAGACACACTGGATAGCTTATACCTTTGCATATCTTCCTTTTTGTAAGCCTTTGCATATCTTCCTTTTTGTATTTGTTTACAGTGGGAGAAGCATTCGTAAAAGGTCAGAAAACATAAAATTGAACTAATTCAGACACACATTTATTTAGGTCAAAGAAGGCAGCAGTTGTAACAAGATCTGCAGCTCAAATTTTGTCAAAAACTGATGGGACAGTCATTTCAACCATTTATGTTATACAAAGATTCAGTTCAAAATCTTAATTGAGCTAATATGTATGAAAAATACATACATGCAGAGACATGATTGTATATAAGAAGTTGGTTTCCAACTTACTTTGTTGGTCAAACCAAGGTTTAGTTCTGAAGTTTATGATCTTCACTTGCAAAACAGATTACACAATGGTGGTAACCATCTTCCACACTTTATGTTCATCATCTTGTAACTTGAGGTATAATTGTGGTGGGTGTTTTTACTGTAGGAATTCAGGGAAAGTTGAAACTTTTCATAAATTGTCTGGAGTTAAAACAACAAACAGGGAAGTTGCTCAATATCAGGAATTATAAGTAACGCTCTTTTACCTGTAATGCATTATATTTGGGGATGAGAAAATAACATTATTTTTGCATGCTAGCATAATTATAAGTGTAAATATTGTTACTTTTTAGTGTATACATTATTTTTAAATTTTTCGGGTTGGTAATTTGGGAGTGAATTAGATTTTTTCCTCTATTTCTTATGGGTTTTGCACATAAAAATGTTATGGATGTATGTATGTATATGCCCATTAATTATTGAAAGCATTTGTAACATATTACTCAGAATAAAAATTACTGCCTAGTAATTAACTTGACAAGTTACTTTTTGAAAAGTAATGACTACTTTTGTGGATGTGATCTCAAAAAAACTTACCAAGGAGAGTTGTTGGATAGGTTTTTGTTAAGGACTTTCAGTTTTGAGTTCAGGAAATCTATTATCCAATTTATATTTGCAAGTGAGTTTGACAGCCAAATCATAAAGATGTTTACTGAGATGTTGGTCCCAGTATGTCCATTTCAACTTATTCCCACTTTAGTGCACATAGGCTTGCAGCCTTGAAGTATCTTTGTGCAACAAATCATGTTTGCTATGGCTAAACTAGATTTATACCATAATGTGTGACAATGAAGGACACAATCCCTAATGTACAGAACTTGGGTATGTTCTATGGAACTATCTGACTTCTGCTGAGAGTCAACGCTGCCTGTCTTGTTTTGGGTGACTCTATTACCAATTCCTTGAGCCTCCTAACATCATGGCCACTCCTGCTCACTATATTATTTTTAGTTTCCCACTTATATTGGCAAACAGTGAAGACTGAGGCCAAAGGCAAATGATCAGATAGTTAAGCTTATCGCACTAGTACATGTAACGTTCCCATCGAGTCCCTGGAACATAACGAAATGGGAACGGGTGTTATTGCATTAGACTATTGATAACGGAATAATAACGTTATGAGAACATATATTATTGCACAGCATTTACTGTTGTACCAGTACCAGTGCTAAAGCAGTTCCTAAGCATGCCCTTATTGGCGCATGCTCACTGTTGCGAGAACCCCTATGTCTGCATTGGAAAGAATGCTACCGAGAGGTTTAGGTAGTAAGCATTTGTTGTTTTTTCTTGTAAACACAATGCAATTCAATCTACAAATATATATATATTTAAAATTGCTTGTGGCACCTTCCTTGCTTCAATACCGGAAAAGTTGAGTTGAGTTTGTGGATGTTCTAGGATGGGAGGGGA
>CM034703.1:31030913-31056913 GCA_020142125.1 Phrynosoma platyrhinos | reverse complement strand
AGAAAGAAAGAAAGAAAGAAAGAAAGAAAGAAAGAAAGAAAGAGTGGTTGGCGGAAACATTACAATGGCAAAGAACTGAGTGAAGAAAGCATTGGATGAAGATCAAGTTCTCTCTTCAAAACAGCTTTTTACTACAAGAAACGGGTTTGGTTGAAGTATGTGGACCCACATTTTGCACTCATGTCTATGGTTCAGAAATCCAACATGTACATGAAGGCTTCGATAGAGTTCTTCTGCCTTTTGTGGGCCTTTTCCTCTCACTATCCCCTAGTCCATTTCAATGAAGATAGTAGCTACTTGCTTAAAGAATGCACACACAAAAACCAGAGCTCAGAAAAGCTACTTTTTGGGAGTACAACAGTAGCCCTCTGACTGAGGGATTGTGGAAGCTAAAGTGGTTTTCCAAGCTCTGACCAAACCCCACCATTTCCACTGAAATGATGGAGGAATCCTCTAAGAGCCCTTTCCTTAGGCAAAGTTGAGTTACTGGTACTCTTCTTTCTATACATGCCTTCTCTCTCTCTCTCTTGTGCATTTTATATTGCTTATGTTTATTTGGAGTATTTATTGTTGTTTTTAATCATCTTCAAGTTGATCTTGAGTCTTGACTCATAGCAATGTGGATGAGACCCCTCCAACACTCCCTATCCTCCACTGCTCTGCCCAGGTCCTGGATCTTCTTAATCAAGTCCACCAATCTATCATGCGGTCTTCCTCTCTTTTTACTGCTCTCAACCTTCCCTAGCAATAATAATAATAATAATAATAATAATAATAATAATAATAATAATAATAATAATTTATTTTTAGACCCCGCTTTTTGCCGTGGCAATCAAGGCAGCTTACGTATAAAATTAGATTAAATAAAACTACTCCTATAATAGACAATAAAATATTAAAACACTATCAACAAATAACAATGACCCCCCCATTAAACTATATTAAATGCACATATCAATTAAAAATGTAAAATTAAACTATAATACAAATAATAATGCAAATAAAGATGTGCAAAGGATGTCTGATGGGAGGGAGACCAGGTTAAATGGGTGATCTATTCCAGGTAGGCCTGCCGGAAGATATCCGTCTTGAGTGAAGAAAGCATTGGATGAAGATCATGTTCTCTCTTCAAAACTGCTTTTAACTACAAGAAACAGATTCCAATGAGTCATGCCTTCACATGATGTGGCCTCAGTTTAGTCATGTTTGCTTCCAGGGAGATTTTAGGCTGAATTTATTCTAGGACCCATTTGTTTGTCTTTTTGGCTGTCTGTGGCATTCTCGGCACTCTTCTCCAGCACCGCATCTCAAATGCATTGATTTTCTTCTTATCTACTTTTTGGAAATATATCATTTTTTTTAATGTCCTTATAAAATTTAAATATTTTATATCCTTGAGTATATAAAATGCCAAAAGACATGAGGGAAACAATATTGAGGATGCCCTTGTGGAACACTGCAGTTTCCAAGTTTCATATGATAATGGTACAGGAGTGTCCATATAGCTGTTCCTTTTCTAACACCGAATGGTGACTTGTGCTCACAAGTGTAGTGAGACAATTTTAACTGGGGTAGGGAGAGAGAGAGAGAAAAACGGGAGGGAGGGTTGGGTATCAGTTAATATAAAAGCGGTTTCCATGGGAAAAAGGTATGTATAGCCAATGACAAAAATAACCCCCAATTAATTCAGTTAATTTAGAAAAAGTATGTTTTGAGCCTTATGGCATGAGAAAATAAAGCCAAACTGGAATGGGAGAGAAGCAGCTTTCTCTTTGCCGCTCTGCATGCTGTTGTAGCACTTCTTTTCTCCTTCCCAAGGTAGACTGTTGTAAAAATGTGCCTTTGCCAAATGGAATTTTCCAGTGCAACAAGCGACAAACTTTTACAACCATTTCCCTCAGGAAGAGAATGGAAGTGCTTCAATGGCATGTGGAGAGGCAAGGAGAAAGCCACTTCTTTCCCAGTCCATTTTAGCTTTCTTTTCTCATGTAATAAGGCTTTCCCCCCTTCAGGCAATCAGGCAGTTGGGATGGAGGGAGGGCTTTTCATCTGCCTTGAATCTCATTTTGGGAGAAGGGCAGGATATAAATCCCATAAATAAGTAAATAAATAATCAATCTGCTTCTGGGCCAATGCCCGGAGCTGTGCTTCTTCTTTTCTCCTCTGAAGCCAGGGAGGGACAGTTTTCCATGACTCTCTCTTGGCAATGCTAAAAATTTGGGGATTGAAGGAAAATTTTATAGGTAGGTGGGTGAGAAGAATTCCTATTTGAGGGGCAATGCTATCATTTTGTGCCCCCCCCCAGTTATCTTTTCCCTGCCTAATACAAAGGAGAAAGAGAGGAATAGGTGATGCAGTGTGTCTATGCAAGGAGAAATTCTATCTGGTAACAGCAGCTATTATTAAATAGTCCAATTAGAGCATTTTCTCTGTCTCTTGGATAACAAGAAGAATCCTGGCAGATGTGGAGTTACTCACCTGTAATGGCAAAATGGAGTTTAAAGGTAAGAAAAAGCAGGTGTCCCCATCTGCACTCAGATCCTTGCACAAATGGAAACACCTAACCCCCATACAAAAAGCAAAAAGAACAGCTGTCCATTTTTCTATGTAATCTGTTAGCAAGAGTAAAGAGTTGTGTGCAGTTCCATTGTCTATAAAGTCTTGCCTGCCATTGTTTAACTAAACTCTCCTATTCCCTTACCCCCAACCTCAAACTGTCACCACTTTGTTCCCAAAACCGGTTAAAATTCCCCAGTGACAAGTCTGTAGTTAGGGTGTCATATCATTTACAACAAAGTCAAGCACTTAAAAGGAGGAAATAAGAACTGAAGGGCACAGTCAACGGTACGCTACCCACATAATAAACAATCTTCATTCTTTGAAGGACAAAGAAATGCATATTTCCTCACTCTGCAAGAAACCATATATTTCCATTCCTTAATTTATCTCATTATTTGACAACAGGGGTGAGTCACTCTTTGTGGACTAATCTGTGGAGCTTTCAGAGCACCTAATATGAAGAAGGGAACTATCTAGATTTAAATCACAAGGTTTCAAGGAGTTTAGGTGTGCCTTCTTGTTAATTTCCCTGTGATTTATCTAGCCTTGTACCTACTGTATTCCTAAGATTCGGGATGAGATAGATAAGGATGTCCTCTGAGCTCAGCACCTCTCTCTAACTTTCATGCTACTTAGTTATAGCTATATGATTCCACTTTAACTGCTATGGCATGATTGTATGGCATCCTGGGAAGTTTGAGGAGGGGCATTAGAATTCTCTGCTAGAGAGTGCTAGTATTTTGCTTGTGTCTATGTGCCTTCACATCACCTACCGATTTATGGTGATCCCATGAACTTCATAGCATTTTCTTAGGAAAGGAATACTCAGAGGTGGTTAACAACAACAACAAATCTTGGCAGAGGGCAAGGCTCTCTGAAACCATTAAGAAGGTCATCACACCTTCTGTGACAACCTTGACAAGGGCCCACTTGTGAAATAAACATGTTAGCTATTCTGTGCTGATGCCTTTGACATGATTCAGGGCTTGGAAGGCTTCAGTTATGACTATCCTAAGCATGACTGGTGCTATCCATGCTATATATAACAATTATTCATTTATTGTGAAGTCAAAGGCTTTCATGGCCTGTATCCATAGGTTTTTGTGGTTTTTTTGGGCTGTGAGGCCATGTTCTAGAAGAATGTATTCCTGACGTTTCACCTGCATCTGTGGCTGGCATCTTCAGAGAATGGTGGCATGGAAGTGTGTGGGGTATATATATACTGTGTGACTCCTGCTTGAGAGGATTAGCATGTAAATCTGTGTATTTGTCCAACAATTTTTTTCAGAAGACATCACAGCCCTGTTTGAATGTTGTCTCACAACAAGCTACTTCCAGTGGGACAATGACCAGAGAGATGGGGTAGCCATGGGAAACCCTCTGAGCCCCGTGATAGCAAACTTTTACATGGAACACTCTGACAGGCAAGCCCTGGAGACAGCACCAAAAAAAAAAAAAAAAAAAAAAAAAAAAAAAAAAAAAAGCCCACAACATGGTTCCGATATGTGGATGACACTTTCACAGTTTGGAGCAGGGGTAGGCAACCTAAGGCCCGGGGGCCGGATACAGCCCCCTGAGGCCCTAGGCCAGTCCTGCCGCTGCTGCCACCCACCATGATAATGTTGATTATTGTTGTTATTACTTGTTCTTGGGGTTTTCTTGGCAAAATCTCCACAAGGGTTTTGCCATGGCTTTTCTGGGGCTGAGAGAGTATGCATGCATATTTTTAATTTTTTTAAAAAATTTAAAAAATATTTATTTATTTATTTATTTTTGGTGCTTCGGCCCCCCAATTGTCTGAGGGACAGCAACCTGGCCCCCGGCTCAAAAAGGTTGCCTACCCCTGGTTTGGAGCCACAAAGAAGAAGATTTGACTGTGTTTTTGAATCATCTGAACAACATCCACCTGAACATCCAATTCACAATGGAAAAAGAAAAGGAAGGAACATTGCTATTTTTGGATGTCCTGGTTACCCACAAACCAAACCAACGATTGGGCCACATGGTATACAGAAAACCTATACACATGGACAGATACCTACACAAGAACTATAAACATTCAGGAAAAAAGAAGCACAATAAAACACTAGTAGACCATGCAAAAAGGATCCGGAAGATAAACTGAAGCACTTGTACTGGGCTCTACAGGCTAATGGTTACTCCAGCTTGGACATCAGAAGAGCGGCCAAACCCAGAAAAAACCACAGGAGTGAAGAAAAACTACCACCCAAAGTGAAGGTATTTTTACCATACATCAAAGGAGTCACAGACAGAATACGAAAACTGATGAGGAAACACAACCTCCAAATGATCTACAGACCAACCAGTAAAATCTAGGAAATGCTGTGCTCAGCGAAGGATAGGAGGGATCCTCTCATGGCCACAGGAGTTTACTGCATACCATGCAGCTGCGGACAAGTCTACATAGGGACCACAAAATGCAGTGTTCAAACACGAATCAAGGAACATGAGAGACACTGCAGACTGGGCCAGCCAGAAAAATCAGCAGTAGCAGAACATGTTATAAACCAACCTGGGCACAAAATACTATTTGAAAACACTGAAATTCTGGACCATGCCAACAACTACCAGGTCAGAATGCACAGGGGAGCCATTGAAATCCACAAAAATCTGGACAATTTCAACAGGAAAGAAGAACCCTGAAAGTAAACAAAGTTTGGCTTCCAATTCTCAAAAACACCAAAATCAGGACACAGCAAATGCAAATTAACTTCACTCAGGGTCAAGGGGTTTCCCAGGGACAATGAACCATTAATTAAACAGACACTAATCCTCCTCGCATATACTTCTACCCTGAGGCCTTGCCTCAACAGAACAATATACAGGTTTACATGCTAATTTACATGCTCATTCCCAGCAGTCAATGGACCATTAATTAAATAGTTACTAATCCTCCTCATGTACCCTCCCATCCTGAGGCTTTGTCTCAACAGAACAATGCACAGATTTACATAATTTGCATGCTATTTCCCAGCAGACAATGGACCATTAATTAAATGGACACTAATCCTCCTTGCATATCCTCCCATCCTGAGGCCCTGCCTCAACAAAACAATACACAGATTTACATGATAATCCTCTCAACCAGGGGTCACACAGTATATATACCCCACACACCTCCGTGCCACCATTGTCTGAAGATGCCAGCCACAGATGCAGGCAAACGTCAGGAATACATTCTTCTAGATGAACATGGCCTCACAGCCAGAAAAAACACACAAAAACCATATTCATTTACTATTTTTTTGTTTCCTCATTTAATTGCTGTGGCTGGCTCCTATGGAATCCTGGGATTCCATATTTTGGTGAGGCACTACAGCTCTCTAGCAGAATTACTCCCTGGAATTAGCAATTTAAAAATTGCGGTTTTCCCACATTCTCCGGGATCCTTCACTCCTAAACCCACCAAATGTGGTGCATAACTATAGGATGTGGGACACATGGCTTAACAATACTGTATGTGAAAGGGATCTAGGGTTCCTAGTAGACCAAAGTTGAACATGAGTCAGCAGTGTGATGAAGCAGCTAAAAAGGCCAATGCAATTTAGGTTGCATCAGTAGAAGTATAGTGTCTAGATCAAGGGAAGTAATAGTGACACTCTATTCTGCTTTGGTCAGGCCCCACCCGGAATACTGTGTCCAGTTCTGGGCACCACAATTCAAAAGGGATTGAAATGTGAAGCTGGAGCGTGTCAGAGGACGGTGACCAAAATGGTGAAGGGTCTGGAAACCATGCCCTATGAGGAAAGACTTAGGGAACTGGGAATGATTAGCCTGGAGAAGAGATGGTTAAGAGGTGATATGATAGCTCTGTTTAAGTATTTGAGGGGTGTCATATTAAGGATGGAGTAACCTTGTTTTCTGCTGCTCCAGAGAATAGGGCATGGAGCAATGGATCTAAACTACAGGAAGAGAGATTCCAGCTCAACATTAGGAAAAACTTCTTGACATTAAAAGCTGTTTGACAGTGGAACACACTCCTTTGGAGTGTGGTGGACTCTCCTTCCTTGGAGTTTTTTTTTAAACAGAGGCTGGATGGCCATCAGTCGAGGGAGCTTTGATTGTGAGTTCCTGCATGGCAGAACGGGGTTGGACTAGATGGCCTTTGGGGGACTCTTCGAACTCTATCATTCTATAATGATTCTGCATGGGGTAAGATGAGCAAAGGTCAGTGGCTGTGTGTGTGTGTGAGGCCCCTGGCCCTCCTCGGCGCTCCCTTGCCCGCCCTGGGGCTCTTGGGCGCCGGACCTCAGGCCTTTGCCGCGCCCTCGGCTCGAAGCGGGGCTTTGCCCGGGAGCCTTCCTTCCTTCGGGACCCGCGGGGGAATCCCGCCGCCGGCGCCGAACGTTCCGCGCCCCAACGTTCCATCCAGGGGAACCTCCTTTCGTCACTGGACCCGGCAGCCAATCAGGAGCCGGGGCGAGGGATTCCCGCGCCGCTTGCCGCTTAGTCTGTCTTTTTAAAAAGATTCCAAGCCGGAGTGGCTTTTAGTTGGGTTTGTTTGGGGGAAGGGAGGGAGTAAGGCAGCCCCAGCCCCAGCCCGGAGGGGGAGATCGAGGCACGAAGAGAGCAGGGCAGGGGCTGCCTCCCCCAGGCGGGTCCTATTTTCCCCGGACCTGTCCTCCATTCCAGCCTGCTGTCCGGGGTGGGGAATTTCAAAAAGGTCCTCCATTTTGAGCAGGGCTAAGGAAGCATGACTATATTTATATGAGTGTTTTTAAAGCTTTTCTTTGGTCCCGTCCTCCATTTTTTCTTAAAGGCCCTCCATTAAGAAGCCCGAATGCATACTTGATATGAGTGTTTTTTAAGCTTTTCTTTGCTCCTGCCCTCCATTAAAGGTCCTCCATTTGTCGTTAAGACATCTTGTGTCCCTCACTTACTGCTATTTTGAAAACCTGACCAGACTAGCCGAGGCTGGAAAGGATGCCAAAGTGGCCCTTCGTCCTGGCTGCTCAGGGTGATCAGGCGTCCTCCTTTTCCCGGACATATCCTCCATGTCAGTCTTCTGTCCAGGAGAGATTCCAAAAGGGTCCTCCATTCTGAGCAGGACTAAAGCAGCATGAATGTATATTTATAGGAGTGTGTTTTGGCTTTTTTTAGCTTCTCTTTTGGTCAGGTCCTCCATTTTTCTTGGAGGACTTTTCTTGCGATTAGGACATTGGGTCAGGGGAGAAATCAAGAGCTTGGGAAGGGAAAACTAGAATTCCCAAGGGAATTCTGGACCCTGTTGTTCTGGGCAGAGCATGGGAGGACATTCCTTGTAGTAGGGGAGGACCATCAGGATTGCTCAGCTCCAGAGACCCAGCCTCTCCTTGCTTTGGGAGATGGAGTGGAAGCTAGAAAGATCCGCAGTCCGGAAGGTCAAGACGGATGAAGATGTGTTGTGGGTAAATCTACGCGATCCATTTCATGCTTCATCACGATTTGGCTCCTCTGGGTCAAACAGAATCCCAGAGTGACCAGGCGTCCTCTTTTTCCAGGGCACGTCCTACATTCCAACCTTCTGTCCAGGAGGAATTTTCAGAATGTCTTCCATTTTGAGCATGGCTGAGAAGCACCAATTGATATTCCTATTGTTTGGTTTTAGCTTTTGTTTTGTCATGCTCTCCATTTTTCTTGTCTGCCCTACATTTTGCAGTGCCATGTCCTCCTTTGCAGCTAGGACCTCTGGTCACTCTTGAGAGAGAAGGGTGTGAGGGTCTGGAGTAAACTGCCATTGCTATCATGGGAGTTGTTGTTGTTGTTGTTGTTGTTGTTGTTGTTGTTGTTGTTGTTGCGTGCCTTCAAGTCCTTTCCGACTTATGGCGATCCTAAGGCAAAGCTATCACGGGATTTTCTTGGGAAGATTTGTTCAGAGGCATTCAGCCATTGCCATCCGCTGAGGGTGAGAGGGTGTGACCATGCCCAAGGTCGACCAGTGGGTTTTAACATGGCTGGGTCAGGATTCGAACTCTGATCTCCAGAGTTCTAGTCCAATACTCAAACTGCTATACCATTCTGGCGCTCAAAGATACGTTGAATTGTATGGTTTAAACATTTTTGAGATAAGGACAGGGCTTGGGAAAGTTACTTTTTTGGACCATAATGGGGCCCTGTAAGAGCTAACCTTCAAAGATGCAACTTTCCAAGCTATGGCTCAGGAAATAAAGGACAAGGCCAATAACTGTTTCGATGGATCTGTCATGTTCTTAATTCTTGACCAGTTCTTATAAACCAGGGCTATCCTGTAAAATAGGTACCTATCATTTTACTGCAGGTTACACTGTTTTACTTTCTTAATCTATTTTACAGGATAGCCCTGAATAGATTAGGTAGGATAAGTCTTCCTATCAATGAGCAGAAATATACTTTTCTATCTCTTTCAGATGGAGGAGGCCCAGGTTGGATGTTCATTGCGTGTGTGTGTGTGTGTGTATATATACACCTTCAAGTCCCCTTTGGATATATGCAACTTCATGCATTTCATAGGGGTTTCTTAGGCAAGGAATACAAAAGCAGTGTTTTCTCCCAATTCCTTCCTCTGAAATATAGCCCACACCACATCTGTGGTCTCCCATCCAGGTACTAAATAAGTCTGACTCTGCTTAGCTTCAGAGATCAGATGGAACCTGATGCCTTCTGTGTTTTGTTATGACAAATCATTGAGAACGGATTGACATCTGTATGGTTTAGCTCTAATGCCCGGAAATTAAATGGCACAATTGTTTACCTGTTTGATTGTTTTAAAGGAGAAAATAATGAAAACACTTGGGAGAGACCTCAGATGGGCCAGAGAACAACGCTTGCTAAGTCGGAGGACACCAACTAAGGTGAGGCAAGTTGTGAAACTGGAATTATCTGGCTAATCTTTTCTTTGGCACTCTGTGAAGTTTTGCCTTTTTGCCTTTTGCCTTTGTCAGCCTTCTTCAAGCTCATGCCCTCCAGATGTGTTAGACTACACTATCTTCCTTGGCCTGCATAGCCATGCTGTGCAGACATTAAATGATGTGTGTTGTTAAGACAAGAAACTTATTTGTTGGCATGCTGATGATATCATTTATTATTGGGGAGGCTCAGTGACAATAATAATTTTGGGGCTTTACTTGAGAAGGAACTGGCAGTGAAAGCGAACATGGGACTGTGTCGCTTTGGCAGTGCAGTACTAGCTGGCTGTTTAAATATATTCATTTCTTACAGCTGCTAGTTGCACTCCACACTGATGCAGTCCAAAACACTGCAAAAGTAATGGAATTGCACCCCCTTGTGCACACTAGTGAGATGTCAACCTTTTCTTTATCAATTTGAGGGATTATTCCAGGGGTCCTCAAACTTTTTAAACAGGGGGCCAGTTCACTGTCCCTCAGACCATTGGAGGGTCGGACATGCGCACTGTGGGCCTGGGGCAAGTCGGCTGCTAAGCAGGACAGGCAGTGGCAGCAAAAACACCTAGAGGGCCGGATAAATGTCCTCGGCAGGCTGCATGTGGCTCACGGGCCGTAGTTTGAGGACCCCTGGGTTATTCAGATGGTAAAAATAATCCGGGTAGAATCTGGTTGAATCTTTGTTGTTCTCATGCATTTCAAATGCATCTGATAATGTTTTTTTTTTTTGGGAGGGGCTGCCAAAATCCTAGTTAACCAGTGATAATTGATCTCAGGGGAGTTTCCGAAGTTTTCTAAACTTCTAAACTTCTAAAATTTCTAAAAGATTCGCCATCTTGGCTGTGTGAATATCTGACGCCAATAGACCCTGGATAAACCAGGATAAAACTCTGCATGCCTTGAATGTGTTTTGAGCACATTCGCATCATCGACTCCATCTTTGTTTGAGTGCTGGCATGTGTGAGCAACCAAACTTTCAGAGATATGCATAGATGCGGTCCCATAGCATGAACAACAAACCTGGAATGCCTGAGAGAGATTATCCACATAGGGGCTTTGCAGACTGGCCTAAAGGGCTGGCTTGGGGGTGGAGTTGGGGCAGGGCAGCTGCACACCGGCTGCCCTGACTCCACTCTAACCCCATCCTGACACCACGCTCCCGTTCGCACAGTGCGCGGCATCAGGATGCCCTCTTGGCGCAAAAGAGCCACCACCGCAGCTGAAAGGGCGGCTTTTTACTGCCCCTAAAAGAAGCGGCATTTTGCCTCTCTTTTGGGGCCGCAAAAGGGAGGATTGGGGCCCTGGCTCTGTGCCGTTCCTTTATGTGGGTCTGCAAAGCCCCTATGTGGATAATCTCTCTCAGGAATTCCAGGTTTGTCGTTCACGCTATGGGACAGCATCTATGCACATCTCTGAAAGTTTGGTTGCTCACATGTGCCAGCACTCGAACAAAGATGGAGTCGACAATGCGAATGTAATCAAAACACATTTTATCATAGTCATGATAAAAAAAACAACCAATGTCTGACTGACCCCTCAGACAAATATAGGAGTACACTGAGTTCTCCACATTCACTGGGATTGGGGACATAGGACCCTCATGAAAGTGGAAAAACAACACATTAAAAAACAACAACTTTTTTTTTAAACCTGAGAGAACACCTCTATAGGAATCTCTAGGTCCTCCAGTGTATCTCTTTGGTCAACTTCCACCAGAAGCTGACCATAGAATTGCACTTGATGACCTACAAATCCCTAGAAAGAACATATTGATCAAACCTGTGAATAATCAAACTGGATTATTTCTGCAGTGTGGATGTAGCCCATATTAGCTGAGGATACACCCTCTTTAGGTGGATGGAAAGGTTTATTTAAAACCTTTCCTACAAGACATTTTTTTTGTAAGACTAGCACTGCACTATTTCTAATTCTAACTATTTATGGTTGTGAATCTTACGATAAATTGCTGCTAAACTGAATGACTGAATCATAATTTTCTTCAGTACATAAAGGCTAGTAGGAGATTCTCTTAAATGGACTTTGTCTTGAGACTGCTTGACTATTAAATGGCATCATCCTTTGCCTTTTTGTTACCTAAAATAGTAGGCAGTGCAGAGTTAGTTGGCTGCTTTAAATGACTCCGAGCAATTGTTACTGCACTCTTTCCTGTTGCAGGAATGGTTGTAAAGAATAAAGATCCATGGACCTATGCCTGCATATGTGTGTGTGTGGTGGAATGGCAGTGCATTGTTAGCTGGATGAATATCTGAATGACACCAGCTGACATTCAGCTGCCAACCTACGGCACATATTTTGATCATCAAACCACCACAGGCATTTGTATAACAAGACCTTGAAAAAATTCTGCCATCAATAAGAGAAATTTCTTATTGTTGAGCTTCTTGAAATGCTACACGGTTGATGACTTCCAAAGTTCACAGCACTCTTCGTCATGCATGGTTGTCTATATGGTATGTCAGCTTTTGCGTGGCTCCAAGACCCTCCATCTTATAAATGTGAAGGGGGGATGACAATGAAGAATTGTTTCCAGAGGTCCACAGTGGACATGATTCTTTATTTAAATCCTGTTTCAAGGCAAGTGTCACCTTTTGGCCCAAAAAGAGCATGGAAGTGACTGGTGCTGAAAAAATTAGAGGCTGTCTCTTTTGGGGTGTGATGGAAAATGGATCAAATATAGTTTTTGTATGACTGGGTTCAGTTACCCGAAGTGCTCATAAGATTCTGTGCCTTAACTGTTCTTATTTTGAACTCTGTAATTATAGAATCCAACTCAGAGCTTGAAAATAATGCTTTTAGATTAATTCATTGGTCTATTCATTTTTTTCCAACCTTAATTTCAAGTGTTAGTTTTAGCATTCTGGCAAAATTGTTATTGGTTGTTGTTTCTTACTGTTTTAATTTGCTACTTGCCATTGATAGTAATTTGAAATGATATTTTAGAATTGTAATGATTTAGGCAATCAAATAAAAAAAATCAGTCAATAAATTCTTTAAAAATGATTTAGCAACTTAAAATCAATTGACTACTTTTGCATGATCTGACACTATTTTACACCAACACTAATTTCTCCAAGCTCTGATTACATATGAAAAATAAATCCTTCACCACATATATAGGATATTAGATATTTATTAATATTGCTGTCACCTACCATATTCCTTTGAACATCTTACTTAGTTTTATTTTGTACTGGACATTCATAGGAAGGATTCTATGAGATCTGAAAGCTTACAATTCTTTCATTGATTTATTTAACTAAAATATATTGTTTCATGAAATATCTCTCATCCTAATGTACCCATTTGATTCCCACTATACAAGAAAATTGATGACCAATACTCCATTTTTCACTAGGTTCAATTATGGGTTCCCAGCTCCAGGGGTTTTTGTATGAAATGGATAATCTAGATCCATTTCAATTTGGCTTCAGGTCTGGTTATGGGACAGAGATATCTTTGGTCACCTTCATGGATGACCTCTACTGGGAACCTTGATGGGAGAGTGTGTTCCTGTTCGTTCTGCTGGACATCTCAGTGGTTTTTGATACCAAGTATATGGACCATGCATATGGACCATGGTATCTTTCTGGCTTGCCTTTTTGAGATGGAAATAGGATGCACTGTCTTACAGTGGCTTCAGTCCTTTTTGGAGGGGGGCAGCAGAAGGTTGTGCTGGGTGACTCCTGTTCAACACCTTGACCTTTGATCTGTGGTGTCCATCAGAGTTCAGTTCTGTCCCCCATAATGTTTAACATCTTAAACTGCTAGATTTCCTGGAGATTTGAGGCTCAGTATCACCAGTATGCTGATGACACCCAAATCTATTTCTCCTTTCCATCCAACTCCATGGAAGCTGTTTCAGTACTAAAAATTGGTTTCTGTTGTTGATAATGGACTGGATGATGGTGAACAAATTGAAACTTAATCCAGAGAAGACAGAGGTGCTCCTCACCAGTCAGAAGGAAGATCAGGGAATAGGGATTCAGCCTGTGCTGGATAGGGTTAAGCTCCACCTGAAATAATAATAATAATAATAATAATAATAATAATAATAATAATAATAATAATACTTTATTTATATCCTGCCTTTAGCCAAAGTTGTCAAATCGCAAGTTTGTAGCCTGGGCATACTCTAACTGAACCGTGAACCCAGAAGCCTAGGTTTTGCCAGTGATCAGGAGTGCATTTGCACAATTACTGCTCCAACTATGCCCATTCCTTGAGAAGTCAGATGTGTCCCTGGTAACATATGCCTTGATTACATCCCATTTAGATTACTGTAACACACTTATGTAGGGCTGCCACTGAAAATCTTTCAGATCCTTCAGTAGGTCCAAAACATTGTGGCTGGACTGCTGACTGGGACTAGTATATGCAGCATATAACTCACTTGTTGAAATAACTTCACTGTCTACTGGTCCATTTCTGGGCAGAATTCAAAGCCCTATACAGCTTAGGTGCAGACTGTCTAAAAGACTGTATCTCACTATACAAGCCTGCCCATTTTAAGATCTTCAGAGGGGGTTTTCTGTTAGTCCTACTACCTTCGCAGGTACAGCTGGTGGTGAGGACCCAGGAGAGAATCTGCTCAATGGCTCCTCTGCCTATGAAACTCTCTGCCAAGGGAGGCTTGTTTGGCCCCCTCCCTGCTTTCCCTTTATTGGAAGGCAAAGACTTTTCTCTTTAAACAGGCCTTCCATTTTTTATTGATTGGGGTAGTGCAACTGGTAGTTTTTAATGTGCTTTTAATTATTTTAATCTAATAATAATGCTTTTTTTAATTTTTGTATTTCAGACTGTTTTCAGCTGTATTATTTTAATGTAGGGTGTGAGCCGCTTTGGGAAAATAGAAAATAAATATATAAATAAATATAATGGTATCAGTATTCTCAGTATGTGATGGCTTGGCAGTGTACTCTTAGTTAGCTGTTATACATATTCCAGCAACTAAATACACTTCCATATTATTGCATGACTTTGCATCACTGTTTAATGTTTTACATTTGTTTCTGTGGGAGAGAACTGTAGCAACGATCACTGTGTAAATGAGAGGTGGGGATTATGTGGCCAGTGGGTCATATGCAGACCCTTGAATTGCACCCTGAACTAGTCAGGGACTACAGTGACCAGTGAGACCCCCACACAAATAAGATAGCCACCCCAGTGTAAACCTCCCATGTCTGCAATTAGGTCAACACTTTCTGTAGAGGATAAACTGTAATACTGTTCAAATGCTTTCATGTATTTGTTGTTACACTTTCCAACTTTGCCTGGTCGTTGCTTGATTCGTTTATTCCACAGTAGCTAGTCTGTTAAAGTTAACATATTGCCAACTGATGGAAGAGGAAAGGAAAGCTATGGTTTTGGGAGTCTGTGGTAATTGTTGTGACATGGTAGTGGGGTCTATCAATTGAAATTTTATGTTATGAAGATTAGTCACAGTCTAGATCAGGGGTCCCCGGACTTTTTCATCTGGGGGCTAGTTTGCTGGCCCCCAGATCTTCTGGGGGGGGTGGTGGCACGCATGCATGTGCATGTCTCGGGCGCCATTTTGTTTGTCAAAATGGCGCCTGGAGTCATGTCCATGTGTGCGCGACACCAGGCGCCATTTTGGCAAACAAAATGGTGCCCGGAGTCATGCACATGGGTGCGAGATGCCACGTGCATGCACATGACTTAGGTGCCATTTTGTTTGCCAAAATGGCGCCTGAAGTCATGCGCATGCACATGCCATGCCGGGCGCATGTGCACGACTCCGGACGCCATTTTGGAATACAAAATGGTGTTTGGTGGTGTGTGTGAGTGGTGGCAGCGGCGGCGGCGGGAGGAAGCCTTGCAGGCCTGTAAGAAGGCCTCGATGGGCCAGGTCCGGCCTGTGGGCCGTAGTTTGGGGACCCCTGGTCTAGATGGATTAAGTTGTACTGTTTTCCATAAGGATCCACAAAAGTAGCAGGGGATTTGACAATCTTTACTCAAAAGTATCTGAATCAGGGTGCGTTTGAACTTCTAATGTAATGGTTCCTGACCCTGGGCTCCCAGATGTTAATGCCCTTCAACCTCCCAGAATCCTGAGCCAGCACAGCTAATGGTCAAGGTTCCTAGGAGATGAAGGCCAATGATATCTGGGGACCCAAGATGGGGATAGCGGCTGTCATGTACGTAACATACCATCACATTATTGGCCTAAGTTGGCAAGGGCTGTTGAGAGTTTCAGTTTGACAATGTGGAAGGCCACATGGTTCTTACCCAGGGGTGTAGATATGGGAGTAGGGTTATGAAGACATTGCTCTCAATAAGAATTCTACCCCAATGAAATTCTCCTTCAATCCCCAATTTTTTAGCATTTTAAAGAGCCACTGAAAATCATTCACACCTAGAACTCTTCTGTTTGCTGGGTTTGCATTCCATTAGAAATTTGCCTGCCACTTTTCTTTGGGTAAAGTTACTGAAAGAATGTGAACACAGAAGAAAGGGGTGGAGAAAGGACCGAAGGAAAATCAATGACCTTATCTTGCCTCCCTCCCAGCTGTGACCCTGTTCCTTTGAAAATTTGCAGCAATTCACTTAACACATCTACATGCAATAGAGTCATTCAAATGGGACCTAATTCACTTTGGATTACAAATCAGTCTGTAATGAGAATATTTAAGGCTGATATTGGTTGCACGTTGATTCCATTTTGCCTTGTACTCTGTTGTGGCAGTTTTCAAACTTTGGCCCTACAAGGGTTTTTGGACTTCAGTTCCCAAAATCCCTAGCCATTCACCAAGCTGGCTGAGGTTTCTGGAAACCAACGTTTAAAATATCTAGAAGATATTTGGGAGTTACTCTTCTACCCTGTATTATAATATGCAGCACCACAAACTATCAGAGAGGCTCAAGGCATATTTATCCTAAGCTGGAAGGCAGAGGCTCTGTTGTGCTGTGAGTCTTCTTGGAACTACAAATCTTATCATCATCGACATTGTCAATGATAGTTTTTTTTGTGGTTTTTTCGGGCTGTGTGGCCATGTTTTAGAAGAGTTTCTTTCTGACATTTCGCCAGCATCTGTGGCTAGCATCTTCTCTGAGAAGATGCTAGCTACAGATGCTGGCGAAACGTCAGAAAGAAACTCTTCTAAAACATGGCCACACAGCCCGAAAAAAGCATAAAAATTATGGATGCCAGCCATGAAAACCTCCGATTTCACATTGTCATTGATGACTGGGGCTGAGGAGAGCTGAAGTCCAACAACACTTGGATGGCCATGGGTTTCCCTATACAGGCCATGAGTTGCCCTATACAGACTGTTTTGCCAAGAAGGGTTTTGGGAATGTCATTGTAAAGAACACTATTTAACAGCAAGATGTTAACCTTTGTCTCAGCAGAAAAATGATGTGACATTTATAACTTTATCTTTTCAAACGGCACAGGGTGGAGGGGAAGATGGAAAGCCTGAGTTTACTGCATGTTTAAATCTATTTACACAGGGCATCATTGACTCTCAGCTGCTGCACAGTGGGCATGTATCAAAGCTGGACAACCAGGAGATTCCAGTAACTCAGGTACAGATATTTGAGGATTCTTATGAATGGGCCTGAAGATATGAACGGTGAACTAGGCAGAATAAAGTGAAGGAAACCCTGACTCTCCAGATGTAATTCTGAAACTTTCTCATATGCTGGTTAGGGCTGATAGCAGTTTAAGGCCAGAAGCATCTTGAGGTCACAGTGGCCGACCCCAGTGCTAGAGTATAACAACATGTTAGGAATTTATTTATATTATAAGCAGGTGAGCATGCTCAGTATCATTGGGCTCTAATTTTTTCTCCAAGATCTTTTGCAAACCAAAGAAATGTAATTCTGCAAACATCTGCTGTCTGAGAATCCTGCTATTTTGACTAGATAAATATCCAATATATCTTATACACTAACTTTCTCCTTTTAAATTAAACAGTAACCTTTCAGAATGTTCTTAATTAATTCACAGTGCATAGCACAACATAATTTTCTGCATGCACTTGCAAACCAAGATACAAAAAACACACACCAGATTTGGATTTTCTTCTCTCTTTTAAAAAATAAAACTATTAAATAAAACTATTTACATTTTTTGGACCCCTACCCCACAATGCAACCATTTCCTGCTATCTTGATACAAAGCTAAGCTGTATAGTGAATGTACAATTTTACATGAAATGATTCAATGTCTGGAAAATTTCTCACTGGTTGCTCATGTCTGGCAAATGGCATATTAAATAACTTGCTGGGAAACAAAGAATATCTTCATTAAAAAAAAGTTTACAGAAGAGGCTGAAAAAGTTACTTTTTGGACTACAATTCCCAGAATCCCATAGCCAGCACAGTCAACATGGTGGGAGTTATAATCTAAAAGAGTAATTTTTCAAAGCTCTGGTTTAGGAAGAGGCAACTAGTAACATTGAGACTTGGGCCAAGATTTCCCTGGCCTGCCAATGGAGCAAAACTATGTCTTACCCTGGTGTTTGGATGAGGGCAAAGACTGATTCTTTTCCCCTAGATATGCAAAGGCAGCCACACAATGCCCAGGTGCATTTCTGCAGTTAAAAAGTGATTGGGTTGGCAGAGCTGTGCTTAGGCTTTCCTTGTACACCTGGAGAAAAGGTGTTGTGCAAGGAGGTATTGGATACCTCCTTGTGCAAACTTTTAAAAGTACATATGCTGGTGTAAGCAGGAGTTATGTTAATATATGTCACCAACAGCATTTTGGCTTCAATATCCCCCTATGCTGTTCTTCTTCGACCACCACCAAAGCCTCCATGCCCAATGGAGTAGTGTGGATTGCAACCTAGAACTCTAGTCTGCACTCTTTATTTCTTTACAATGCAACACCTCCCCAGTCATGTTAAAATCAGGCCATGTTCTGAAGAGCAAAGGTGGATAAATAGTACGTATTCTAGGAGATTTTCAGATGCTGTTTCATTTTTGGATTGAAATGATGGCTGCATCACAACACTCATAATGCTAAGGAATTGTTTCTGTAAGTTTCCCTTAGCATATTGTCTGGATTGTTCTCAGGGATTGCCCATCACTCAGGAATATTCAAGGCCAGCCTAGGCCATTGGGATAATGAACTCTAAGAGCACTACGAAAATGACTTCTGAAGGAAGCATGCTAACTACGCTAAACATCGATAATTTCTTTTGTTATCCATAAATAATGTCTTTGTAGTTATTTAGTTTTTTTTACATAAACACAGCTGGAAATTACTTCAGAAAGCACCCTATATTATTATGTTTCAGTATCATGTTTGTTGCATAGCTTTACTTCTTGTTGTTGTGTGCCTTCAAGTCATTTCTGACTTATGGTGACCATACAGTGACTCTATCACAGGGTTTTCTTGGCAAGAGGAGGTTTGCTCTTGCCTTCCTCTGAAGGTGAGAGAGTGTGATTTGCCCAATGGATTTCCATGGCTGAGTGGGGATTTAAATCCTGGTCTCCAGAATTATAGCCCAACACTCAAACCACTACTTCATTCTGGCTGATACTTTCTGCCACTACTTAAATGGGTTCCATTTATACCAGTCATGCATTTTTGAAGCACATCTTCAGGGCTCAGTTGGGTACAGTGCTATATTAACACATCAATACTCTTCTTTGCTTCACTTGGCCTCAATAAGTCCTATTACCATGAAACTATTCAGCACCCCCTATATATGTTTTTAACCATATTTGAGGAGGAATGTATGAAAAGGCTTCGCAGAGATGGTGCCATTAAGGAGTCAGAAGGCATCACTGCTTTCTTAGAGGTCTTCTCTCTTTTTCAAAATGATCTCCCTAACCAGAGCAGCAATATCTGGCTTGATGCTTTCTATGGGCTCTTCAGGCCTCCAGAACTTCACAACTTTGCCTTCTGGACTGACAAGATACTTCCAGAAATTCCACTTTGGCTCTTTCTTGGATGACTCTGGAAGAATAACAAAAGGTATGTTTAGGTTGGAAGCTGCAATTTCTGCTGAGAACAAAAAAGTGATGTGTGGAAATCATACGGATTTTCAGAAATAGACCCATTGCTGTACTCTTCTCCTCTAAGTTATTTAATAAGAAACTAGAAGCCTGAAGTTCAAGATGGTTTCCAATCAATATGTCAACTTCAGCCTTCCTTATCATTACAGCAACTGCTTATGTTTACAGGCGGAGTCTCCCTTATTCCATTTTTGGATTCTTTTTCTTTCCTGTCCCTCTCTAGGTTGCTGCATGCAGATTTCCAGTAGCAGCTGGTTAGCTAAAATGTGTACAAAAGCTGGATTACATTCTAGGAAGAACTATGCTGTAGACACACTTGTCAGAATTCTGCGCACCCTGGGCAAGACCATGTGAGTGACGCGCATTCGTAAGTGAGGCTTACATACGTGTACATTTCTTTTGGATGAGTGCAGGGAGCTATTCTCTAGCATTATGTGCACCATTCATAACCCTATGCCAGGCAGCTGTCAGCTCCAGGAGGAGTGACTCCTGCTTACCAGAGGGGAGGGAGGGAAGAAGGAAGAGACAATTTAGACCAGGGGTAGGCAACCTTTTTGAGCCGGGGGCCGGGTTGCTGTCCCTCAGACAATTGGGGGCCCCCGAAGCACCATAAATAAATAAATAAATAAATAAATAAATAAATAATTTTTTAAAAAAATATATGCATGCACACTCTCTCAGCCCCAGAAAAGCCATGGCAAAACCCCTGTAGAGATTTTGCCAAGAATACCCCAAGAACAAGTAATAACAACGATAAGCAATATCATCATGGCGGGCGGTGGCGGTGGCGGCAGGAACGGCCTGGGGCCGGTCCAGAGGCCTCAGGGGGCCACATCTGACCCCCAGGCCTTAGGTTGCCTACCTCTGATTTAGACAATGGCTGAATCTGCACTGTAGAAATAATCCAGGCTATACACCACTTTAACTGCCATGGGTCAATGCTATGGAATTCTGCAAACTGTAATTTTGTGCGATATTGAGCTTCTCTGTCAGAGATCTCTAGAGCCACAGTAAACTACAATTCCCAGAATTCCATAGCATTGGGCAATGGCAGTTAAAATGGTGTCAACCTGAATTATTTCTGCAGTGCAGAGGCAAGCAATGAAGATACAGCCATTTTGGGTTTAGAAGGGAAGGGAAAGAAGATTTTATTTACTGTATATACTCATGTATAAGTCTAGAAATTTTAGTTAAAAAAATTGACCAAAAAACCTGAGTCAATGGGCCTATGTAAGTACTGCACTTTAACTCTGATATATATAAAATGGAACCATCCCCTGGTGAAAGGCAGGAGTGTAATCTGTCCCAGAAGTACTGATTACCCTCTATTCTCTCATTGATCCAACTTTTACTATGAGCACAAACAGTTATTCCTCCTGGAATTTTGTAAGTTCTTTAGCACTGTTCTCTTTTGCTTCATCTTTTATATCCTTTGTTACATGTCCCCAAATTTTACCCTTGACTTATCCACAGTTCATATCAAAATCCATAATTCTGGCTCCAAAACATGCCCTCGACTTATACATGAAGTCGACTTATAGTCAAGTATATACAGTATTTATTTATTATATTAATTTGTATCCTGCTTTGCTCCCAAAATCAGAACTCAAAGTGACTATAGTTTGTGAGTGCACCCTTGCTTCTTCCCCACCTCTGAGCAGGACCAGCTGCTTCTTCATTATCTGCTCTGCCTCCTTGCTACCTTCACTGGTAAGCAGCACTAATGGCAGAAGCTCCTCCTGGAGCATGACAGCAGCTGGGGTGCAGAGAGGATAGTGCGGGTGGAGTTTTACACTCCATCTGCTTGATGTAGGATCTTGACCACAATGCCCAACAACTTGCCAGATCCTAGAGAGAAGCAGGGATGGACATCCATAGGGAAGCTCCTCCACTGACATAGAACGTTTGTCGCCACAATAAAATTCCAGAGCACATTGCAATTTATATAGATAACTACTACCCTAGGGCTGCATCTGCACTGCAGAAATAAAGCTGTTTGATCCCATTTTCACTGCCATGACTCAATGCTATGGAATCCTGGGGTTTATAGTTTGGTGGGGCACCAGAGCTCTCTGACAGAGAAGGCTAAATATCTCACAAAACTACAAATCCTATAATTCCATAGCAGTGAGCCATGGCAGTTAAAGTGCTGTCAAACTATTATTTCTGCAGTGCAGATGCTGCCTAGGGGGCTGTACAGATGGCCCAAGGGGTGGCTCTGTGCCACCCCTGGGAGCGCTGGATTGGGGCCGCAGCAACCACACGCTGCGGCCTCGATCCGACTTTTTGCCGCTCCAAAAAGAGCTGGCAAATGCCGCTCCTTTTAGGGGCAGCAAAAAGCTGTCTTTAGCACTGCTGCCATGGTTCTTTTGCGCCCCTTTGGCGCAGTGTATTTACATGCTGTGCCAATGGGGTGCTCCGAAGCTGCCGTCATGCTGCATGCCCGACCGCATAGCACGGCATGCTGTCGCCCCTTCCCAGCTCCACCCCAGAATGACCCTTTAGGCCAGTCTGCATAGGCCTTTCATCTTACAAAGCAAAAGCTGATAAGTTCTGGGAGCTGAATTCTAAGTGTACTTCCCAAATTCTGAGAGCTGATGTGTACTCTCCTATAGACATAGAATTCACTTGTTCCCTGTCTGTTCTCTTCCCTAAATTATCATTGCAGAAAATTGTAAAAGAGTTTGCAATACAAGAGAGACTCAAGCTTACCTATCAGAAATCTGAAAGCTGGTGATGCTTCGGTTCCTAGTATCTTAATTTTGTTGAAAATGGGGAAAGTTACTCCATAATTTGATTTTGCAAAATAGGCGATCTGCTGGATCGTGCCGGGCTCTGATTCTCCATATTGATTGCAGGGGAAGGCCAGCACCGTGAAGTGGGTTGATCCAAACTCTCTGTGCAGTTCCTGGAGCATGACGTAGTTTTTTTCTGTGTGCTGGCAATTACTGGCCACGTTTACAACTAGAGATGCCTTCCAGAAAGATGGGAAATGGGACAATAAAAATAAAAAGATGAGTGGCTGTTGAGTTTGATATTAACGCAACATGTCTCTCCATCTTGGTTATCTCAACAATTTAAATGAAGAAAAGCAAATGAACATAGTTTTGTTTCAGTTCAGGGGGAAATAGAAGAAACTACAAACCATCACAATATAAGTTTTTTCAAACTGAGGACCATACTGAACAACATTAGTACCCTTAAGAAATGTCTGCTGTTAAAAATCATAGGAAGCAAAGTACACAGGCAAAGTGAAATATTTTGAAGTTTAATTTTTTTTCAGCCAGAAAGAGTTAATATACTCTTACTGAAATAATCAGGACTTAAATATTTAATCTTGTCAACCCCAATAATAATTCAGTACGTTTCCAACCACTCAGAACAGCATAAGGCCTTGAATAGAATAAGGACCATTAAGTAAAAAGATATTAATAATTTTGGTTCATCAAATGCTTGATATCCAGCAGAGAACCACTGGATAATGCTGATGTTTCCAAAATGCGGATGTTCCTCATTTTATATCTGTAATTAAATGCTGAATTATTTTGAAGAATTATGTAAGGACTGGACTTTTCAGATGCCTGCTTGCCAACTGCTGGATGCCTCTGCAGATCTTAAAAGCAACAGATCTGAAACAAACAGTCCTCATTTTTTTCAGATACAAGGTGGACCTAGCAGAAGGCAAGGCTGTGACCCTCCTTCTCCTTCTGATGATGTAGAACTCCCCTTCCCATGAGCCACAGCCTGCTTATGACTGGGAGTAGCAGTCTGTCAACATCTGGAAAGCCAAAACTTCCCCATCACTCTCTTAGCATACCATTCTTTGAGGATTACAGCTACTGAAAAATTACTTTACTGCAGCTTAGCTGCATGCATTAGCAAATATTATTTTACTCCAGAATCCTTCCCATCTCCCAACCTGCAAAAAGTGTTTTCAAAAATCTGTAAGAAAGTTGCCATCATTGCCTCTGTGGAAAATACAAAATTCACTGTTACCCATAATGGGTGCAGTTGCTTTGTTAGATTTTAGAAACAAAAGACTCCACTTACTTTGCCTCTGTACTTCTCCAAGGAAACAGTCCTTCCTTTCGAATCCTTCACTTCAAAGGCATAGAAGTCTTTGACTTTGGCCTTTAAGAATTTAAGCTGCAGGAGGCCCAGCAAGGCTGTGAATAACACCATAGAGAAGAAGACAATTAAAACCCTGCTTTTCAGCTTTGAACTTCTCAAAGAACACGTTGCAAGAGGCAGAGGCAGAGTCGGCTCCATTTTGGAGAACTGGAGGGGATGTCTCAGCTGGCCTGGAATTTGAGGAGGAGCTGAGAAGTAGGGCAGGCAGGCTGTTTTTTCTGGGCTGGATTTTGCTAAAATGCTGTACAAACTGAGATCTGTTCAGTGCAATCTCTTGTCACCTCCTAGACAAACCAGTAGGCAATAATACAATTTTCAGAAATTGCTTTGTTGATGCATACCTGCTGCAAAAAAACTTTAGGAATGCAACCAGAAGACTAGAGCCTTTATTGTCAGTAACAGATCCAGTAATGAAATATAGGTATAGCTCAGTAAAAAAAGTACCTGTGTTCCTGGACATTAGTTCTTTAATTCAAAAAATAATATTTTATAGCCAACATACAACATCCATTCATCATAACAGTATCTGCAATCAATTATAATTCTATTCTTTAAAAAGGAAGAGGGGAAAAAAAACAAAAACAAAACCTCTCTTTCTCTCCTTCCCTTTGTTAGTTATTCAACCCAGCTATAAATTCCCACTAAAGGAAATTTAGAGAAATGTAATAGAAATAGTTGCCTTGAAAACCCATCTTGGGAGAAAGGCAGATTATAAATTCAATCAATTAATATTTTACCACCAACATATAACTTCTATTCATTATTACAATATCTACAGTACATTATGATTCTAGTCTTTAGAAAGGGGGAGAAAAACCCCACTCTTTCCATCCTTCCTTTTTGTTAGTGTCAACCAGGCTATAAATTCCCACTAAAAGAAATTTAGCAGAAAAATTTAATAGAAAAACTTGCCTTGAAACCCATCTTGGGAGAAAGGGGGAATATAAATTCAGTCAATACATTTTAAATTAATATTTCTCAACCAAAATATAGCATCCATCAGTTATAGAAATCTTCCAGCTAGACAGGGGATAAGGAGGAAAAGGAGGAAGGGACATAAAAAGATATTGTGTTAAAGACTTTTTTGTCAGAGGCCTTATTAACTGATGCCTAAAAATACACTTGCCTAAATCCAAATGCGAGTCCCAATAAGAGCTGAATCCAGGACTGATTTGTAAGACCACATTTATGTGGTAGCTTATTGCTTGATTCAATGAGCCTACTCTGGTTGGAATAACAATTGGGTTCAGGCTGTAAATCATAGGGATGGGAATCATATGGCCATCCAGATGTTTTTGGACAGTAGCTCTTGGGGTCCATCACTTTTGCTGATACTCAGAATCTCTGCCTAGGTGGGGGACCCATTAAAATGGTCTGACTCAGGAAGGATAGGGATCTGGGTGGATTTCTGATGGCTCTTGGGGAATTTCCTGCTGCCTTGGCAGGCATTCCTGTCCAAGTCTTGGCTGATCTTTGGAATGGATAAATGGTCAGAGTGGTGGACACAATCTATCTCAAGTGTCCTCTCTTACCGAACGGAGTCAAACTGACCCCCGGTTTTCCAGAGAGCTGGTGGCAATGTAGCAACAGAGAAGTGGACTAGAGTGGTTACAACAAGCTCAGAGCTGGTCTGATCAAGCACAGGCTAAAGCTTATCTGGTGGCCTTACCTTATGGTCGGTGGCATCTGCTACTGGGATGTCCCCCCAGTGTGATAAACTCCTGTTGTCACCTCCAGGCAGGCAGCCACTCCTGGGGAAACAACATGGGAAGAGAGTGGCACTAGAGTAAAGGGAAGAGGGTGGTGGCAGAAGAAGTGGCAGTAGGCAGGGTGAGGTGCTCATCATCCACTCTCCTCCTTCTGACTGTCTTGCCACCTTCCCATGCCACCCAAGCTGCCCGGCACACATTCCAGCCACCCCTCTCCGCCACATGTGGCCACCTCTGCTGTCCACCCACTGTGGCCATTGGTGTTGGTGGGGACTCTGGAGACCAGGGTTCGATTCCCAGCTTGGCCATGAAGCCCACTGGGTGACCTTGGGCAGGTCACATGCTCTCAGCCTCAGGGGAAAGCAATGGCAAACCTCCTCTGAACAAATCTTCCCAAGAAAACCCCGTAATAGGTTCACTTTAGGGTTGTCATAAGCTGGAAATGACTTGAAGGCAAACAACAGCAACATGTTTTGCACTGTTCTCCAGCTAGTAGGTTTTAGTGTTCTAGAAAATAAAACAAAGCAATAGCTCTCGCATCTGCAAAGTCTGCTGTAGTAGAAAGAGGTCCTCAGTCAACCTCCAGTGACTCCTGTCAGAACTTCAAATTTCTGTTTAGTGTATTATTGGCCAGCCTTAAGCATCTACTGCTCATCTTGTTATATCTGTAATATGTGAGATGATATAGCTTTTCTTTACTGGTCATAAGAAAAAG
>CM034703.1:30993940-31013106 GCA_020142125.1 Phrynosoma platyrhinos | reverse complement strand
AAAAAAAAAAGAAATAGAGTCACAGGACAGTGACAGTTTCCATTATTAAAAACTGTTTCCTTGACCCTGGCAAGTGTTGTTAAGACTTTGTGGTTGGCTTTTCTGTATGTCTTTATCTGAGTCCAAATTGGAATAACTCATACAGTGACTCAACATGATGTTTCATTTTCTAGTTTAGCCTTTGGTGTGTAAATTCAGATGCTGTGGAAAGTTACCATCTGCAGATTTGTGTGAACTGAAAGTGGCTGTTATCTTTGCTGGTTGAGGTGGAAACTTAAAATTTTTCATAAGCCATCTCTTTTCATTGCTACTAGAACTATTGAAGATATAGAACATCATAAGAAAAACAGAATTAGAATCAGAAAAAAGAGGAGTTAAGATAGGAGGAAACAACATTAACAACCTAAGATATATGGATGACACCATATTATTAGCAGAAAACATTCAGGAGTTGGAACAGTCAATAAGGAAGATCAAAGATGAAAGTGCAAAGGGAGGTCTGATGCTGAACATAAAACAAAAATAATGACCACAGAAGAAATACACAAATTCAATCTAGAGAATGAGGAAATTGAAATAGCTAAAGAATTCCCATATCTAGGATCAAACATTGACCAGAATGGAGACTGCAGTCAAGAAAGAAGAAGAAGACTAGGAATAGGAAGGGCAACTATGAAAGAAATGGAAAAGATACTGAAGAGGAAAGACATACAACTGAGCCCTAAAGTCAAAATCGTCCAGGCCACTGTATTCCCAATTACCATGTATAGATATGAGAGCTGGACAGTGAAGGAAGCACACAGAAAGAAAACCAACTCATTTGAAATGTGGTGCTGGAGAAGAGTACTTAGGATACCATGGACAGCCAAGAAGACAAACAAATGGGTTCTTGAACAGGTCAGACCAGGGCTCTCCTTGGAAGCAAAGATTATCAAGTTGAGACTATTGTACTTTGGCCACATAATCAGAAGGCACGGATCACTAGAAAAAACACTAATGCTAGGAAAGGTAGAGGGTAGAAGAAAGAGAGGAAGACCACAGACCAGATGGATAGACTCAATCAGAGGGGTTATGGGCAAGGGCTTGCAGGATCTGGGCAAGGCAGTGGAAGATAGGGATTCTTGGAGATGTCTCATCCACAGGGTCACCATGAGTTGGAACTGACTTAAGGGCAGCTAACAACAACAGACAACAAGAACTATTGACTATTTCCCCAAGTCTTAGTATTCTTGCTTTCCTGTACTATTAAGTCTTCCCACCAATCCTGCTTTCTGTATTGATCCTGAGTTGGAGAAGAAAGGTATTGTGGTGAACAGAATGGTCTATCTGAATACACCAACAGTCCTCCTTGTTGAGAAACCATTGTGAACTGGCTTTTTGATAGGTATTTTTGATTTGTGGATATTATCGTAGGTCCTTATCACTCCATTCTGTTATGCCACTTTATTCCATTTGAAAACCGCTTCAACTACTTTTGCAATGATAGTTGATTGTTGATGCTGTGTAGCCCAATCCTTACTACATTTGCACTTTAATAGTATGATTTGCACAGTTTTTTTCATCTGTCCTAATGTCATTATCACCACCCCATTTCCCCCAATTTGTGGTTCATGATTGGTTGCTTCACATGAGGGCTGGAATTTTGTCTGAAGTTTTTTCCTCAGTAAAGATGGTAAAATACCATGTGGGGGAAGGAAAGTGATGGTGTTATGCAATGAGATGTTGTAAAAGAAGTGTATGTAGACAAAAGATAAGATCACCCCATCCCCATGGCCATGAGCTGACAGAGAACAAAGATGATAAAACATAGACAATAAGTTTTCGATTCTCCATCTTAAGTTACAAAACACCCCACCTTTGGGAACTGCGTTTGCTTTATGAGGGCTCAGGTATTTACATTTCTGGTATCAGATATGTAGTTTGTTCATATTAAATAGTACTCTTTCTTACTGTCCACAGTGGCTCAAGGCTAGGATATATTCATCATCATGACATTCGAGAAGCTAAACAATATATTGGGATGGTTCGGCAAAGTAAACAGAGTATTAGTAGCCTGCAGTGGTCACCAGATACTAAACTGTTGGCATGTGGTTCTAGTGATGGCCTACTGAATATTTGGTCTAATGATCTAGGTGTAGAAATGCACTGTACACCACTGAACACTGTACTCCATTCCTCAGCTGTAAAGGTAAGATGGAGAATTAATTTACAAATTAATTTGCACATGTAGTTCAGTCAGGTTTTTACCACTGTTGTTTTGCTGTGACCAACTTGAAACTGCCTGTTGTACAAAGTAGAAAGTATTTTATAAATACCCTAAAGGCACCAGATCCTGTCTGAACTTGGAAGCTAAGTAGGGTCAGCCCTGTTTAGTACTTGGATGAGAGACCACCAACAAATGCCAGGTGCTGTAGGCTGTATTTCAGAGGAAGGAATTGGCAAAACTATCTCTGAGCATTTCTTACCTAAAAAAACCTATTAAATTCATGGAGTCACCATATGTTGACAGGAGATTTGAAGGCACATACATACACATGCATGTATTTATAGAAATATCATTCTTGCTTTTCCACTGAAAACAGCATTCAAGTTGCCTAACAACATCACTGAAAACAAAGGAACAATAAAAGGATAAAACATTTCACTAAAAAATAACTTTAAAAGCATTAAAACTATAAATAAATAAATATCATTACTTACTTTGGAAATATTTCTTTTTTGTAATAGCCAAACTGTTGCTGGGTGCATTTCCCCAGAAACAGAGAACCATCATTTTAAAAATTATGAGACTATTGCACTTTCTCTCATCAGGCAATGAGGTGGTGTCCATGGCAAACTGGAATAATTGCTACAGGAGGTGGAATGGAGGATAGATTTTTGCGCATCTGGAACATAAGTGACACGAAAAGTCTTGGAAGTGTAAATTCAAAATCTCAGGTAAAACCATAATATGTAAATTCTGCACGTTCCTCTTCCTGTGAGGTATTTCTTATATAGGTATTTCCTTATATAGGTATTTTCATCCCCATAGTAGTTCAGTGTATCAAAAGAGCAGTCTTACCCTCTGAAATAAATGAGTGATTGTGTTGGTGTTGGTGCTGTATATAGTAGAGATTCATATGAGCACAACTCTGGAGATCAGGGTTCGAATCCCCATTTGAGCATAAAAACTCACTGGGCGACCTTGGGCAAGTCACACTCTCTCAGTCTCAGGATGGAAATGGCAACCCCCCCCCCCACAAGAAACATGCCAAGAAATCCCTATTATAGGATTACCTTAGGGTCACTATAAGTAAAAAAATGACTTGGAGACACACAGCAACAAATGAGCAAATTGTTACAAATGTGACGACATCATGCCCACTTGCTTTTATCACAGCACTCCTGGTAAGCTCAGTTCTTGAGAAATGGTCCAAGTTGAATTGTGTACAAGCCTTATACATAGGTCTCAAGGGACTTTGCTTTGTCACCTTCTCCAACTCCTGTGTCTGATTCTGGATCTTTGGGTTTTACTGCTTCTTTCTTTCTCAACTATCCTAGCTGGTAGTTTGCAAAGCTTTTTACATTGCAAGGTACACCCACAACTTTACCAGCCAGATTATTCTGGGTGGCATACCTTCTTTCCTTCCTCTTAATGAACTTTGGGAAGCTGGGATCTTACTATGGTGCCATCACTAAGTTGTAGTGGACCCAGTCTTAACTTTCTCCCATTACATCTTGAAGGATGGGACAGTGTTGAGCAGAGAAGCTGTGAAGTGTGTGTGTGTGTGGCACCCATTGTTTCTAGACTCTAGACCAGGGGTAGGCAACCTAAGGCCTGGGGGATGAATGCAGCCCCCTGAGGCCTTTGGACTGGCCCCAGGCCGGTCCTGCCGCCCCCGCCCCCGCTCCCCACCGCCATGATGATATTGATTATTGTTATTATTACTTGTTCTTGGGGTTTTCTTGGCAAAATCTCAACAGGGGTTTTGCCATGGCTTTTCTGGGGCTGGGAGAGTGTGCATGCATATTTTTTAAATTTTTTAATTTATTTTTTAAAAATTATTTATTTATTTATTTATTTATCTATTTTTGGGGCTTCGGCCCCCCAATTGTCTGAGGGACAGCAACCTGGCCCCTGGCTCAAAAAGGTTGCCTACTCCTGCTCTAGACTGTATGGTCAGTGGGTCCTCCCCATCTCAAAACACTCTAAACTTCAATTTGGGACTCAACTGGATGAGGAGAGGCTACTGGGAAGCAACTGAAACAAAAGGTGGAAAAGGGTTAAACACCCATCCATTCATTTTTCCATTCAAATTACCTCTCCCCCATGAGTTTTCTTCTTTAGAAAAGAAAAATGGGTCCAGATTATGTGTGCAAAGTGTACATAGCCCCTCTAACACTACTGATCTATTTTGTTGCTTGCAGGATACAAACAACTTTAACCAAAACTGCACCAAGAATTTTGTATGAAGGTCTTTAGGTTTTTTTTTTTAAATGGCATAATTTCTACAAAAATATTTTCAAATGCAACAATATTCTAGGTATGTTCCCTGCTATGGTTACCAAATACCAATGAAATAGTGACGGGGCAAGGCCATCCTCAGAATAAGGTGAACATCTGGAGATATCCTGCACTTTCAAATTCAGCAGAACTTTGTGGTAAGCTTGTTAATAACCACAGCTAGGGTGTCTGCTTACACTTTTGCTCAACATTGGAGTTTATCACATGGGGAAAATTGGAAGTTTAAACTGGACAGAACCTGGGGTTATCCAGGGTATTAGGCACAATTGCGCAATTGGTTTTCAGATGACGTTGTATACAAACTACTTAGAATCTGAACAAAAAGTGACATGAATCAGGGAATAGCCATTTTTGGGAAAATACCATGTTTTCATTCCCATTTCATTCATAAATTTGCTTTCTTTGCTCAATTGCTTTAGTATGAAAGCTATTTGTGGGATTCTCTCTGTTTTTGTACTTATTGCCGAATTTTCCCATGGTTCTTTGCTGTGCTTTGTTGTGCCAAGAGGGACTCAGCCTTTTATTTTTCAGCCAGGGCTCTTAAAGGATCAGCAGGCACACACACACACACACAGAGAGAGAGAGAGAGAGAGAGAGAGAGAGAAACAACTTGCTTCTCTCCCTCATGTGCCTCTCTTCTCCTCCAGTCTTCCCCATTAGCCGGGGCTTTGAAAGGATCAACTGGTGTGGAAGTCAGGGACTCAGTGAGAATGAGAGAGAAGTTTTATCTTTCCTTTCCTACTTCTTTTGGTAATGTTCTGTTCTTTTTACTCAGGTTGGATACCATTTCTTGGAAAGTAATGGCAGAATAGTATATTTTTTATAAATAAAATTGTGTAAATAAAATTGCTTATTTCTCTGGGTGATTTCTGGGTAATGCAACTACTGCTTCTGTGCATATGTGCAAAAAAGTTATTTCCAAATCATCGACGGGATTTGTGTGAAAGCCAAATGCGCTTTCTACCCACTTTCTCACATTAGTAATGTGCTTTTAACACATTGTGTTCTGCGTATGAAAATCATTTATGCATTTGTGTGCTTTTCTGGGATGCGTATGCTTTAACCATTTTTGGGATAGAAGCACATAGGTCTCCATGTGATAAACTCCATTGTCTTATATGAACAGTGAGCCTATTTTCAATTTTGCCCACTATAATTTCAGAGAGATCTTCTTGCAAAGCTATCCTTAATTTCATTCACATGTGGCCTGACTGATTCAGCTTAAAGTGGAATAAAAAAATCCTTTGACCATACTCTCCAACATTTCACAGATAAAAACCAGGCCACATGTAGCCAAGTAACAGAGTGTGATCAAGATGACAAAAGTTATTAATGAGGAAGAACACAGAAGCTAGAAAAGGCCGCAGCAGTTAGCTTTTTGAGCCTACAGAGAAGGGCAAGATTCCTTCCCTTCCATTTCTTCCCCCCTCTGCTGGGATAATTGAGTGCAAACTACTTCTGTCTTTGAGCTCAGTTTGCAGCAACCGAAGTAAACTGAGGACAGAGGGGGAAAGTGGGAAGAGGAGACAGAAAAGGGGGCATTTTAAAAGCAGCTGAAAAAGTGGGACAACAGAGGATTGATCAGTTGTGCAATTGGAGGGTATGTTGGGCTATAAAACATTAATCTGTTGCACTGAAACAACCAAAGTCCTCCCTGCCAACAATAATCACATCTTGATGGAGCTCATTTTCTGTCCCATCATTCTTTCCCACCATTACTAGAGCAGTGGCCTTTTCACCCATTTCAATTAAAACACTTTAGCTGCCATAGCAGCATCCTCTGCAGTCCTAAGTTTGGTGAGGCAATAGAGCTCTTTTGCAGAAAAATCTGAATACCCTTCTTTAATTTTTTCCCCTCCCCTCATTTTCCTTTTCCAAACATTTTAGATCACAAAGGAAGAGTTCTGCACATGGCGCTGAGCCCAGAAGGAAACAGGATCTTTACCACTGCAGCTGATGGGTCGACTTATATGTGGAAGTATCAGATGAAAGCCAGCATGGTGTACTTTCACTAGTAATACTGTTCCAGTTAACAACTGTATACTCCCTCTGTTAGCTCTTCAATCATCATGTAATACAGCACAGTGCAAAGGATAACAAGTGGATGGGGGAAAGAGAAGCTCCAATTTCCCATCAGCAACAAAGTACTTCCTTTCAGGTTACAATCTTTTAGCTTGCCTCACAGAGCTGTTGTAAGGCTGAAGTGCCTTTCTGTGCTAATAAATAAAGTAAGTAAGTAAGTAAGTAAGTAAGGGCCTTTGCAGACTGCTAGAAATAGTGCAAATTGAGTCCACTTTAAGGGTTAGGGAATCATGGGAACTGTAATTTATTGTGGCACCAGAGCTCTCTGACAGAGAAGGCTCAATGTCTCAGAAAACAACAACAACAATTCCCATGATCCCCTAGCACTAACCCTAACCCTTAAAGTGGACTCAATTTGCACTATTTCTGGCAGTCTGCAAAGGCCCTAAGTAAGTAAGTAAATTCCAAGATCCATCAAATAGGGACCAAGAAAGAACATAGCTATAATGACTAAGCTCTGTAATAATTACATCTCCAGAAACCTACCTTTCCAGCAGTGCAGCCCCACTAAGGGCTAAAACACACTGCAGAAATAATCCAGTTTGAAACCACTTTAACTGCCCTGGTCTCAGTGCTAGGGAATCCTGGGAATTGTCATTTGTGGTGGCACCAGAGCTGTCTGATAGAGAATCTATCTATCTATCTATCTATCTATCTATCTATCTATCTATCTATCTATCTATCTATCTATAAAAAAATGTATGTATGTATGTACCTATCATTCATTTTATTTTTATGCCACCTTTGTACCACTAAGGTACCCAAGGTGGCTCACAAGATAAAAACACTTAAAAAAAACAAAACACCTAAGGGCAACTAGTGTGGCTAGACAGCAGATCTGGACTACTTCCAGGGCATCTTGCTGAAACTTAACCAGATCATTTCTTACATAAACTCTTAACTGCCAGCAGTTCCATTTATTGTGGCCAATGTTAAAGGATTGTGAGTCTGTAGTCTAAAACTTCTGGAGGGCAATGTTGGCTGTTGGTTTCTGTATTAGTGGGGCAATGAATCTACTACAGGTTTTAATCTGCACTTTAAATAGTTTCTGCACTCTGGATAGCTCTGCTTTAACAGAAATAAGCAGCTGGAAAAGTCTGCTATTTGATCCAATCTGAGCAGGCTACTTTAGTGTTGATTTAGAGGTTGCTATAAAACAAGTTAGTTGTGCCCAAACTAACAAATGAATTTCAACAGGGAGAAATGTAAGATACTACACTTAGGCAGGGAAAAAATGAAAAACTCTGATAAAGGATGGGGGACACTTTGTTTGACAACAGTACATGTGGAAGGCATCTAGGAGTCTCAGTAGACCATAACCTGAACATCAGCCAAGAGTGTGATACAGCAGCTAAAAATGCCAATTTGATCCTAGGCTGTATCAATAAGAGTGTAGCGTCTAGATCAAGGGAAGTAATATGGCCATTCTATTCTGCTTTGGTCAGACCTCCCCGGAAACGCTGTCTCCATTTGTGAACACTGCAGTTCAAGAGGGATATTGACAAGCTGGAACATTGTGATCAAAATGGTGAAGGGTCTGAAAACCATGCCCTATGAGGAGTGGCTTAAGGAGCTATGTATTTTTAGCCTGGGGAAGATGAGGTTAAGGGGTGACATGATAACCATGTCTAAATATTTGAAGGATTGACATATTGAGGATGAAGCAAACTTGTTTTCAGCTGCTCCAGAGGCAAGGACACAAGAAAAGAGATTCCACCTAAACACTGGGAAGAACTTTCTATCAGTAAGAGCTGTTCAGCAGTTGAACAGACTGCCTCAGAGACTGGTGGAGTCTCCTCTGGAGGTTTTTAAACAGATGCTGTATGGCCATCTGTCAGTAGTGCTTTGATTGTGTCTTCCTGCATGGCAGGGGCTGGATTGAATGGTCCTTGTGGCCTATTCCAACTCTATGATTCTATATTAGGTCACCATTTCCACCATTTGCATAAAATCATAGTGACTATATAATCCAGTCTCTTGTGTGAGCAAGAGACTAGGCAAAGCACAGAAAGGCATTTAAATAGAAAATTTCCCAACATATTCCAGAGTGTTCCACAAATGTTAGGAATGCAAAGAAGGAGATAGCAGGGAAAAAAGTAAAAAAAGTGTTTCACTTTGTTAATTTTATTGTGCTTCTAGACAGTATATTAAAATAGTTCACGTTTAGAGGTACTATTACATGGTCAATGACATCAGTTAAACTGTGGAAGTAACACTGTTTTGTTATACTAAGGTACAAAATAACCAGAGTTCCTTCAGTGCAAAAACCCATGTTTTCAGGATTACTCATACAAGTTTTATTGTTTTAATTACTGAAGCAAAATACACCCAAATGAGAAGGATGGAATCTTTTAGAGAAAGCATAGTTAAAATATTATAGACACATACCACATTGACAAATACTGAGAAAAGTACTGCTACCAATGAGAATGTTAGTGGTCCTGCACCCCAAAATATAACTCTGACAATTGAAAAATCTGGTGTATCTGAATGACAGAGAGAGACTGAATTTTAATTTTTAAATGTTTGAACCCCTATCACCATCAGAAATTGATCTAAAAAGTTGTTAGCTCAAAGGAGAAATAGCACAGTTTTTAACATAGAGTTGAAAGTTGAAAGAGTTTTGCTTCCCTTATTTCCTTCATCCCACACAATCTCTTCTTGGATTGTGCAGGCTGTAAAAACAATAGCTTTTCACCCCTGAAACTTGCTTACCAGCAACAAAATTTGGGAGGAGTCTGTGTACCCTAAGGACGTTATCACACGGGGAGTTGCGGGGAGAAAGTGGAAATAAACGGGACGAGCGGAAGACTTTAATTTACGGGATTTGTCCCGTTCCGCCTCGCCTGATAACTAAATTCAAATTTAAAAGGGGGTTAATTCGAACGAAAACCTGATCTTTTCATTTTTGGGATTTTTGAGGATTTGAAAAGATCAGGTTTTTGTTCAAATTAACCCCCTTTTAAATTCAAATTTAGTTATCAGACGAGGCGGAACGGGACAAATCCCGTAAATTAAAGTCTTCCGCTCGTCCCGTTTATTTCCACTTTCTCCCCGCAACTCCCCGTGTGATAACGTCCTAAGAAACGACTTCAAATTTCAATTTAGCTTCACCTGTCTTAACCCTATAATCTCTTTCCAGCTTCACATCCATGAGCATTTCAACATAATGTCAAACACAGAAAAGAGTATTATATATTTAAACATATCTGCCAGCTATTAAATTATATCTAATTTCCCAAGGATAACCCAGTTTCTGAAAATGAAAGCATTTCCCACCTCTGATACATAGTGCTCCCTGTTTAAGGCCAATGAGTTGGATAGCTGAAGGGGCATTCTCATCTTCTTCCAATCTGCTTTATATCTTTCTCAGGAAGAAGAAGGACTTGTTTACACTGGGGGGAAATGATGAACCCACCCTGAAGCCAGTGCTGGCAGTCTGCATGATGTACGGCTACTTCCAGGGAGATACTGCTTCTGCTGAGGTCAGAAACAGGTGCCCAGACGTGATCAAAAGGAGGGGATTGTTTACCCTTTCCTTATTGATCATAGTGGTGCCCTGTTCTGACCTCAGTAGAAGCAGTGGCATGCTGGACAGACTTTACATGGAGTCCCTGCCATGAGGAAGTGGCACAAAAAATAGGCCACCACTGCCACTTCTTGCAGCCAAGAGCTCCCTGCAAGTGCCTTCCTGGCATGCCTTTACTTCTGCTGTAGTCAGAATGGGGTGCTGATCACGTGTCTGGATGCTCTGTTCTGACCTCAATAGAAGCAGTAATGCTCCAAGCAAGCTCTCACAGAGAGATTGGCAGCACTGGTGGGAATGGGCCACTGGCCCATGTGCACAATAATGTGGCATCACACTAGATTTGGCACAGTGCATGTGGTTGCTGTCATGTTTGGTCCAGGGCTAGTCTGGAGTACAACGCTCCTGACTAGCCCTGGATTAAGTGGCTGTGTAGATGTACCTGAAGGTGTAGCTCAGTGTACCTTTCATTTCTACCATCAGACTTTGGGTTGATTCACACAAACAAATGAGGGCATTTATGGTACATGGGCTAACATTTTCTTTTAGTGAAGGATCACTCTGTTGTGTGAAATCATATGGAAGAGCCTTGCGTAAATAAAGTAGGTATTAATGGCAGCAGATTTGTTTGCAAATCTGGTTGATGAAACATATTGTGGCCCTGAGGATTGTTTCAAAAGTTTTGATTCCTGAGTCCAGGTATCTTGACAATACTGGTCTCTGTTAGGCATTCAGGCTTCCAGGCAGGTATCCTTCCCATAGTAGTTTATTTCCAAGTTTTCATTTTAGTTTTTCTTCTTGGTCAAGCATTCAAGATGGCAGATAGCAGCCAGTGGTATTCTTATTTCCCTTATAGTACATTGTACCTCCCACTTGTTTTAGGCAGCAATGATTATTTTCCTAAATTTTTGCATTACCAAAGTCTTGCTTAAATTGCCAAAATGACCACTGGCCTTGAATACTAAAAGATGTCTTGGGCTAGCCTATTTCATAAAAGAAAACTGCATTTACAAGGTGGGTTCTGAAGTACCTCCTTCCTGTGCCTTTCTTGTGCTGATTAAAGTGATATTTTTCAGTTCAGGGACTCAAATGATAGCCTTCAAGGTTGTACCAATACATATGCAGAAGTTCTTGGATGTACCCTCGCAATGTTCTTGAGAGATAAGCAACATTTAGTTTAAGAAGGAGCTGGCAGTCAAAGAGGATACATAACCCGTGGGCCCAAACTGGAGAAACATAGATGCACCTCTCAAATGGAAATCCATGTGCCTTTAACCAAGTTAATCACTGATCTTTTATGTGAGTGAAATTTAAGAGTACCAACTTGTCTTGATTTGCATCCTATGCATGTCATATGTTTCAACCACCCAAACTAGGATTGCAGTGAGGGGTTGAATGAACTGATATGCTTTGCAACTAATGTTTTCAATGGTAGGATTAGGACTGGATTACAGCTAGAGGTCCAGCAGTTTTCTAGACTTGAATTTCAATTCTATATTTGATTCTTATATGTTTTTGTTCATCATGAAATCTTCCTTGCCAGAGGCATTGATGCTGTTGTACAGACATATATTTGATTCATATACTTTTTTTGTTCATGATGAAATCTTCCTTGCCAGTGGATTGGAAATGGACTTGAGAGGACAAAGATAAAGCCCCAACTGTCTCTCTCTCTCTCTCTCTCTATATATATATATATCCTATAGCTGTCTTTGGGTGCAGGACAATCTCTCCTTTCCCCATCTGTGAAAATGGAAATTACAGTTCAGCTATATAATAATGAGTGAAATGAACTAAATGACAAGCTTAAAAAGGAGAGGAAAATGTCATCAAATAATGTAAGAATGAATACCATAAAATCAATGAGATTAAGATTCTGTTACTGTCTGTATCCAGGAGAGATGGTCCTTTGTGAGCAGAGTATAGACTCCAGGATATCTGTGGTCACTGCATTTTTTAACAAAGGAGGCGATGCCTCTTTGTTGTCCATTGCATATTAAAGGGCTACCAGAGTCACCCTGAGGGAAAAGGAAGCAAAGGATTATGGCATTACCATTTACAGTAGTTGATTTATACTCCTCCTTGGTCATAATGTCACAGCAGCTAGAAAGAGTTTGAAAAATTCAGCTGTTACCATTATTGAGTTGAGCAGACTTTTAACTAAGGCCTTGTTCCCATTATGATTTAACTCGAATTGCTGATTGGATTATATGTGCCTCGTCCCCACTTGAAACCGGTTTCGATCCTATTGAGCTTGGTTTCAGTTGCGATGACGTGAGGCAAACTCAAGAAACCCGCTCTTTTCTGACAGTTCCCTGGCAGTTCTTTTGAAAAGAAGTGATTCAGAAGTGTACTCAACAAATGGGAATCACGGATCTGAATCACATCATTCTTCAGAGGAGGGACTAATGGCAGAGGGGGTTGGCAGAGGGGTTTTTACCATCCTGCCTCAGTTTTTGGGAAATCAGACATCCCCTCCCCCTGTGCTGCCTTTGCACAGCACAGTGTAACCTATGGGTGATTTTCCTCTCTTCCCCACAACTTTCCCCAAGGCTGATAGCTTGCAAAAAGGAGGGCACAGACCCCCAATTTTCCTCTCTTCCCTATGAATTTCCCAAAGGTTGATGGCTTGCAAAAAGGAGGGCACAGACCCCCAATTTCCCTCTCTTCCCCACAACTTCCCCCAAGGCTGATGATGGCTTGCAAAAAAGAGGAATGGCCCTGTCCTCACCATGTTGTGTCACCGATGATGCGCAGATGGTTGACATGCATTTTGAAGGGGGGCAAACTAGTGTGAATGACAATCGTGCCAAAAAAGAAGCAATTACAAGGGAATAATGAAAAGATCCACTTTCATATTGGGAACGACAGACCTTTTGGAACCAATTTACTGACACGGAGTGAAGGCCAATTGCAAACCGGTTTAAATGTAAGTGGAAATGAGGCCTAAGAGAGCACATGCAGTACAACACGATGCAGTGCTATGAACAGGGATATGATCAGCACTCAACTTTTTTTGTGTGCTTAGAGTCTATTACTATCTGTATCTATAAAACATAAAGTAAAACATAAACAGAATGCAACCCTTCACACAATTACAGGGAAGTAACTCCTGCTGAGCTGAGTAAGACTTACTCTGAAGTGAGGGTACTCCGGCTTTCCAATCTAAAGTTCAATCCTACACATTTCATGAAGAATTAAATTTCTCTGTGTTCAGTGGGACTTATTCCCTGATGGACAGTATTAGGATGGGTGCTTTAATCACTGCAATCCATATCAAATCAATGTAATGCATGCCTACTACCTGAAGCCCTCATAATTCTAGCCACTACAATATATTAGCACATGAGATGCTAATGCAGGGGTGAGAATTGCAGCCCACCACATGTTGCTGAACTGCAGCTTCCAGCATTCCTCATAACTGGCTATGTTGGTTGGGACTTATGGCAGTTGAAATCCAACAACATCTGAAGGGATGCATGATTCCTATCCCTGCTTTAACAGAAGCAGGACTTATTTTAGCCAAATATGAATGTAAAGTCTTAACCAAATAAAACTGCACAAATGTTGATTGAATTTTTAGTTCTACTGTAAAGGATGCCAATGAGAGAAGTCCTAATTATGAATTTACATTTTTGCTAGAATGGCATAATTGGTAAAACCAACAGAATAGTGTAATTTGTACACTAAATTTTAGTTGATAAATTAGCAGAAATTTAGTTCTAATCTGAAAGGTTGAGTGATTGATAGGTGTTGCTTGTTGAGATTATTTTGATTTTTTGGTGATGTTGTTTTGGTTCTCAAAATAATTGGATATAATTATTTGAGGTTTTGGAGAAATAAAATGTACTTGAATTTAACTGCTTCCTCAACCAATCAGTGAAAAAAGCTAAATATTCTTTGAGCAGTTGGCACAGGCCAGTGGCCTTAATTTTGTTCAGTGATAAGGACATTGCAGGCAGCCAAGTCCAGATGAATGCAACATTTGGACATCAGGAACTCCATGCCACCTGCCACCTGGTAGACATAAGATACCAAGTCTTTAAATGAGAGTTGTTCCTTGGGCATCTTGGTGATATCAAAGGTGTAATCAGGGTTTGGAGGGTAATGAGTACATAGGTATTCCTGCAAATTTCTTTTGGCAGTAATCTGCACAATCACATTGAGAGGCATATCTAATTTAGAGGTTTTTATACTGGTCTATCAGTCTTCTCCATTTCCAAGACGAAGTCTTTAAGTGGTTGGCATAGGCCAGTCAGCCTAATTTGAACCTTCTATGTGGGCAGAATTGTTTTTAAAAAAGAAATCTTACCCAACATTTATCTGCCCCTTGTCTCTTGTCACCGGCACACAGCATATTCCTTGTCACAATAGGACGAGAATGATAGTGTTTCTTGTCATTGCAGACACTTCTGTCAATGACCATGACATTAAGTTCATGCAGCATGTCAAATCCCATTCTTTGATTAATAGTTCCCCATCCAATTACTAGACACGGGGTTCCTGGCTTCATGTCATCAGATATTTTGGGAAGTGGAACAATTTTTTTGTCTTGGCTGAACCTTCCTTTTATTTGAATCTGAAGGAATTACAAAAGGAAACTGTTAAACTGGTACTTGAGACAAACAAAGATTTTGATGCATGACACATTTCCACTCATATATACGCAATAGGACAAACTAGACAATTAATCAATCCATGTGCGTAGATTAGGCTCCAGCTACAAAGCTGATTTCTTGCTATTGTCAGGAAACTTACACAGCCTCGGTCTATGCATGATAGATGTTATGCATGCAGCCCATATCTGAATATCATATCATTGTGTGTTGGGTATCAGATATGGGGAAAGCTTGATATAGGAGGGCAGGAGATCTGGATTTGTATATCTGCTTATATATCTGGATATAGGAGGGCAGAAGATCTGGTTTCCATCCCAGGAAAGTACTGCATAGAATTTAAGTGTTCAGGAATATGAGTAACTCTTTCATCTCTGTATGTAAGCAGAAGCTGTTAACTGCCAATATATATACATTTACCACATGGCTAGTAGTCCTAAGACAATTTGGTGGTTGTTTTTATGACCATCAAATTACCTGTTAGGAGTACACTAAAAGGAGCTGGTACAGTTCATATTTAGCCCCAGGTAATATCTCTGATCAGTATCCTATCTCTGGATATTTCATGAAAGTAACTTGGTACTCCTAATTTTCCTGAAATGTTCCATGAAACGTCCACACAGACACTGACAGGAACAATGAATTCTGAAAGCAAGGAATCAGGATAATTGTAAATACTAGGACAGGTGCAGCGTACAGGGTGAAGATATTTTACTGGTTCAAGCAAAGAGCAAAATAACACCCCATCCATCCTATATATAGAAGTCAATAGGACTAGGCCCTTTTACCCTATACAGTTATAGCACTGTGATTTCACTTCAAGCTGAATGGGAAATGAATTTATTTGCTGAATATTAATTTATTGAATGATTGCTTCATTTATTGTTTTTATTAAGTTGTTCACTGTTTTGTGGGATGAATAAAAATAACTTAAATACATAAACAAATAAGTAAAGCTGAGATTTAAATCAGTGACTCCCAAACTTTGGTCCTCCAGGTGTTTTGGACTTCAGCTCCCACAAGCCCCAATAGTCAAGCTTGGTCAACAGTCAAGAATTCTGGGACCTGAAGTCCAAAAGATCTGGAGGACCAAAGTTTGGGAACCACTGATTTAAATGATATTACAATGGTAGGGCATATCTACAGTTTCCATTTAACTATCTAGGCCAGTTTCAGGTGTGTTTTGAATGATATGGCATATAACTCACTTGATGAGGATGCTCATCAAGGATGCTCATACAGACAATGTTAGCTATTGTGCCTCATGTTCACTTTGAAAAATTACCTGCAAAAGCATAATGTCATGGTCAAAGGTCAGCAGATTAAAGCCTGGATATGAAAATATTTTAGTGATGTTAGCAATATGTTTTCCTTGCTCTCTTTTTGTTCGTGAACTACCTCCAAGAATAACGTATGTGTCTTCATTCCTGAAAAGATAAAGGATGCAAATAAACCGAGGGAGAACAAATGCTGACCATTATTCTATAGTTCTGGATTGACAGAACTGGTTACTATAAGGTAGGTCAAAGTGTTCAAATAGTTTTCAAGGGAAGAAGATGCACATGGTTCTAACTGAGACCAGCTTCATTTATGAGGGATCATCATCAGTTCTGAGGGATCATCATCTAACCCACTCCAGGGGTCATCATCCAACCCACTCCAGCATCACTCCTCAGGGGAAGCACTGTTGAGAGAGGGTTTTCAGGGCTTGGACCCTGTTTCTCACTCCTCAAGATGAAGAGGTCTACTCTCAGGGCAAGAGAATTTCCTTGAAAATTACCTATATATTACAGTATATCCTTACTCCATTGCTTCACTTCTGCTCCTTCAAGCTGCTTTGGAGCAGCAACTGTTGACTATTTTCTGTGCAAGGAAGAGCTTAGTAAACATTGATTTTGTTGTACAACAATTCCTACATGTTCCTAAAAGCAATGCTTTCTGGTTGGGGCTTGCCAAGCTCACAATCCAATAGAAAGCCCTGAAATCTCTGCAGCTCCCAGCTTCTTGCTGTGGTTGCAAATTTGCATGTTCCTTCTTGGCTAGTAAGAGATAAGAAGAATGAAATGCAGGAACGTCTCCCACTCAATTTGTACTATCTTGCTCTGGGAAGGTGTACTGTGCTCAAACAGCAAGGTGAAGTAAATGGGCAGGAGTCACACCATGCCTCCAACATTTCACAGATGAAAACCAGGACACATGTGGTCAAGCAACATTAGAGTATGGTCAAGATGGCAAAAGTTATTAAGGGGGAGAACATATATGTTGGAAAGTCTAAGGCAGTTTGCTTTTGCCTGAGCTGACTGGAAAGGACCAGATTATTTCCTCTGCCCCTGCCCTTGCTATGTTAATTGAGTGCCAACTACTTTTACATTTTGAGCTCAGTTTGCAGCTACTCAAGTAAGCAGAGGAGAAAGGGGGAAAGTGGGAGGAGGAGAGAGAAACTCAGACATTGTCAAAACAGCTGAGAAAATGGGACAATAGAAGATCAATCAGGATTGTCCATGTCAAATTGGGGCAGTTGGAGGATATATACTACCAATGAAGAGGACACTGAGTCCACTTAGAAGGAGATCCACAGAGGACATGACCCAGTACTGCTTTACTTCTGCCCAGCTTGCAAGTGGGCAAGGGACAACAGCAAGATCTCTTAAGTTAGTGGCCACTGCTACTATTTTAATTTTCCTAGGACTTTATCACATGGGAGAAATCCCATGCAGAAATAGGATTTAAAAGCTGGGGAAAAACCTGCAAAAGTAGATTGATTTTCACACAATGTCGTTAAAGTGTTGTTAACCCAAATGGAAAGTAGACAAAAGCTGTTCCTTTTTACTTTTGGGATTTTCTGACAGTAAAAAGGAGCGGCTTTTGACAACTTTCCATTCATGTTAACAACACTTTAACAATGACGTCATGTGAAAACCAACCCGCTTTTGTAGGTTATTTTTGATTTAAAACCCTGTTTCTGCATGGGATTTCCCCTGTGTGATAAAGTCCATAGAATGTCTTTTGGTCTTACTTCAGGACACTGAGCTAATTGGGTGAAATTACACCAGTACACCAATGTTTCCCACCAGAAGTGGCTCTATCCTAAGCATTTGGCTCTACCAAGTTACAGTTAAATTTCACAGCTTCTATGACTGGCAAGCAAGTGCTACCAGAAGTTCATTCCAGGAAGCAAAACCTGCAACCTGACTGAAGAACGCCTAATGGGTTTACTAAGACATCAATGAGAAGGGATGCTAGGGGAAACTTTGTAAAAAGCATGAACATCCCTCAGAACTTACGGGAAACAGTGGGCTGCTGTTAACACCCAGTTCTCTTTGATCAAAGTTCCTGAACATAATAAATGTCTTCTGTTGAAAAGGCCAACCAAATATGGTCTTGAAGGTGGGGCATTTTCTTCTTTTCCAACTACATTTATATGATGACCTGTGGGAAATAAGTCATGCTAATTAAATTGAACCATACACATGGTGGATGGATATAGAAGATCCACATAGCAGCCATCCTCAGGACTAGGATCAAGACCATCAGCTTTTGGTTCTAGTAGTGACAATGTTAGGCAGTGGTATGGTTGGTCCGTGCACAGGATTATTAGTCTGTTGGGATCAGTTGGGAGAGACAGGGCCAGTCTACACATGTAATAATAATAATAATAATAATAATAATAATAATAATAATAATAATTTATTTGTATCCTGCCCCTCTGCAGATGCAATCAGGGTGGCTTACAGTAATAAAAACATCACAATATACAATCCCAGGACCTTCCCTCCCCTTAAAACAGTATTAAACATCATAAAATTAAAACAACCAACAAACCATGGACAATTAACAGATAACAACATTATAAAAGTAGAGCAGAGAGCCAGTAGCGGTATGGCCAGGGAATAAGGGAAGCACACAGCCTGCTCCTTAGGCCGAGAAGGATAATCAAGAAAGGCCTGCTGGAAAAGAGCCATCTTCACAGTTTTTTAAAAGCTGTTTAGATTGGTAATCTGACGGATCTCGTACTGCAGGCCGTTCCATAGTCTGGGAGCAGACAGCCTAGTTTTAATAGGCTGGAGCAAATTCCTCCCAGAGGACCTGAGTGTGTGGGGCGGATTGTATGGAAGGAGGTGGTCCTGAAGACCCAAGCCATTTAGGGCTTTAAAGGTCATAACCCACACCTTGTACTGAGCCTGGAAACTAATTGACAGCCAGTGTAGTGATTTTAAGACTGGTGTTATATGGTCTCTCCTAGATGTACTGGAGACCAGCCTGGCTGCCATGTTCTGTACTAGTTGGAGTTTCCGGACTAAGCACTAGTTGGAGTTTCCGGACTAAGCACTAAGCATTATAGAAGTTAAGATGGGAGGTTACTAGCGCATGTACCACAGTTTCAAGATCTCTTACTTCCAGGAAAGGGTGCAGCTGGCGTATCAGCTGAAGCTGATAA
>CM034703.1:30938274-30976842 GCA_020142125.1 Phrynosoma platyrhinos | reverse complement strand
CCCAGGAGGAGGCATCCGAAGAGGGCCGAGTCCATGAATGGGAAAGAGCTCGGCACTCAGGTCTGGCTCCAGCTACAGGTAGTGCTTCCCACTGCCCAGTGCCATAGAAGCTGCCATCTTGGCCACTGCCTGAGGTCCTCAGGCTGAGGAGGAGACGTGACTCAGGTTATGTGAGGGAAAGAGCCAATTCTGCCTTGTTCCAGATAGGCACATTTTGTCAATCTCCGATCCAACTGGAGATTGACAAAATGCGACCTGGAACAAAGCAGGAATCTGGGATTGGAGGGTCAAAAATGCCCAGCTAGGCCAGGACATTTTTTAGAACCTCCAATCTTGGATTGTTCCGGTTTTCTGGGAGGTATGGCAACCCTGCCTCTACAGAATGGCCCTATAGTTCCAAACCTTTGGGCACCTACCTTTCCCCCTTTTTCCTCAAGTTCCCTTTCTGGACTTGGTACCTGAGCCTCAAGATGATCCTTGTATGGACCAGTAGATGTGTTGTACATTGAGTTCACTGTGGTAAGCATGACCAGATTCTCTATCAAGGCAAGAACAACCAGGCACGGTAGTAAGAAGGAAGAAACGAGTAGTAGTTTATTAATATACAATCAGATCACACATTAATCCTAATAATTCATAGCTCCCCAAATCCTATTCAATTCTTCACCTGGTTGACTATCCCATCTCTATTACAGCTTTTTCCTATTTCTACACCACCCTTTCACTATCTGTCTTCTGACTGAGACAAGACTGTTTTGTATCCTTTCTTCCCTACAGCCCTACTTCATAGCACTGTCTGTGCTAGGCTTGCCCATCTCCTTCCTTCACACTGCCCATCCAAAAACACTGGAAATTACAATCCTTACTCATTTTTCATAATTTTAACATTTTGAGGAATCAATTGTTTAAGGTCAAATATTTCCTGCCCACTAGAGGGCTCTCAAATTCACATACACACTATATAAATAGCTTTCTTTTCTGAATATATTCAAAGACATAGCAGTGCTAGCGTGGATTAGAATGCAGAGGGATCATGCAACACATTTGAGAGAGAAAGAAGCTGGTAGGATGAAGGAGATAAAGTCTATTTCATCAGATGCATGGAATGCAGTCTATAAAAGTCCATGAAAGTTTATGATAACAGCTTCTTTCTTTCATAAAAAGGAGGAAGGAAGGAAGGGGGGGAGGGAAAGAAAAGGTGGCAGCACCTCTAAAATATATATATATTTGCACGAGTTTTCATGGATACAAACCCACTTCTTCAGATGCAAAGGTGTTGCAAGATCACTTTGCATACTGAATATATTCAGTTTAGCAGTTCCTCTCTGGGTGGAAGTGGAAGGACAATTATTTCTGTTTTCCTGTAGTCCTTCTGTACTAAAGTTTTTATTGCTTGTATTGCTTTCTCTGTTACTGTATTGATATTTCTGAAAAGTTCTGGTATATATAAAATTTTGCCATTTGTATCCCCAGAAATATGATTACAGCAATATATTCTAATCTGTCACACAACCACAAATTTTCTTTTCTACTGATACTCTGGTGTCAAGGTAAACTTGAATCTGGTAATGGGGCAGAGATCTAATGTGATTCTACTACCTAAATGCCATTTATGGAAATAAGTTGCAAAGTTGGCAATGGTCAGTCAGCCCTGATGTTTAAGCCAAGATCACTTTTTGATTTCCTAACCAATGTCCTCTAGATCTATGGGACTACAGTCCTCATCATCTCCCAGAAAGCATTGTTATTAGGCATACTCACTGGGGATGATAAGAGTTGCAGTCCAACATGACTGCAAAGCACCAGATTGGTAGAGGATGGTTTAAATCATGCACAAACACACACACAACCATCTTAATTTTACACAGTGAATAACTTTTATGAATACCTCCCCTCCCCCTCAATATAACTGGCTAAGGTTTCTGTTGGTTAAAAAAAATAATTCAGTGCAACAGTGAAAGCTATTTGCTTTCTGCATTGGAGTGGAGAGCATTCATTACAAATATTCATCATATGAACACAACAAAGGAAACCCACCCATTTAACCTTCTTTTATTTTCTTGGCTGTTATTCTGCCCAAACCTACTTAAATCCCATTAATTTCAGTGAGATTTAAGTAGCCTAATTGTATTTAGGATTGAAGTTCTTTTAAATAATCTTTTAATTACCAGTTTGGAGGGAATGTGGGAATTAGGACACAGAAAAGTTACTATTGAATGTACACAGAGAAGTTTTGTCCTGCACTTTATAAACAAGGTGGTAATGACATGATCTCTCACACTCCACTTGGTGCTACTCAAAACTCACTGTACTTCCTGCTGGATTCCTCCTCCCTTTCGTTGTTGTTGTTGTTGTTGTTGTTGTTGTTGCTGCTGCTGCTGCTGCTGCTGCTGATGATGATGATGGCTTTCAATAGACAATGAAGAGTTTACTGGAAATGTTTTCCCCCCCGGAAGAGCTATGTTTTGAGAATGGAACTTATCCACTCCAGCTGGGACAAATCTCTGGTTTTATCTTCCAAGCAAAGATCATTTATCCATGTAAATGTTTGTCAAAGGAGGCTTCCTCTGTGGCAATGTGATCTGGGGTTAGTATTAGATGTTTACAGAGCAAGAGATCAAGAAGAAGCATTCCTGCATTGTTAAAGACCATTTTTCGAAGATTCAAGAGAAGGCATTGAAAAAGAGGCAGTTGTGTCTTTTTAAACAGTCAGAACACAGAAGCAGTATAACTTCACTAGCATTGTTGGATTCCCCCCTCCATATTGTTCCAGTCTTTTAAAAAAACCCAATTATCTATAAGACTGCTTTCCCTCCCCAAAATCTGCATACTGAAGCCTTTGTTGACCAACCATGAAATAATGAGAGCAGACACAGTATTTGGGGTTAAACAAGGGCCATCATATTGACCTGAAAACCTATTTAAATGTCTGAGGCCTGGGACTGGGTAAATCAAGAAGGGTGGCAACCTGCTGCAGGTTTAATAATAATAATAATAATTTTTATTTATAGCCCGCCCCTCTGCTAGGCAATCGGGGCGGGTTACAGCATAATTAAAACATAAAGAGTTAAAAACAGACAATCCCAATCCCCTAACCCTCCCACCCCTTAAAATTGAATTAAACTAATATTCTATTAAAAACCATATATAAACTTTAAAACAATATAAACAACAAGGCAGTTTAGCTGAGGCACAGATGTCAACCTATGACACCTCCCCAGCCACCCTTGGACAAAAACACCAGACCCCAATGGCAATCCAAAGAGATTGGTTGATATCTTGGATGGTCTTTTTTGAAAGGCCAATCTATCCTAAGACCCATGACTTCATAAGGGAGAGTAATCTCCCATATCAGCCTCAAGCCCCCCCCCCAGTCCTGTGTCCCATGGAGACAGTTCCAGAGCCCAAACCTCCACCACAAAGGGGTGCCAAATTGTTCACTGATCTCATATCTTCTCCCCCAATCACCTGCCAGATGTTTGCCTATTTTATCGGCCAAAGAAGGATATTAGAGTTGCTCCACCAATTATCTCACAGGCTCCATGTCTGCATATTCTGTGAGCAGCCTGGAGAATCTGGGTGACTTTGAAGCTACCCTGAAGTCTCCCTGATACCTGGATACTCCAGAGAGGAGCAGGGGCAGCTGTTTGCACATGCATCCTGCTGTGCTGTTCCACCACTGTCTTTGCCAGTGTGAGTTGCTCCCTTTGAGGCTGAAAACCAGGTGCCTAGAATTGATTGCATGGATGGGCACCTTGTTCTGACCTCAGAGGGAGCAACTTGCACGACTGGCAGTGGCACTAGATGGCACAGCAGGGCGCATTGTACATAGCCATTCAGAGTCGCCTCATAGGGCTCTGGATCTTCTGAGATGACCAGGAGCAAAAGGGGACTTTTAGAAATCTGTGTTAATACAGTCAGCCCTCTTCTTCTCATGGACTTGAGATCTGCAGACTCAAATATTCATGGAGGGGTGACCTCTTTTAACTTTAATGGGGCGCATGCCAGTGGGCATGCGCCCCATTCAAGCCTATGAGGCTTGAATATTGGCAACTCTCTGTTTTTGCGGAGTAGTTGGGTCTGGAATGGATTCCCCATGAAAACAGAGGACCAACTGTACCACTGGTTACATGTTGAACTGGCCATACAACATCTGGACAGTTCAAACCAGAAGCAGGGATTGGGCCCTGCGCTGTCTGGACTAATCACCATGAGGACAGTGGGGGGGGGATGTGTTATTTGGCCTTTGTGGGCATGGCCAGGGTCTTCTAGAAAGGTCTGATTAGAGGAAATTAAGATCTTTCTTAATTTCGTTAAACTTTTAAATAGGTTTATCACTCTTCCTTTGATAAACTTTTTTTAAATTGAGGAATAACAGTTATAAATTGATTTCAAGCAACCATGCAGATTAATGTTTATTGTTTGTTAACTATTTCATCTATGATATTGAAATTAAAAAGAAATGATTGAAAAAGTTGTAACAAAATGAAGCAGCTTCAGTACATTTATTTAATTGATTAACTCAATCTGAAATGTCAGCATTAATTCAATTCCAGAGTGAATTTGTAAAGTGAACTATAACTGGCCAATAAATTGTACAATCCCCAGCTGTTTCCTTATTCAAAACTTTGTTTTCTTGGATTTTGTTTTCCAAAACATCATCTTGGTTTTTTGATTAGCTTGTCAGGGCTGTAGAATTGCAATATTTTGGTCACAACATCAAGAATACTTACTCAATAATAGTTCTTTTGGGATGATTTGTGTTAAGAGCTGTCGAAGTTAGTGATAAGTGTCAGAGCTTGTTTGATGAAAGAAAGCAGAAACATTAGTGCAAGTTGCTGATTTGGCAAATCTCACAAAGCTTGAGCAGGGTCCCAAATTTGAAAGCTCCTTTTTGCTACAACTTCTCCCTGGCCACCAAATGCACTAACACCTCACTCCACTCAGTCACTCTGTCCCAAAATGGCACCACTCCAAGCCACAAATGTGATGCCCTGCACCCAAGCCTTGTGAGAACTTCCTAACTACTATTACTATTGAAATACATGGCTAAGGGAGTGAGTTCATGTGGTGAGGTGAAGAGCAGTATACACCACCCCATGAAGCAATCACCATAGCTATGTGGTAGTTTTAAGAGTCCCTGAAAAGAAATTTCATGCAATCCTCATCCCTACCATAGTCCTAAAGGACACTAGTTCCCTTTGTCTTTCTTGCACACCAGTAATTTGACTGAAAGCCCCCCTGCTATCCCTTTTCCACCTCACTTTCCCCCTGGATCTTTCCACTCCCCCTGGGGGGACATGCCACCCACTTTGGGAATCACAGGGCTACAGTCTCAATGATCTATTTTAAATCATAAATGAAATCCATCAATAGAAGAACACCTTTGGTTTTATCAAAGTTGTGTCAATATTTACTGAGAAGTATCCCTAAAGGCACCAAATCCCTTCTGATTTTAGAAATAAAGCAGGGTCAGTCCTGGTTACTACTTGAATGAGAGGATGCCAATTAACAGCAGGTGTTGCAGGCTATATTTCAGAGGAAGGAGCTGGCAAAACCATCTCTGAATATTTCTTGCCTAAGAAAATCCTATGAAATTCATGAGGTCACCTTAAGTTGACAGGTGATTTGAGGGCACACACACACGTATGAACTTATTAAGGTCTTTTAAATTTTACCTTGTAAAATCACAATGAAAATGCAATCACAAATCTGATATATTAAACCATACAATGAATGTATAAGATTTTTGTGGGTTTTTCGGGCTGTGTGGCCATGTTCTAGAAGAGTTTCTTTCTGACGTTTCGCCAGCAACTGTGGCTGGCATCTTCAGAGAATGTATAAGAATTTGATTTTTGATTTACATTAATTTGATGTAAAATTAAAATGCAGTTAGAGAGCCACTGTCTTGAATCATGAAACTCTCTGAGTGACGCTGGGCTCTATCTCTCAGCTTCATCAACTTTACAAGGTTTTTATAAGGATAAAGTGGGGAGGATGAGAGACATATGTGTCATCTTGGTCTCACTGGCATCTTAATAACTAAGGTCAGAATTCTGTATAGAAATTGTTTCCATAAATGGACTTACACATGCAGGAATTAGAACTGGGCTGTTTTATAATGTCCATTTTCAGTAGAAAAAAGAGAAAGGGAAAGGTAGTCCCTTGACATGAATGTCTAGTCGTAACCAACTGTAATGGGTAGTGCTCATCTCCGTTACTAAGCCGAAGAGCCGCTGTTAATTGTGCCAGCACAATGGGACTGGTGCACATTGATCCTATTGTGGCTTATAGAACATAGGGTATGTTTAGCCTGGAGAAGAGAAGGTTAACAGGTGATATGATAGCCTTGTTGAAATAATTGAAGGGGTGTCATATTGAGGATGGAGCAAGCTTGTTTACTGCTGTTGCAGAGACTAGGACCCGGAACAATCGAGCCAAAGTACAGGAAAAGAGATTCCAACAAAACATTATGAAGAACTTCCTGACAATAAGAGCGGTTTGACAGTGGACAGTGCTCCCTCAGAGTGTGGTGGAGTCTCCTTCTTTGGAGGCTTCTAAACAGAGGCTGGATGGCAATCTGTTGGGAGTGCTTTGGTTGTGTATTCCTGCATGGCAGGAGGTTGGACTGGATGGCCCTTGTGGTCTCTTCCAACTCTATGAATCTATGATTTAAATGCTCCATCTTCAGTATTACATCTTTTCAAATATTTCAACAAGGCTATCACATCACCTCTTAACCTTTTCTTCTCCAGGCTAAATGTACCCAGCTCCCAAGCCTCTCCTCATGGGCTATGGTTCCCAGACCTTTAACCATTTCAGTTTCTCTCCTCTGGACATATGAATGTCTCTTTTCAGCTTCAATCTGGTAAGGTGTTTAGTGCTTGCTTTCAATTATACTTTAAATGACAAGTTAGTGTAAGTTATTTCCCCCTTCCAGCATAAATGTAACTGAATTATATTTTGAAACTTTAACTGAAACTAGACTAAAGATTAACTAAACACATTAACTGCTTTCTACTAACTGTACTAACTGTAAAATCTGGGCCCAAGACATGGGGAAATTATTCCCCCCAGCAACACTTAGATGGCATGACGGAATTTTCATTAAAATAAAGTAAAACAAAATTAAATAACAACACAGAATAAACATTTACCAAAAAATGTAGTTGAGGACTGCATGCAGCTGCCAGTCTATAACTGGCCCACCGCCGATGCTGTAATTAATCCCTTTCACTCCAGCTTAGAAGTACTGACCAAACATGGTGAAACATGCATAGGACTGCAGGAATAAACATGCATAGGACTGCAGAGTTAGAGACCTACAGCTTTCTGTTATTGACACTGCTCATAAATTGCAAGACTTGCACAGAACAGTCAGGCATCTAGAACAGGTCTCCCTCCTGTCATCAGAAGTGTCATCAGATGCTAAAGAGGTCAAGAAAACATAGCTTAGTGGGTTAGCTTGCTGTACATGTTTTTAAAATATTTTCTTCAGTTATATTATGGACTAGGTTGGGAAACTCCCCAGAGTTTGACTGAACTCCAGGATTGCACAATTTCTTTTTCCTCCACTGGCCCCTAGAATGTGAAAAATCCTTCTTGGAGTGTTGACTTATTTCTGTGTAAACAGAAATGTGGTGTTCAGTACTTGAACTAAAAATAGATGAGATTGTGAGATACTTTAATAGAATGCAAGTTGCAATCAAAAATGAGTCAATTGGAATACCTGGGGGAAACAATTTTGCTTCAAATATTCTAAAAGCATTGGCCATACTGACAGGGGAATTCTGAAAGCTGTAGTCCCAAAAGTCACTTTGCAAAGATCTGCCCATTCTATGGAGATTACTACATGCAGCTTTTAAACTATTATAGCTAAAAAACAAAACAAAACAGTTTTGGTAATTGTTATCACATGCTGCTGCCTCCGACTTGAAGCTGCTATGTCACAGAATTGCACTTAGGGCATCCCTTTTCATTTGCAGAGGAAACTTGTCAATGAGCTCGCAATGGCACAAGTTCCCAGATGCAAAGCATTGCTGCTAGGACAGTTGTGATATTGGCAGTCACAATGGCAGTGTCTCCTCCTCTCCTCTTGCTATTCCTGAGCAGACTGATTCCCCCTTTTTTTCCTATTTATTTTCTTCAGATTTTAAAAAAATCTATCACAGTAGTTTGGTAAGGCACTTGAGTTCTTTGGGTGATTATTCTAAATGTCCCCTCCCTTCATTGCCAATATCAGCATTTCAACTATGGCAATTAAAATGGAATCATAGCACTATAATTGTGTAGTATGAAAGGACCCCGGGTCTTATTGGATTTCTTGTCCTCCCACACCATGAAACCTATCTATTCTTCACCACGAAACCTGAAATAATACCTGTTTACAATTACCAGTAATATTACAGGGATCAACAAGGCACCTAATGTCTATAAAAGAAGTAACCCCTCTTTATCTCTGACATTTATTTTTAACAAATAATCTTGAGCCACAACACTGTATGAAACAAAGCACAATTAATGACTCCTTGAAAAGATACAAGAAGAGAAATAATATGGGAAAAAAGAGGGGATTGTTGTAACTTCCCTGTTTTTGTTGTTTTAGCTTCCTATTCTTGGTAGCTTATTCTGGAATTTGCAGCTTGCCTGCCTATTGTGGCTTCTCTGGGAATCCTGTTCATTTTATATATAGAATTGTGCTTACAGCTTTGTGTAGAAGAAGCCACAGGAAGGGTTAGCTAGTTCTGGAATGTGAAGAATGGTTTCTTCAAATATGTCTAAGTTTAGGAATCAGCTAATATGATTTTCAGATGTCCAAATGACTTACTTATACCCCATAGGGAGTATATTAAATATACTGTATAAACACTATGGTATAAATATTGCATGCCTTTATTAAATATTCCTTTGACCATATGTGAAATTCATGTCATCAAAAATAATAATTAAGTTCAGACTTGCTTAAGTAGAATACATGCTGTTAGCTGCAGCATGACGCCTGTGATTTTCAGCATATTTATTAGGACCATTGAATTCTGGGGATGCTACTTTTTAAGAAAACACACTGAGAATGGCATTTTTGCTTCAACTTACTGTGGAGACTCCATAATTTATACCTTGCTACACTATATAAATCATTAAACATGGTGAGAACCTCTCCACATCAAGAACCGTATTTTTGGATATGCAGATAACGGTTGCTCACATTTTGTACCACATATCTGTACCTGCTGTACTTGCTCATTTGTGCCTTCATTGAACAATGTAGCCATTTAACACAAGGTGTGCATAACACAACCAATGCCAAATGCCACATGTAGAGATTTATATTATGCAATCCTGATATGGGATCTGGACAGATGTTTTCTCCCTCTACCTTATCTAGAAGTTTGGAGTATGGGAAATCTGCTTCAAATACTCTGGGATCTTTTCCAACAGGGTTGCCACTGTTTTTAAAACTTTAAAAAAGGTTTCCTTTTTTTGGCCACAGTGATGTTATGCCTTCTGTTTTTATCACCTCAGGATATTTTCCTAAAGGAAACACTAAAGTGCCAGCAATTTGTTTCATCCCATTAGATATTGTTTGGTATTTTACACAATGAGTACTTCCAATATACTGGTATATTTACAGAAGAGTCCTGGAATAGCATGCAGAAATATTCTTACACACACCCACATACAACACATCTCTTTCTAAATGCTGCTGTTTTACCTTTCTTGTGCTGTTGTTATGTGCCTTCAAGTTGACACTAGCTTGTATGGACACTATCGTGGGATGTTCTTGGAAAGATTTATTAGAGGTTTGCTATTGCCTTCTTCCAAGGCTGAAAGAGTATGCCTTGCCCAAGGTCCTTCAGTGACTTTCCATGGCTGATCCTGGTCTCCTGGAGTCCTAGTTCAACATCCACTGCACTTTCCTGGCTCCTGGTATATCCTAGGAAAGGAATCTTTGGGGTATGAAGGCCATCCTGCAGGCTTGAGGCAGCCACCTGAGGAGGCAGATGATAAAGGATTTGAGGGAGACATCAGAACCCTCTGGATATTCCCCACAATTGGAAGACAAAGCTGTATAGCTATCACACTTATCTGAACCAGACAGGCTCCTGTCCTCAGGTGAGGTAGGCAATATTGTTCAGTTATCAGTGTAGAACTAAAATTCATCTGTCATATTGATTGCCTTGGAAAAATAGGGGTGGCTGGGGGAGACATTGTCCTTTACCTCAGGAAGCAAAATGTCTTGAGCCATGCCTGACAACACACATGATCTCTGTTACCCTTGTAGCTGTTCACATGGATGCACCATTGTGTGAACCACACAGGGATATGTCATAGCACTGGGCTTAGTACTGTTGTTTTTTTGTTGGCACACTACATACAGACCCTATGAGATGTTGGCAAATTGCATTATTTATAATTATTTTGTTTATTTATATCCTGCTTTTCTCCCAGTATAGGGACTCAAGGTGGCAAACACCAAATTTAAAACAGTACAAATTAAAAACAACACAAAAGTATTAAAAAATTGTAAATGTAAAATTTAAGAACAAACAGTTTAATAGTTAAGGACATTATACATTAAAAATATTAAAATGCAGTAAGAATGTACTTGTTTCTCAAAGACAAGTCATGCCAGACTAATCTGATCTCCTTTAAAAAATAAAATACAATTGCCAGCTTGGTAGATGACAGGAATGCTGTGGATGTAGCATATCTCGATTTCAGTAAGGTCTTTAACAAGATCCCCCATAATATTCTGTCAAACAAGCTAGTAAAATGTGGGCTAGACAATGTTACTGTTAGGTGGATTTGTAATTGGCTGACCAGTCGAACCCAAAGGGTGCTCACCAATGGCTCCTCTTCATCTTGGAGAGAAGTGACCAGTAGGATGCCACAGGGATCTGTCCTGGGCCCAACATATTTAGAGAACCTTCTTATGAAATTTACAGATGACACCAAGTTAGGAGGGGTAACTAATACCCCAGAGGACAGGATCAACATTCAAAATGACCTTATTAGATTAGAAAACTGGGCCCAAACTAGCAAAATGAATTTCTACAGGAAGAAATGTAAGGTACTGCATTTTGGCAGAAAAAAATAAAATAAAATGCACTAATATAGGATGGGGGACACCTGGTTTGACAAAAGTAAATGTGAAAGGGATCTAGGAGTCCTAGTAGACCACAAGTTAAACATGTGTCAACAGTGTGATGCTGTAGCTAAAAAACCCAATGCGATTCTAGGCTGCATTAATAGAAATATAGTGTCTAAATTGAGGGAAGTAATAGTACTCTATTCTTCTCTGGCCAGACTTCACCTGGAATACTGTGTCCAGTTCTGGACACCATAATTAAAAAAAGATATTGACAAGCTGGAGGTGTCCAGAGGAGGTTCACTAAAATGGTGAAAGTTCGGGAAACCATGCCTTATGGTGAAAGGCTTAGGGAGCTGGGTATGTTTAACCTGGAGAAGAGAAGGTTAAGGGGTGATATGATAGCCCTGTTTAAATATTTGAAAGGAAATGTACTTCTGAAGGCTTCCTTTTGAAAGGTAAGGCATGCTCAGGCTGGCCAAGGCTGCTGCCAACTGTGGCCAGTGGTGGGTAATGGCTTCCATGGCTGCCATGGTAGTGGTTTCCATGGGCTTTATTTCTGAACTTTAGAGGAGCTATCCAACCTTAATCCTCAAATAGATCCAGCACCTTGGATAGTATAGAACATAGAGCAGATTCATTGACTGACAAAGAAACCACCAGCTGCCCATTGTCTTAGAAATACTGCCTTTGAAAAGTTCTCAGAAACTTCACTTCACCCAAGAGCTGCAGCCAGATTGTTAACTGAATGTGGTTACAGGGAGCACACAACTCCCTTGTTGCAACAGTTGCACTTGCCAAATATTTTGGACTACAACTCCTGTCATTCCTAGTCATCACAGCCTCTGATTTGGGATCAAGAAAGCAGTTGCCCATAGTATCTGGAGGATACTGGATTCCTTATCTCTGCCCCACATGAGTCGTAAGAATGAAAGCTTGGAAGTAATAAGTTGCAAATAACATAGTTTCCTCTAACAAATTACTTGTTTTGTAAAGACAAAGTACCAAAATTGCATTTCAAAAGCAACACAGCAAGAAGGAATTGAGCTTTAATGGATTAACATTTTGCAGTTGTTTACAAACTTTACTTTTTAAAAGGACATTTAAAAAGGATATTTTAGAAGGTAATATGAGTGGTGTGTGAATGGTCTTTGAAAATGCCTTTCCATGTGCATTTTTATATCAGTTGTGTCATGCATTTTTTTTAAAAAACAGTCTCATTAAACCTCAAACCATGGGGATCAGTGCTTCTTAGGTTATCTGATGTGGGAAGCTAGCCATTTTTTCCACAGTGTGTTAGGGACTGGTGACAGAGGTGTAGCTGGCAGAGGGAGAGAGAGTATTCCCCCCAAAATAAGAATTCTGTCCTCTCTCCTCATGTTTTTTTCCTTTAGTCTTCAAATTTATATTAATACAGTAACTTAAAACTTCTGTTGAGTATTTAGAATTATGTTTCAGATAGCCAAAGAAAAGGGGCAAGTAATCCTATGAGGTCACCATAAGTAGAAAATGACTTGGAGGCATACAATATATATGAGTTCTATGTGTGAATAATTTTCAGTGACTCACTCTTAGCAATGATGGAAATTTGGGGAATGAAAGAAAATTTCATTGTGGAGGGCAGAATTCTCATTTGGAGTGCAATAGCAGGCATCATTGCTACTATTCTTTGCTTTTCCTGGAAACTCGTAAGGGACTGGCAGCTGATGGTCTGTGGACTGGCACCAGTCTTTGGACCACCAGTCACACTGATGTAGGTTTTACACCAAGAACAACCACATTGGAAGTGTAGAAGTGCACATTCTAGGGCAGGGGTCAGCAACCTACGGCCCGCGGGCTGCACCCAGCCCGCCGGCCCCTTCCACCCAGTGCTCCTGCCGCCATGCACTCCCGCTGCGCGCTGCTGTGAGCATCACGGCTGCCATTTTGTTTGCCAGAATGGCGGCCACGACTCGTTTGTGCATGTGCAGGAGTACTGCACATGCGCAAACAAGTCGCGGCTGCCATTTGGGAAACATGCATGGTAGCGGCGGCGGCAGCAGCAGTGGGGCGTGTGCGTGCACTGCTATTCCCCCCCCTGGCCTGCTGGAAGACCTGGGGACCAGAGACCGGCCCCAGGTAAGCTAATGTTGCCGACCCCTGTTCTAGGGTCAGAATAAAACATATAAATAAAATCCATTTTACATATACAGGTATACCTCAATTGAGAAAGCCTCAGACAAAGAAGCTCCTTTTTACAAAGTCTGTTTAGACCTGCCCAGCTCCCCTTTTTCTTCTTATCTTCTGTCTAACTGGAAGTGATTTTTTTTCCCCTAGTAGGTCAGCCTTGGGAAAATGACGAAGGAGGGCTGCAGAAATAGCCAATTTGAACCCCATTTTGGTAGAAAGGAGAGATATAAATCCAATAATTAAATAAATACAGACTTTTGATATTCAATTTCAGCAGCATGTCCACAATAAACAATGAAATAAATAAAGCTTGAGCTGAGAAAGAGTGGAATTCTGCTCTAGTCAATCCTACTGCAGCTATGTGTCCCTGCTTACAACAGGCAAGTCAACAGCAACCACCTCCAGAATCACTTACTGAGGATGCATGAACAGCAAAACAGAGAAAAGGGAACAGTAGATGAGCCTGCCTCACTAGCTAACTCCGCCTGTTAAAAGAAAAGCATAAATCCATACATTTGATCACCAAAATGGAAATCAAAAGAACGTGGAGACTGGTGAAAGAAAAAGTCATGCTTGGATTCATTTTGGAAGAAAACCTGAAGTGGTCTCTGGAAGGTTCAAAATATTTCATTTACTTATGCAATGCTTGTCTGAACTGATGGTTCAATTTTACATGTGCATATTGCTAGTTTTGGATAAAAAGCATTGTTGGATAATTTTGAATAAAAAACATTGTTGAAGCAAGCTGAGTTGCTCTTGTTTTTCATGGAGCAGGAACCTATCCCTATTCATTTTATGTTATTTCTGACTCTGGTACCAGATTTTCTGTTAGAGAAGTAATGCCCTGGAACAAATCTATTTATGTGGCATACCTGTATTCACCAAAATGGCAAAACCACCTCTGAGTAATCCTTGCCAAAGAAAACCCTATGAAATTAATAGGGCCACCATAGGTCAACAGGCAACTTGCACACACACACCCTACCCTTGTATTCCCCTATGTTGGCAGAGTTTATTCCACCACTCAGATATTTCAATATTTTGGGAACTTTTTGGCAAGGAAAGACAGGGTAGTGTAGAACAGAAGGACAGGAAAGATGTGGAGACTGGGTGGGCAAGTAGGATTGGCACAGAAAAGTATCCAAGGAAGAGAAGAGCAAGTCATTTTTTCTGAGTCATCACCAACATTCCTAGATGTTGACAAACTTCTTTGAGTTTTCCTTACTGCTGCGATGGGGAAATAATACCTTAAAAAACAAAACAACAGAAAACAGGAGAGTCTTCAGAATACCACTTTCTTGAATAGATAACAGCTCTTGCACTTTGTAAATCTGCAAAAATTTGAAATACCAAAAGCCCAGATTCTGATCACCCACTGAATCTCTGAAATGTTTTAAGCTTTTAATCATCCATCCCTTCACCCATTTCTCATTTTTGCCATTCTTCACCAAAATTGAGCCTTGTAATCTATCAGAAGCTACTTGTTCCTCTTGCCAAACTCTTCCACAACACCAGATTTTAAATTTAAGAATCTTCAGTACTAATTTCTTGTACTGAAATTGGAATTTATGATAACTAATAGCTAATAATAATTAATAGCCCACCAATGGTGCTACATTTCTGTGGTGGTGGGACTGCATGCTCCTGTGAGGTAAGAGGCTATGCTGATGGGTCTTCCATGTCAGACAGGCTTTTGCTGAGGAGCCAAACTAAGGGCCTCTGCAGACGGTGCAGAGGCACGGAAAGGGAGGGGCAGCTGCACAGCGGCTGCCTCAACCCCTCCCCAAGGACATCATCAGGGCACGCGCCGTTATGCATGGTGCATGCCCTGAATACATCCTCCCGGCACAGTGTCTTCATGCGCTGCGCTGGAAGAGGCACAGAAGAGTTCCTTCTGCTGGCTCTGGAAGGTCCAGCATTTTAGCACTCCTTTCAGGGCCGGCAGAAGGGAGGATTGGGGCCGAGGTGTGGGGCAGCCTCAGACTCAATCCTCCACTTCCCAGGGCGGCCCATGGCCGCCCGTCTGCATCCTCCCTCAGTGGACTAAAGAGCTACTGGGCAGCAGCAGTAGTGGAGGATGACATTGGCAGAGGATCTCTGAGACAACAGCACTGACACCACTGTGCAGTATTGTGCAGAAGGCAATGATAAGCCACTCCTGGAAAGTTTTACCTTTAAAGACCTATAGTGAGACAATCCAAAATGAACAAGGGATAGTGCCACAAAATGGACCCCCCCCTAGGTTGGATGGCACTAAATGAGCTACTTGGGTAAAGCACAGGACAGCTATGAGTAAGTCTGTGGCTAATGATGCAATTGAACTCAAGCCAAATGGATGTTCAGTTCTGATATTCTCAAAAGTGAAAGTAAAGTCCAAAGCTGCACAACACATATGATAGAAATATGAAATGTGAGAGGCATGAATCAGGGGAAGATAGACATTGTAAAGCAAGAAATGGAGTGTATAAACATTGCAATGCTTGGGGTGAGTGAGCTAAAGTGGACAGGAATGCAACATTTTGAGTCATATGATTACAGAGCAAATGAAAATCTAAAAAAGAAATAGGGTGGTGTTAATAAAGAGAAGAGATGTAGCAAAAACAGTCAAAGGATATAACACAAAGCCTGACTGAATAATATCAATAAGACTTCAGGGAAATATGATCATAATCCAGATTTATGTTCCAACTACAGAGGCAGAAGAAGGAGAAATTGGAAGACTCTATGTGGGAGTTAAAGAGGAAATTGATCAAAATAGATCTTGTTGCTTACCATTGGCAACTGGAATGCAAATGTAGGAAACAGATGAGAATCAAAGACAGTAGGAAAATTTGGCCAAGGATCAAGAAATTAAGTAGGAGAGAGATTGATTGAATTTTGTGAGGCCAATAGTTTTCTTCACCACAAACACATTCTTCAAGCAACCAAAGAGGTGACTACATCCAACCAATGCAGAAATAAAGTAGAGTACATAATTGGAAACAAAAGAGGGAGAAGCTCTATTCTTTCTGCAAAAATAAGACCAGGAGCAAATTGTGGCACAGATCATAAACTGCTAATAACCTTTGATTGTGTAGACTGTGAAACACTATGGATCTCTGTTTAAAAAATGGCTATGCAACAACATTTGAGTGTGCTGATGTATAATCTGTACACAGGACAAGTGGCTACAAGCAGGACTAAATACAGAGAAATTGAATGGTTTCCAATTGGTAAGGGAGTCAGACAAGGCTGCATTTTATCACCCTGTTTAACTGGTATGCTGAGCATATGCATAAAGCAGGATTAGACTGGGAGAAAGTTGTGAAAATTTGAGGAGGGAACATCAACAATTTAGGATATGCAGCTGACACTATACTACTAGCAGAAAGTAACAAAGACTTGACACGATTACTGAAGAAAGTCAACAAAGAAAGTGCAAAGGCAAGCTTACAGATGAACATAAAAAAACAAAAAACAAAAATAAAGACCACAGATGATCTACAAATTTTAAAAAGTAGACAATGAAGACATTGGACTACTTCAAGATTTTGCATGCCTTGGTTCAGTCATTAATCAGAATGGACACTGCAGTCAAGAAATCAGAAGAAGACTAGGGACTTTATCACATGGAGAAATTCCGTACAGAAACAGGATTTAAAAGGTGGGGAAAACCACAAAAGTGGGTAGATTTTCACACACATTGATGTTAAACTGTGCTTAACCCAAACAAAAAGTAGTCAAAAGCCACTTCTTTTTACTTTTGGGACTTTCTTGAAAGTGTTTGTTGTTGTGTGCTTTCAAGTGTTGTGTGCTTTCTTGAAGTGTTTGTTGTTGTGTGCTTTCAAGTTGTTTCTGACTTATGGCAACCCTGCAATGGGTTTTCTTGGCAAGATTTGTTCAGAGGAGGTTTGCCATTGCCTTCCCCTGAGGCTGATTGATTGGGACATGTCCAAGATTACCTGATGAGTTATATGGGTGAGTGGGGAATCCAACCCTGGTCTCTGGCACTCAAACCACTATGCCACAAGATGTATAATTAAATACTAAAGTTAGGATTGTCCATGCTATCATATTTCCAATGTCTATGTATGGCTGTGAAAACTGAACAGTGAAGAAAGCTGAAAGGAAGAAAATCAACTCATTTGAAATTTCATGCTATAGAAGAGTTCTACAAATACTGTTGACCACTAAGAAGACAAATTAATGGGTCCTAGAACAAATCAAACCTGAACCCTTCCTAGAAGCCAGTTAAATGGAGACTGTCACACTTTGAACATATGATGAGAAGACATAACTCACTAGAAAAAACAGTGATGCTTGGCAAAGTAGAAGGCAGTAGTAAAAGAGGAAGACCACATCACAAATGGATAGACTCAATCAAGGAAGCCACAGTCCTGAGCCTGCCAAATAAGTAAGGCTAATGATTTGAGGTGACTTGAAAATCTATCACTCATCAAGCTGCTGTAAATTGAAGTCAACTTGACTGCAGTTAACAAAAACAATAGCTAATAGAGAGATAACTGATAATAGCCCTATCCACTGTTGTGTAAAAGTGTACAGGCCACTTGCAGAAACAGGAATGTCATTATGACACCCCCTCCCATCACATGCCTGGTCAAGTCCTTCACCCCTGATATCCTCATGTTGATTGATGATGCCTGTAAAGCAGAAACTAGACTCATGTGGCTCTTTAGAGTGGTTGAACTCTAACATAGAGTTGCAAACCTGAACTCAAAGCATGGGACAGGAGAAGGGCAACAAGCAGGATCCTTTAGAACAGGGGTAGGCAACCTTTCCCCTTTAAGGGCCGAGGGACTTCAGCTCCCAGAATCCCAGGAGCTATTGGCCAACATGGGACTATTGGCCAACATGGCTGAGGCTTCTGGGAGCTGAAGTCCCTCGGCCCTTAAAGGGGAAAGGTTGCCTACCCCTGCTTTAGAAGCTGAAATGTGCTGTTCACTTGGCCTCATATAAATATCACTAATGGGTCACAGTCCTATGCTAAATATAACATAAGAACTCCATCAAATGTTCTACAGAAGCACAGAAAGAGGATGTACTTCTTGTGGGGCACATTCTGTTCCCATGTTGAACAACAACAAAGAACAAACGTGCCCTCTCTTTGGATGAGAACTGCAAGGGGGGAGATCAGGGAGAGGAAGCACGAATCATTCATGCTTCCTCCATTGCCCCCTTTCTGGAAGACCTAAAGCTGATCTTGGTGTGGGTCAATTTGATATAGAAAATGAAGATATTCCAAGAGTCCCCTATTTCTTTCTGTAAAATTCTTCATTTTGTGAACAATGCATCTTTAATATTGGCCTCATTGAAGAGATCCTTCAATTCCTAGAATGCAAAGATACAAAAGTGTTTTTGGAAGGAAAAGGAGAGGCATGGAAGCATGAAGTACAAGACATTTGCTTTTAGGGTGGACACTTATTATTGCCAAACAAGGAAACAAAGAAAATGTATTAACAAAAGAAGGCAAAAGGAGCCACAGAATTGGAGAAAATGTGCAAATTGGGAAATTATTAATATAACTTAAACAAAAAGAAATGCCTGAAATGTACCAGATCATGTAAGCAGAATCGGTCTTGGTTAGTACTTGGATGGGAGACTGCCAAGGAACACTAGGTGCTGTAGGCTATATTTCAGAGGAAGGAGCTGGCAAAATCACCTCTAAATATTCCTTGCCTAGGAAAACTCTATGAAATTCCTGGGGTTAGCATAAAATGAGTTGAAGCTACACACACACACCATGTCTCTACACTGTAGACATGACTGTGAGCAGGTGACCCACATCGTTGTTCATTTGGTCTGCTGCCCAAGTGCTAACTGTGGATGGTTCAAGATTCCTGTTTTGCCTTTTTGTGGTTCATCTTTAAGGCAGATTTTCCCCCCTTGAAATTCAGGTGCTCATCACATAAAGGACTTCAAATAAATCCAACTGCTCTACAAAGGCAGAGATTGACTTCAGCCAAGTAGGCCCCATGGCCAAACTGCACACATTTCCAGGTTTCTTCCCATCACTGCCATGGTCAGGACTATTCATGACAGCATTAAAAACTATATATATATATTCCATATTAGAAATGGTCTCCTCCTCTCTTATTTCTTTCAAGCTCTGTTTCTAACAAGGAGAAACATCACTGTACTGTTTATGTCTCCTGAGTTTTCTGCACAGCTACTCTATCAGCAATTCCTTGTAATGGCTTTGAAAGTGTGAGTGCAGCCCATTCAAGCAGAGAGGAATGTGTGAATCTTTAGTGTTGGTTCTTTGTTCAGCCTGGAAATGTCTCCATGCAATTAGTGAAGAGCAGAAAGACTGGGTTATTGAGACAGACTTCTTTTATCAAACTTTGGAAGAAAGCAAGGGAGTTATGGATTATTTCAGCTTCTACATCTGGGAAGGTCAAGTCAGTTGAAAGACCTGATAACTTTCTCAGGTACCTGAAGATGAAACCACAAATCCTTGTTATCTGTCTTACTCTGTTATCTTTGGCATTTGCCTTTGACTGTAATACCATCAGGATTGTTCTTTTTTGTTTCTCAGAATACTCTCCTATAAGAGATGATGCATTGCCCTTCCTTCCTTCCTTCCTTCCTTCCTTCCTTCCTTCCTTCCTTCCTTTTTCATTTTCCTCCAGTAACAATGCATTTCTTTAATCCACAAGACAGTGATACCTTTATTGGTTATTGGTATCAGTGTCATAGATTTTGGATGTTATTGTACTTTGCTGCATGGCCAACATGACTACCCCTGAATATGTTTTTTGAATGTATTTCCTTATTAGCAAGACTTAAGGAAAAATGGGATGAAAACACAGAAGCTATATGATCGCTCTTCCTGACTTTTCCCCTCTTTTTTTTTTTGCAAGAGCTGCTTTTGAGGGAGACAAGTGTGATTTCCAAAAAGGGATAAGGCCAATGTCAGAACAATTCTTGTCCTGAAGGAAGGTATGTGTAACCTATTACTGCTCTTCTCCCCCAACCCCCCCACCATGTGCACTTTTCTGGCAGACGCCCTTGAGCATTTGAGAGACGGATGTGAGAGAATTTTCAGTCTATTGGAAAACAACCCAACTAAACATAACAGATTACATCAGCTCAGGCTTTTCAATTCCTGGATGGCAGTAGCAGTGCTAATCCAACCTTCATCCTGGATTTCGCAAAGTAAAACAAGGGAGGCTGGCAAGAGGACAGATTGAGGAAATTGACGACTGCAGGCCTTGTGGGCAATAGGCTGTATAAAGCTCAAAAACCTGTAGGCTGGTCTTCAGCTACTACTTTGGGTTCTTTCCTGCTGCGCCCCAAAGCAGAAGACCTCAGGACTGAATTTTTTCAACCTGTTCCTTGGAGTGAACTGTGTCATTATTACTAAAAGACATGAATGGTTTTCTGGTCTTCATTTTATTTCTGGTACCCATGCATGTTGGAACTACCTGGAGTGCAAAATATGCAGTAGACTGCCCTGAATCTTGCAACAGCAATGAATGTAAAAACCCTCTGCACTGTAAGCGAACAGTGCTGGATGACTGTGGCTGCTGCAGGGTCTGTGCTGCAGCTTTGGGGGAGACTTGCTACCGGACTGTTGCAGGTATGGATGGTGTCAAATGCGGCCCTGGACTGAAGTGCCAATTTTTTTCTGAAGAGGATGATTTTGGTGATGAGTTTGGTATCTGCAAAGGTAAAGAATGTTCACTGGATAAAATGCTTGCCATTACAATGTTGGTGATACTGATAATGATGATGCATCTATATTGACTGGGGATGGCTCCTATTTAGATTGGGGACAGCTCCTGAAAACATATGTGTACCTTCAAGGTGACTGAATTTCATAAGGTTTTCCTATGTATAAAATACTCAGAGGTGCTTTGCTATTGCTTTCTTCTGAAATATAGAGCACCTGGAATCCACTGGCGGTCTCCCACCTAAGTAGAGCTGACCCTGCTTAGCTTCCAAGATCAGACAGGATCTGGTACCCTCAGAGGATACCCATGTATAATTTCATTTAAAGGTAACTGTCACTCTATGATTTTTGGGAAGGCAAAATTCCTCTGAAGTGAAAAAAACAAAAACCTTCCCCTGATAGGATAATAGTTATCATTAACATGAATAATGCCTTGAGTTTAAGGTAGGTCATGTTTTTTGTGTTGATATAGTTATGGTTGCCAATTTGAATAGCTTTTAAAAGGAATTAAATGTATGAATATCATAAGACAATGTGACTCATTGGGAAAAAATGATTATGCTTGGTATAGTGGGAAGCAGTAGAAAAAGAGTGAGACCACACTACAGGTGGATTGACTCAATCTAAGAAGCCACATCTCTGAGTCTGTCAAGACTTCCATGGGGTGGTTATTGATTGGGGCTCTTGGGGGTCTCTCATGCCTAGATTCTCCACAAATTGAAGCTGACTTCACAGCAAATAACAACATTATTTGAAAATGGGCCATTAATGGCTATAAATATGGATGATTATATATTACCTGCAGTATCTAAGGCAGTGTATCAGTTCACTTGATGTATAGCTGTGGAGCATGGGTGGGAGGATATACTTACACTCATATTCTGCTTGTGACCATTCCAAAGGCAACTGGTTGGTCATTATGTGACCAGAGTTTTGGTCTAGATAAGCCTTGATCCTGCATACTATTATTGTGTTCTTATATTTTGCTTGGAGAGTGTCACCTAACAAGCCCAGGAAAGCCATGGCTGAAGATTTAAGCTATCACCATTGAACCTACTGCAGCTTTTTCCACAGAGAAAAAGTCATTTGAAAAAATACAAAAGCTATTGAGTGGGAAGTATATATATAAAAATCTCAGAAGTATGGACTTAGGCTAAAATTTCTGACCAGGAGAGGATATTATGATAGATACTTCCTTGTCTATAGATCACCAGTGAAGCAGCTGTAGAAAAGATCTATGCAAATAGAAACCCACATCCACCAGCACAGATGTAGGCATTGTGTTCTTTTACCAAGAAAAGTATCTCAGAGACGTTGCTGTGGGATCTCCTCTCCCACACCAAGATGGGTGATGGGTGACTTCATGGCAAGTGCTTCCTTGCCCACTGCTTCCTCTTCAGTAACCAAGAATCCTGATACAACTACTAGCTTGTCTTCCCCCAAATTTGAGATTCAAAGCAGCTAATAACAGTTAAAACAAAAATAAATAACATAGAAAAGTTAAAAAGCAATTAAGCCATTATAAAATTTGAAACCATTTAAGACAAATTTAAACAACAGCAAATACAAGTCCAGCACATCATAGAAGGCCTGTTTCCCATGAAAAATCAATTCTCAAAGGCCTACCAGAATAAGAAGGGTTTTATCTTCTTTCAGTAATATAGTAAGGAGGATCCTAGTCTTGTTTCTCTGGGAAGGGAGTTCCAGAGACTGGGAGGACTCTCTCCTGTGTTTCCATCAGATGCACCTTTGAGATTGGTGGGACAGAGAGCAGAGCGTCCTCAGAAAATTTCAAAACATGGGATCCAGTTCATACATCCCTCAAATAATGTGGACCTTCAAATAACTTTCTATAATTGATCCTTCAAATAACATGGGCTTGAACTGTATAGGGCTTTATAGGTCACAGGCAGAAACAATTTCAAGTTATAGACATGTTGGCAGCGGATAGATGGTAGAATTCTAGATTGTACCACTTCAGATTGAATATATATATATATATATATATATTTGTGTGTGTGTGTTGTCCCATATACATAACTCCCCTGCACATGGTAAACTAACCTGCCACAGAGAAGACTGTATTCAATTTTTTTTGTCTGATGAACTAATTTGACACATGTAGGCAAGGTCTTTATATATTTCAGAATTACTAATAATACATTCTGCCCCATCTGTACTCAAAAGCAGCTGAGTCCAGTCCAGTCTAAAAATTTATTTGGTGAATTATGTACCTATAATCTTAGATTTGACAAGTGCAACACTGTACATGCCCTTAAGAGCACCAGACAGTAGATGACAACAGAGCAGGATTCTTCAGAACTGACCACTAATGGGATCCTGATGAACCAAATGATTTAGAGCTCAGGTTAACAAACTTGCATGCATTCTCATATAAGTAGCTGTCTCCACCTTTATACCCATCAGTCAGTTGACACAGTTTGTGCAAGCTTTTGGTCATAAAATGCATACCAGGTCTGGTGCATACCAGATGCATTGGACCACAATTTCTGAGGATGGGTATTGTTTACTTCCTAGTTAGTGTGCACCAGATTGCAGGCTTGGAAAAATTACTCTCTTGGACTACAGCTTTCACTATCTTCCAGGACAGAGTGAGCAGTAGCCATGTTGCCTTGAAGATTTTGGAAGCTGTAATCCAATAAGTGACACTTCCAAGCGCTGCCTAACCAGCAGTCTGAATTTCCAAGAGGAAGCAGAAAGCTGGAGATGGAGGAATAAAGTGAGTTCTCTAGACTCCTTCCAAAACTCCTAATTTGCACAATTGCACATGAACAAGCTCTGGACTCTGGAACAGGCTGGTAGTCTATGAAGGACAATTTACATGCATAATTCTGCATACACTTAGGATACATGCACAAGATGGAATATTGTCGGTGTCATATGCAGATGTAAGCTCTGCTATGGAAGCAGCTGGACACTTGTTTCTGATGTGCAATGTCTGCATTCAGTTCAGGCTCACAGAAATAGGGCTTTGAATGTAATGCCATTGCACATGGAAATATGCATTCCCCGTTGATCAATATTCATCTGCTCACATTATCACTGTTTTGATTGTGCAATCTTTTGCACATTTAATTGTGCATCTAGTGAACATATGGTTGTATATTCTGTCATGCATTTGGTTGCACAGTGTTGCCATTCATCCCAAGGACTGCATAGCATAATCAACATCTAATTCTGCATGCAGAGAGATTTACACTACACAGACTTATTGTATGATTGTGGCTGCAGAAGCTTGTCTCTGTTGGAGGATATAGGTCCCTAGCTGCACTGTGATATTGAGAAGTTTTGTATCTGCTTTTTTCTCTGTAAGAAAGAAATTCAGTATTTCTCAGACAATACATTATTATAGATCAGAATGGGGGCTGCAACCAAGAAATCAGAAGAAGGCTAAGACTGGTGAGGGCAGCTATGAAAGAACTAGAAAAGGTCCTAAAGAGCAAAGATACACAACTAAGAATGAAAGCTAGAATCATACAAGCAATTGTATTCCCCACTATCAAGTATGGAAGTGAGAGCTGGGCAATTAAGAAAATTGATAAGAAGAAAATCAATTCATTTGAGATGTGGTGCTGGAGAAGAGTGCTGAGGATATACTGTGGATAGCCAATAAATAAATAAATAAATAAATAAATAAATAGGTCCTAGAACAAATCAGATCTGGACCTCCCTGGAAGCCAAGATTACTAAATTGAGGTTATCTTACTTTGGCCACATCATGAGAAGGCACAACTCATTGGAAAAGACAATGCTAGGAAGAAAGAAAGGAGATCACAGGCTAGATGGATGGACTTAATTAAGGAGTGCATGTGTATGAATCTACAAGAATTAAGAAGAGTAGTGGAAGATAGGGAGTCTTGGAGATGTCTCATCCACAGGGGTTGCCATGAGTCGAGATCAACTTGAGGATAGAATCAACTGTGCAACCAAATGCATGACATTACAATCATAGAGTTGTAAGAGACAAGGACCATTCAGTCCAACCCCCTGCCATGCAGGAACTCACAATCAAAGCACCCCCAACAGATGGCTATCCAGCCTCTGTTTAAAGACCTCCAAAGAAGGAAACTCCACCATTCTCTGACGGAGTGTATTCTACTGTCAAACAGCTCTGACTGTCAGGAAGTTCCTCCTAATGTTGAGGTGGAATCTTTTTTCCTGTAGCTTGCATCCGTTGTTCCGAGTCCTATTCTCTGGAGCAGCAGAAAGCAAGCTAGCACCCTCCTCAATATGACATCCCTTCAAATACTTAAACAGGGCGATCATATCACCTTTTAACTGTCTCTTCTCTGGGCTAAACATACCCAGTTCTCTAAGTCATTCCTCATACGCCATGGTTTCCAGACCCTTCACCATTTTAGTTGCCCTCCTCTGGACACACTCCAGTTTCTCATCCTTTTCATGTTGAAATTCATTTTGTTAGTTTTGACCCATCTTTCTAACTGATTAAGGTCATTTTGAATTTTCATCCTGTTTTCTGGGGTATTAGCTGCTCCTCCTAATTTGGTGTCATCTGCAAATTTGATAAACATTAGTAAGGATCTCTTGCCTCATTCACAAATATTTCAATTCTGCCTTCTTTCTTCTGTCCATCCTCCCCGCTGACTCACACCATCTCAGGAAAGCATGGTTAACAGGATACAACAAATGGTTTTGCTGGCTAGACTTAAATAGCTTGAGGGTGCTTTTACATTATAGCACTATTACTCCATTTTAACTGCCATGGTTCCATCCTATGAAACTATGGGATTTGTAGTTTCATGGAAGTATATAGGAATTTTCTGCCAGGAAGCCCTACTGCTTGTCCAAACTACAAATCCCAGGATTCCATAAGATGTTGCCATGATATTTAAACTATAATCACAGTACCATAATTGTGTAGTGTGAAAGGGCCTTGAGTGTCTTTCTTGTACAATTTACATTATTATGTAGTTACTGATAATGGACAGTATTTTTTTTGGAGGGAGGAGATGCTTCAATAACTCATCTGGGTATTACGATCAGTGTACAGTCAGTACTCCACATTCATGGGGGTTAAGGAAACAAGACTCTTGCAAATGTGGAAAAACTGCAAATAATGCAGCCCCTCATGCAGCAGCCATTTCCAGGGCAGGAGGGGTTTGGGGAATGGAGCACTCTCTTCCTCTGGTTCCTCCTACCCTGGAAAAGCTTTGGAGATGCTTCTCTCAAGCTTTTGCAGGATGGGAGGGGCTCAGGGCTTAACATTTGTGAATAACCAAAACCGTGAATATCAAACCTGTGAATGTGGAGGACTGACTGTAGATCAGTGTAATACAGGGGTTATAAAAAGTAAGGTAAAGGTAGTCCACTGACATGAATGTCTAGTCATAACCGAAAAGCCAGAGTTGTCTGAGGACTATCTTGTGAGCAGGTGGCAGCACGATTGCACAGAATGCTGTTTACCTTCCCACCGAAGTGATACCTATTTACCTACTTGCATTTGCATGCTTTTGAATTGCTAGATTGGCAAAAGCTGGGACTAGTGATGGGAGCTCACCCCATCATGCAGCACCCGGGCCTCAAACTGCCAACCTTCCAATCTTCTGATCATCAGGATTGGTGTCTTAACCACTAAGCCACCACATCCTAGAAATATAGGGGTTCTATTTGCACTGAAACAGCAGTTTTAATGTTTCAATATGGGGCTGAACAGATCGGCATAAGGAGCCGGCCTGGAGGCAGAGTGGGGGTGTGGTGGCTGCACCTGGCCACCCCAACTCTGCGCTCATGCTGGTTTTATGCCGCATGCACCACCGCACGGCAGGATGCGTCTGGGCGTTCCCAGGGCTGCGCCAAAGGAGTGCCAAAAAGCCATGACAGTGGTGGCAAGGGCGGCTTTTTGCCACTCTAGAAAGGAGTGGCATTTGCCAGCTCTTTTTAAAGCAGCAAAGCACCGGATTCGGGGCATACAGCCCCTATGATTTGCTTTATTGTTTTTATGTAGTATTTATTCATATTTGCAGCAATGACTGGTGGATCTGGTGACAGATTATAAATCCATTCTAAGTTTTATTCTGAACTTTTAAAAACTCATCTAAGGGATTGGATTTATTTGGGGGGGGTGTTAGGGTTCAGAACTTTGGACAGTGCCTTTAAAGTCTGGACTGAAAGGCAAAGCAGATTCAACAGTCTACTGACATCAGAGCCAGAGTCTATGAAGTGTTTTACATACTTTGGTGACATTCTTAGAAAGCAATATACAAATATCCATAATAAATTAAGAAAAGTGGATATACATGTACGTCTGCTTTAAGGCCCCATATATGAGCAGACCCCGAAAATCCACTTTTACCTCAGACTCTACATTTAAAACTGAAATGGGCCTCATGCAGCCCTTGAAACTCCTAGATGTGCCCCTGAACATCCCTAGAAGTCCCCTGAACTCTATGTCCCTGATTTTTTTTAATTGGGTCAATTTTGCGGCAATATTTTGCTTCCAAACCAGCCAAAATATTCCAAATCTGGAGCAGTTTGCTTCTCCTAACCCTCCAAATACCCCAAACCTCCAAAAACCATAGAACAACAACAAATGCACCAAGGTCAGCCAAAGTGGCAGCCAGAAGTACATAAAGTCACTTGAGGTGGGCTGAAATACTCCGGGTGAAAAAATGGCCCTTACCTCCTACACAGTTGCCCACCCCTGCTCTAAAGCAACATTCAATACTTAGCAGTTGGGCTGAGGTTTTATTTTGTTGTCTATCTTAAATAAATTCATATCTTACCAGACTCTTTACATTTGGTGTCACGCTTAAAGTGCTGGACTCTCAGAGGTAGTTGAGTATCAAAAGCTAACAGAGGTCAGCTGAGTCACCAGAAGTCAAGGTTAGATAGCTGAATATTAGAAGCTAATTGGGTAACTTGGGATCGTCACTATCTCTCATCCTAACCTACCTCACAGGGTTCCTGTGAGGATAAAGCAAAGAGAGCAACCCAAACCAAGTACCCTGTTGATTGAAACTGAGATAAAACTGTAATGAATAAACAGGCGCCTTTTTGTGGTGCTGAGCAAAGTGTGAGAAAACACAAAAACTTTTTAACAAACCCCCATAATTTGTGGTAGGAAGGAAAAGCTGTCTTCATATTTGCTGGTTGATTTCCTGTTTCGGCCACCAAAACAGCCTCAGTGTGCACCTAATAGTTATCTCCAGCCTACTGCTTAAATGCTTCAGCAGTTCTGTCGACTTTGCCCTTTAAAATCCCTAAAAGCTCCTGAAAATAAAAGTACAGGTGGAACTCTCATAGAGGTCAAAAGCGATAGCCATAATATACTAGATCAGAAGCTGTTGAGATGACCTATCCTGTCAAATTGCAGATGGAAAACAGTGCTAGAACAGTGGTCTGTTGGTTAATGGGCACAAGCCTCAGACAGGGGCAAAGGCCATTTTGCTACCTGAAAACAACCCCTCTCCTCAGAATAATAATCACATCTAACAAATTTCTGCCTCTCACCACAAACAAAATGAACCGAGGTGGTTGTCTTACTTTGCCTAATGATCGGACTGGAATGGCTGACCCTGGGACTCATTTACCTAATGCTACCAGCTCTCCCAACATTTCACAGGACTGTAAGTCACATTGCATGTAGATGCTCCTGTGATTAATGAGTATCAAAGAAGAGGAGATGGGGGGGGGGAACTCCCCCCCAATAATTATGTAAATTAAACCACTTTACTAGCAACCATAGAAAATATACAAACACATTTTTCAAACTGTGTGATTCAGAAGAGTTTAGCCATTGAGGATACAACCCTAAAAGTGAATCTTACTGTCAATCTTAACTAAAGCAGACACATTAAATCAGTGGGATTTACTTCTCTCTTCAGCAGTTGATTCAGTTGGGTCTACTCTAGTTGGGTTTAACCAACAAGCTTCAGGGCCTATAGTCATGTACACTGGAAGTAAGTCCAATGATTTATAAATAATTTTGTTTAAAAACATAAACAATGCAAAGTTGTGCAGTAATGCACCATGCAATCTTCTTTGTTCAATGGAATTTACTTTCAAGTACTTTAGAAAAAGATTACAGTCTAGGTTAAGTAGCTTGAAGCAGAATAATATCCACAAGGTTCTTGACTTGGGAACTGTATTTGTAGTACGTATTGTCATTTCATTTTTTTTGTCTTGCAGAGTGTCCTTACGGCACATATGGATTAGAATGCCGAAAAACATGCAATTGTCCATCTGGCATATGTGACAGAGTGACTGGGAAGTGTTTAAAGTTTTCATTTTTCCAGCTGGCAGCCTCAAAACCTCCCAACCGACGAAAATTAATTCCACACGCAGGTAAATCTGAGAATGCTAACTTCTTGAGGACACTTCTTGAAGACAAATGTGTTTGGATATTTTCCTGTGTGATTTGCATTGAGGACACGTGTAAGACTATTATTGTCAGAGCTGTCCCAAGAAATTTCACTTCCTGAGGCAAGGGGCAAAATGAAGCTCCCATCTCAAATTCCGTATTCTGAGGCAAACTAGACTGACAACACAATTCTACAAAAACACTGGTGATGAGCTAACATCCTTCATAGCATTTGAAAGGGTGGGCAAGTTTAGAAAAGGTCAAATGGCTTTTCCTTCCAAAAAAAGAGAATAGCCAGCGATCTAAGGAGGAAGGGCTGGTTGCTGCCTCCCTGCAAAATATGTTGCCTGGGGAGATAGCTTCACTTTGCCTAGTGGCAGAGCCAGTTGCAACTACTGTACCGCTATACTTGCTTAGTTGTTTATAAATATGCATCTGAGGAAGGAGGCTCAAGTCTATGAAAGCTCATGCTACCAGCATCTTTCTTTCAGATAGTCTCAAAGGTGCTACAAGATCCCTTTGTATTCTTGTTTAGGAATGCTTTCTAGTGGATGATGTAATGTACCTTACTTGTAAGAGCATCGGAAATGAATAGATATTTATTGATTCTGAGCTGGTACCACAGTGCTATGACTTAATATAGATAGATAGATAGATAGATAGATAGATAGATAGATAGATAGATAGATAGAGTGGAGTTTGGAACATTATTGTCACCTATACTTTCGATCCTTCCTTTGAAAGAGTAATTATACTCTCCCAAATCAAAGAATTGTGTCTATTTACATTACATAAAGTAGAGATGGGGAAACTTCAGCCCATAGTTGTGTATGGCCTTCAGGGGTTGTTTTATGACCACATCCAGATCCTTCCTGGCACTGTGGAACTCTCGCACCCCAATTGTTTTCCTTTGGTGCAAATCAGCCCAAATGTGGATATTGGCACTAGAGAAGGTAAGAATGTTTTATAATATTCTTTATTATATAATATAATATAATATTCTAAACTAGCAAAAATAAAAAGTTACTCAAGTACTGGGAAACTCTGATGAGGAAAGTCCTAGAAGGAAGAGAATCTTTACAGTTTAAAAATTGCAGAACTAGTGCAATTATTTTGTAGAGATAACAACATTTTCTGCAAAGGAAACAGCATTTTTTGTACATAAAAATAATATTTCTGTGCATCAATACTGTTTTTGTGCAGAAAATGCTGAGAGTTGTTGAAAACATTCTTGCAGTGGGAAGAAAACTGCTAAAATATCACTGCTTTCATCAATAATGAAATCAGTGAAGAATGACATTCCTAGTCATCCCTGGAAGCTAGGAGTGGCAGATAGCTAAAATACATCCCACAAAACAAATCTATCTAGAAACAAATTTGCTTCTGGTTTTGTTTTCAGCTGATTTTTAGCCAGTTTTCCGGGTGATGCAGCCCAACACAGAGGCAAAAACTGGCTGAAATCCTTAAAGGATCAGATATAGCATATGACTGAGGCATCAATGAAAAGAAGCAAAGATTTTTGGCAGGCATCTGTATGACTGTGGCATAAGCTTTAATAGACTGGTAATGCCCACTTTATCAAATGATGTATCACTGATGAAAAGTTTCAAATAAATTGGGTTTTAATGGAAAACAGCTTGCAACAGAATAAACCTGCAGCTTCTAAATGTATCAGGAAACTCTTGTATTGTTTCTGTCCCAAGAGACTTGTTAGTCATCTGGAATCAGTCATCATCAGTTATCACACCTACACAACTGTTTTGCAAATTAAATGAGTGTCTTCTTGGAAGGGACAAGCTCAGGGTTTCTTTTGACTTTATCTATTTGGTTTTGAGACTTACCTAATTTTATTTTAAAAAATGTAGAGTGGGCCCTTGATATCCACTGAGGTTTGGCTCCAGAATGTCCCGTGGATACATAAATCCATGGATTAAATATTAAATACAATGGCATAGTAAAATAGTGTCCCTTATATAAATGCAAAATGGTTTGCTTTTTGGGATTTATATATACAGTGGGCCCTTCTTATCCATGAGGGTTACATTCTGGAGACACACACCCCGTAGATAAAAAAAACAACCAATAGGACCTCAAGTTCTGCAGTTTTCAAAGGCAGCATTTGTGTATATGGCCGCTCTGCTGCAGCCACATAGATGTGCAGCCATTAGCGGCAATGGAACTTGCCATCTGAATGCTTAAATCTGTGGATAGCGAGCCTGTGGTTGGGGAGGGCAGGCTGTATTTTGAATTATTTCAAAGCTGTGGATGCTTGAGTCCATGAAGAAAGGATCAGTGAACCTATGGACTGTATGATAAAATACAGGGGAAATCCCATGCAGAAATGGGATTTTAAGTAGGAAAACCCTCGCAAAAGCGGATAGATTTTCAGACAACATTGTTTTAAAACTGCTTAACCCAAATGGAAAGTAGTCAAAAGCTGCTACTTTTTACTTTCGGAAAATCCAGAAAGCGGCTTTTGTCTACTTTCCATTCAGGTTAAGCACAGTTTAAAAGTGATGTGTGTGAAAATCCACCCGCTTTTGTGGGTTTCCCCACCTTTTAAATTCTGTTTCTGTACATGTGATAAGGTCCATAATCAGGCCTCAGTAATTTGTACCAGCTCCCCCCTCTTTTTTGTCTGCCCTGAGCAAGCTAGAAGTAATGTCATATCACTTCTGGTCACTACTTTCAGCCACAACAAATGAGTTACAAGGCTGCTTTGGTGCATTTAGGGCAATTTTGAGGTGAAAAACTACCCAAATATAATATGGGGGGGGGTGGAAATAGAAGAATTAAACAGGTTCACTGTTGCCAGGGTGCTCTGGGGAAATGAAAGTGAGGTTTGGAGGCTGTGTATGGCCTGCAAGCCACACTTTCCTCACTCTTGGTTTATGCTCTTGTTTAGTTGGCTGTGTTATCTTTCTAGGCTCAGTGGAATGGTAATGGTGATCGACACATTAAAACTTAAGTAGGAGATCTTGGTGAGGAAACTCATTTTGGGTGATTTTAAAAGTTTTCCTGTTTTTTTCAAGGTGTATTAGTTCATCTGTAGTGAAGCCTAGTGGGAGATATAATTCCTAATTAATTAACATAATTAAAAGAAGTATAATTAAAAGAATAACATAATTGAAAGTAATTATTAATCACATAATTAAAAGAAATGAATGCATGGCAAAATGGCTATTAGTTGGAAGATAGGTATGTCTGGGGACCCATCTTCCTGTATGCTTTTAATGGTATTTGGAGATGGGGAACATACAAGGATTTAGTCAATGTCCTGTTTCATTCCAGTCCATTCATTTGACCCAGTCTTCATTTGGGTGCAACTATGTAGGAATACATAATTGTTGGCAATAAGAGACCTTGTGAAGTTGCGGTATGTACATCCACCTATCCGTCTTCTCCCCCAGGGCTGAATGTGCAGGTTACTTGTGCTCTGAGTGGGAAGAACAAGCCAGTTAGATCTACAATTGGTAGATATAAATGGCTCTCCCATATCAGATAATGTCAAGATGCCACTGAAAATAACTCCCATCCAGCTGAGGACCAAGAGAAGATGGACATTCACTCGCTGGATCATGGCAAATGGAAATGGCTTGGATGTCAGTAGGGTATAAATCCACTCTGTTTGTTAAAAAATCTTTAAAGGCAATATCCAAAGTGATGAATGTATTTTGTGGAAAGGGTTTGGCATTTTGGATATTGCCTTTAAAAGTTAGATTAACACCCATCATCTCCTCAGCAGAGGCATCAGTCTCCACTGATAACAGGCATGATGCTTAAAATGATATAAAGACAAAGATATATGGGAGAAAATAATGTAATAAAAACTTTTCTCTTTTTCTGTTTTAACTTGCAGAAAATGACATGGGATCTGGTGATGGTAATTCTGTAAAAGAGGATTTTGTGAAAGAAAAAGCAATTCATTCTCCAATAATGAAATGGCTAAACCCTCGCTGATATTGGCCTATATGGGTTGGACCTTTAAACCAATGCTTTCTTCAGATTTATAATTAATATTCAACAACCTATTTTAAAGACCATAGAGCTCCAGCAAAGGAACTGGTAATGTGTAATAAAATTCAATCTGTATATCTTCAGGAAAAGAACAAACTTTCTGTATGAGACTATGTACAGTGTACATGATTTTTAGAACGTGTTTTGATAATTATTTGAATAGTAAATGCACAATGGTAGTACCGGTAAATGCTTTTTGAATTGTTGAATGTAAACTATTGTTGGATTTTTTTTTAAATACAAAAATTTAAAACTGGCAGCCATCTCGTATGAAAGCCCTACACAAAATATTTGTCCATATAAAAATGGGAAATGTATGGTAATAAAAATTAGGAAATGCAAAGTTTATAATTAATATCCTTGGCTAAGTTCAGTGATTCACTTAAATCAGTGATGGGAATCATGCAGCCTTCCAGGTGTTGTTGGATTGCAAGTCCCATCAGTCATAATAAGCAAAGTCACTAATGAGGAATACTAGGACCTGCAGTCCAACAGCATCTGGAAGGTCCCTTGTGTCCCCTCCCTGATTTATAACATTACAGTATAGAGAACTGATAGATGTAATAGAAGGGACTAAGATCAGTTTTAATTCTGAAGAGGAAAAACTACAGTCCAATGTGTCTTTACTCAGCAATTAATTGTACAAACTCAGTGGGACTTACATTTGTGTATCCATGTACAGGATCAGGCTATGTGACACAATCCAACACACTATTCATATTTGCTTGTAGGTCAGTACTACTATGTTCAATAGTCCAAACTCTTTAGTAAGTAGTCAAAGGAATGTTACTTAACCCATTTGAAAATATATCACTCTCCTTAAGCACACTCATTTATGTGTTAAATTATGACCTAAAGATATGTCCAAAAACAGATTGCTTCATTCTCAACGACTATAGTGGGACAGATGGATTGTGTGCAACCTCAAACTTCAGTTAACCTTTAAGAAGAAAGAATAAATTAAAGTGCATTCTTTATATACAAAACATTATCTACTAGCTACCTGCAGTTTGTAATACTCATCACCAGTTTAGTAAACGCAAGTAGCTGTATCTGTTTTTTGAAAAAAACATTTTTACACAAAATGCATCATAATGGTTTTTGATCGTGTCTTAATATTACAGCCACTACTCATTGTGAATAATGCATGCTTTTACCAGACTGAAGGGATATGGAACTTAGTTTTGCCAGGACTTTTGAAGGAACAGAAGAAGAAACCTTCCTTATTTCTTCAGTGTAGATGCACCCTAGTTGTTGCAGCTCTCATGAGTCCCTGTCCAGGGATCGCTACCATTCAAGAGAATTATGGCTTATGTAAAAACCATGAGGGTGGGCTCCTTTGAAAAGAAGGAGAAAACAAAACAATATTCAGTCCAAATCCAGTCATTCTGACACAAACACACAGCGATTGCTCTTTAGCTCTGTGTAATTTTGTCACTGTTCTCGGATTGCCAATGATATACAGGTTGTCTCCCTTATCCAGAATTCCAAAATCCAAAATATTCCAAAATCTAGAATTATCCACATGGCTGGCTGAGATAGTGACACCTTCACTTTTTGATGGTTCATTGTACACAAACTTTGTTTCATACACAAAATCATTTAAAATATTGTGTATAAAATTACTTTGAGGTTATGTGTATAAGAGGTATATGAAACATAAATAAATTTCATGTTTAGACTTGGGTCACATCTCCAAGATATCTCATTACATATATGCAAATATTCCAAAACTCAAAAAACTCAGAAATCCAAAACACTTCTGGTCCCAAGCAGTTTGGATAAAGAAGACCCAATCTGTACATCAGTTCTCTTCTGTTGAAATTATTGAGATTTTAAAAGCTTTACAATGTCTCATTTTAGACTGGAATGGTATTCTTTACAGGTAATTAGAGTGTGTAAGCATTCAAATTAGGAATGGTTTTGTCTTTCATAATGTATTTACTGGAGTAAAATCAATTTTCCCCCTTGCCAGTAGCACCAAAATTTAGGCCAGCTTGAATATCTAAACTGAGTTAGGAATCTGAAGAGTTCACAGTGAGAGTGCCAGTACAATCAACATTACAGAAGTGCAAACAATTTCCCTGTTAAATAAATGGATCATCTGAAAACAAGTAAGATTTGATGCTCCTCCAGGAAATTTTAAGAAAAGTGAGCAAGCCACTCATGTAGTTTGGCAGGCAGGATAAGAGAGTTTATTTAAATAGCGCTGTGAATATTTACATGAATTGAACTCTTTTGTTACTGTCCTTTGCCAAGTATTCATGACTATGCTAGATCCTTGAATGTGCATGTAATAAACTAACTGTTATTATAAGAGATTATTATTATTATTATTATTATTATTATTATTGCTCAATAAAATGGAGAAAACATATTGCATCTGCTTTCTGATTTTTGTTCAGATAGTCAAATCTAATGCAGGATTAGTGCATATTGTTTATGCTTTTACACTTTCATTTTTATGCGGGCAACAACTATATATTTGTTGTGTATGCCAAAATCAGATTTTAGGAGCAAAACATAACCCATGAAAGTATATAGTTATTTGGACAGAAAAAGTTGGTAGAAGGTTAGAGATGGAAGGTGACTTGACTTCTTTTCCTCAGCAGCCCTCTCAAACTTTCTGAAGGGTGTCTTTCTGAAAACTGAGCTAAAGGAAGGGACCATTTCAATAAATAAAACACATTTGAAGACCTATCTCTTCCGGCAGGCCTACCCAGTCAGTTTTAATCATGAATTTTAAACATGAATTTTATATTTAATCATTGTTTTATGTATTTTAATATAAATATTGTGTAGAGAAGCATTTTTAATATGTGCATATTATGTAAGGATTGTGTTTTTTAACTATACTGTAACCCGCCTCGAGCCATGAGGAGAGGCGGGTAAGAAATAAAAATTATTATTATTATTGTTGTTATTATTATTATTATTATTATTACAAGATAGTCAATTCTGTGAAGCTGCAAAATATTTTTATTGTAGCACAAACATTAAGTAAACAAAAATGAATTAGTACTTGCTGGTTGCATAAATATTTACTTGCTTTGCTATGACACACCTAAATAAGCTCTGACATAACTCACTGCCTTCAGAAGTCTCATAAATAGTTGGAATGGAATCCCCCTGTGTGCAGTTCCACTGCCATGTGATTTCAAATTAAATGTACTTCTTCTTGGAAGGCCACAAAATTTGTTGGAGAGGATATTTAAACAATCAGCTTCATGAAGACCTAGGAGCTACTAAAATAAGTCCAGGATAAAATTGGGTGGGAGTAACAATCAAGGTTGGGTGATAAAACAATACCTATAATTGTGAACATCTCTGGAGCACCATTAAATTCACTCTTACAAAATGGAAATAATATAACTCAGCTACAAATCTGCCTAGAGATGACTGTCTACTAAAAAGCAGTGACAGATAAGGAGGGCATTAATGTGGTAAACAGCCAAGAGGCCAATGGTAACTCTGAAGGAGGTGGAGATATCTACATCTCCCTATAGGACAACTATCTCCTGAATGCTCCAAACTGAGAAGAAAGCTTTTGCTGAAACATACCCATATGAGGCTGCATCAATAGGAAATTAAGGCCGATGCAGATGTCCCTTAAGGGGCAGCTCTATGATGCCCCTGGGAGTGCTGGATTGGGGTCGCAGCAGCCACACACCGTGGCCCCAATCCTCCTTTTTGCTGGTCCAAAAAGAGCTGGCAAATGCTGCTCCTTTTTGGGGCGGCAAAAAACCACCCTTAGAGCTGCCGTAATGGCTCTTTTGCAACCCTTTGGCATAGTGTGTGTGCACACTGCGCCAATGGGATGCCCTGATGACATGTGCTGTGCGGTTGGGTGTGCGGCATGATAGTGGCATCAGTGTGGAGTTGGGGCAGCCGGCATGCGGTCGCCCCGCCCCAACTCCATCCCCAGGCTGGCCCTTTAGGCCGGTCTGCATTGGCCCTTAGTGTCTAGATTGAGGGAAGTAATAGCACCACTAGGTTCTGATTTGATCCGACCTCACCTGGAATACTGTGTACAGTACGGTGACCAGATGTCATAACCACAAAGGAAGTCAAGGCACTGCAAAATGTAGGACATTCAAGAAAAATTTAGGCATTGCAAAATACCTGTAAAAGCTAAAAACATTAATATAAATATAAATTCATGCTTCTTAGTCATGCTCAAAATGAAGGACATGTTGAAATTCCTCCTGGACAGAAGATTGAAATGTAAGACTTGTCCTGGAAAAGGAGGACATCTGGTCACTTGGTATACAGTTTTGGGCACCACAATTGAAGATGGATATTGACAAGCTGGGACAGTGGAGAAGTGTCCATCTTTTATTCTATTGCTGGATGCACAGCAATGACATCATCCTCCAGAAGCTCTGGAGGACCTTTGGAAGTTGCCAGGTGAATCCTATTGCTGTGCATCCAGCTGTAGGAACATAGCTGTACACTCTTCCATCAACAACCACTGGCTGTGTTGGTGGAGCTGCAGCAGCTTAAAAAGTGGATGAGAGATGTGGGAGAGGGACACATGTCATAATTCCACCTGTGCAGAACTTTATGATATGTCTCCTGATCCAGGATGTCAGCCTCGATATCTTAAAACAGAAATAGATGATTATGTTATATGGCATGAGAGCTAAATAAGAAAACATTGCACAGAAGTCTTTGTTGTCACTTCTTTTCAATTTGCTCTGGAGAGTGTCACCTGTTTTCCCCCTAAAAATGTTTTATTTTCTGAAAATGAAGACAAATAATCCTTGAAGTTTCTTCTATTCACCCCATCTCCTTCTGTTTCTTTCATGCCTAAAATATTCTTTCAAAGGGGCCATTCACACTTTTTGTCATGAGGAGATCTGGTTCTCCTCTGTGATGCAAAACTGGGTCCCCCTGGATTTCTGTTCCCATTATGATTTAAATGCCCGGATCTCTCCATAGCATTGAAACCCAGTTTGGCATTGCCACTAGTGCTGGATCATTTCCAAATGGAGGCACCTCCATTTCTGGAAATGATCCTGCATGATCTGGATCGATCCAGTAGCACATTCTCACTACCGAAGATCTGGATCATTGTGGCGCCAAAAAAAGACGTGGTAAGGGACCTGGTGCCAAATGCACTGGGTTAAGTGGGATTTCTCATGCTCCCCTTGCAGACTCCACCGAGCGCAATTGGGGTAAGTGTGAATGCCATGAAAAAAACCCGGTTTCATATCGGGTTATTTTCATAGGACGTTATCACACGGGGGAAGTCTGTTGGTTAATCCACACAAATCCCAA
>CM034703.1:30905505-30925606 GCA_020142125.1 Phrynosoma platyrhinos | reverse complement strand
AAAGGGGACAGTTTGCCTACCCCTGATCTAGATACTATACTTCTATTACTTCTATTAATACAGCCTAAAATCGCATTGGCCTTTTTAGCTGCCGCATCACATGTTCTGATACTGGAATTGGGGTGAGCCAGGAGAAAGGCACAAGGGGGACCTCTGGACCCCCACAACTACAAGGAGGGTTCATTTTCTCTTAGTGACATTTCTTTTTTGCTGAAGACACTGGACCTCAGCTTTTTAATATATAGTTGAGATGAGATCTACAACAGACAGGGCTTTTCCAGTGGTGGCCCCATCATTACAAAAAGCCATGCTCCTGAGTAGTAGTGTCACTAGAGGAATGGGGGGGGATGCAGGTTGCACCAAGTGACACCCTAGAAGAGGGTGTGACACCTGGCTGAGTGCACCCCCCTGCCACATGCCATTCTACTCATGAGTAGGGCAACATGCAGCAGTGAGGTGAGGAGGTGTACCCTTTTGACCCCTGCACCCAGAAGCCCACTGGGTGACACCCCTGGCAGTGATGCCACTGCTTCTGAGAGGAACCTCAGAGGTGGCACCTAGAGGAAAGTACCACAAGTGGAATCAGAACATGTGGTTGGAGAAGGTTTATACTCTAAAACTGTTAAAAACTATATTTTTAAGGGTGGTGGTGGAATCACCAATGGTGAACATTCCCTAACTCCACTGGTGACAACTGAGAGTTGTCTCTTTTTAAATACATGTATAGTGGTGATTTTAAATTTTAAAAAATAGGAGAGTGATTCCCCTCACCTGTGCTCAATAAGTTCAGTCCAGATCAGAGATTCACATGCATACTTTAGAGTAGATAAACTTGCAGAATATGTTAAAAGTATTATTTTAAAATGCATTATAATATTTGTCCCCCAGTAGTAGGACCATAAAGGATTTGGCAGTCCAAACACTACTACAGATAATATTATTAATAAGAATCTTGATTGGTTTTATTTATCAAATAACAACTTTAGTCATTTGTAAATGCTTTAGGGGGGTTGCAGACTGCCAGAAATAGTGCAAATTGAGTCCACTTTTAGGGTTAGGGTTAGTGCTAGGGAATCATGGGAACTGGTTTTTCCCCCTGAGACATTGAGCCTTCTCTGTCAGAGAGCTCTGGTGCCACAATAAAATATAGTTCCCATGATTCCCTAGCACTAACCCTAACCCTAAAAGTGGACTCAAAATCTGTAATTTTTATTTTGAGTGGCAACTGCAAGAAAAAATAATTTCTGTAAAAAGAAAACTGTACCTTCTTGCTTAAAGAAAAAGGGTCCCACTGAGATCTCAAAGAGTGCCTAGTGAGAGCCTCTTGTTTTGATTTAATAATGAAAGACATGTTCTTCTAGCATTCTGCTGTGTCATTTTGTTCCCACAAGAGTTTGCATACCAAAAAAAAAGTATTAAAAATATCTGAGGGGAATTGCATCATCACTTTATCCAGCTTCTCTCCCAAAATATTTTGGAGATAATCAGGCAAGTTGTTATGTAAATACCACTCAGAACAATGCAGTCTTTATGAAGAAGTTTGAAGGGGGGAAAATAACCTGTGGAAAAAAATAATAATCCCAATAAGGTCTGTTAGATTTTAAAGCTAATTCGGTTCGGATCAGGTCGTAGTTGGATGAGAAGTATTTTATTCACAGCTTTGCCAAGGGGAAGAAATGCCCAGAGTACATTTTTCCTCTCAGTACTGAAGGCACGAGTCAACATTCTGTGAAAGAATGCCAAATATAAGCATCTATACAACAAATATACAGTGATGGGGATCACTAGCCTTGACCCTCCACTTACCAGGCAAAACTTACTGTTTTGCCTTCTACGGGGCTGTGGGATTAGGTAGGGTTGCCAGACTGAAAACCAGAGAGGTTTCCTATACCTTTAAGAGTTGTGCAGAAGTGGGAATTGCAGCAGGTGTTGCTTGTAATACAACTGGGTAACAAGCAATGCCTGCTTCTACAAGAACCCCCCCCCCAACACACTGTATACAACAGTTAAAGGTACATCTCCAGTTTTTAGTCTTGCAACCCTAGTTAGGTGAAGAAAGGCATGATGTCTTCCCAGACCTTTCAAAGGCTGATCCAGGCAAGCAATCTGCTACACAGCTTGCAAAGGGTGATGGGATGCTGTACCAGCCAAATGGCTTCAATTCTCAGCTTCTGATGGGGGATGGGACTGAGAAACTGAACATTTGGAAGGATTTGTCAACTGGGTTTGCCTTCTGGTCATTTAACACCAGGAAGCTGTTATCCAAAAAAGTTGGAGGGGCTTGGGATCTCCATCAACAGTGTCTCCTTGGTATTTTTTTTTTTGAGGGGGTGTTATTAGCTCAAAAGGAGGCCTGTAAGATGTGGGTAACTTAAGGGGATCTTTCCACCTATGTATGCCAGTACTCACTGCAGAGAGAGACTCATGTTTCACTGAATAAGAGAGTTTTATTTTAGAAATGTGCAAAGGTGCACACAAACACACAAAAACATTGCAATCTTAACAACCATGCAAGGCTAACAGAATGAAAGGTGTGAAAGGGTGGATGGTGAGAGACTGGGAATTAGAGGGGGTGATAATTATCAGTCCTGAAAAGGAGTCCACAGAAAATGGAGAGTGGCTCAAACCCAGTATGAGGGTGACACAGTAACTGAGAGGGACCGGATGTGCACACAGAGTCTGTGGACAAACTATGAACAACTGTGAGTGTAAACTGGCTATGTCTAGGGCTGATATTTATATCTGATTCCATAGCCTTGAGGATACTTGATGCTTTTCCACGGTGAAACAAAGACTTGATGGGTTTCCCATGAAACTAACAAAAGAACTCCAGAATGACTGATGGCTAATTCTGAAGTGACAAAACACTGATAGGATTTGAGACAACCCCTCCATAGTTGGGCAGGAAGGGTGAATACAGACACAGCCTGGGGTGAGTTGGAGGGATGATCTTTAGCTGCTTTGCAATGGGACTTGCTTAGGGGCTAAGCAGATGGGGCTGCCCTGGGCTAAGGGGCTAAGCAGTGGGCCGCCCTGGGAAGCTGCGCTGCGGGACCGAGGCATCCCCATGCCTTGATCCTGTGGCGCAGCTTCGCCGCCCCTGAAAGGAGCGCTAAATTAGCGCTCCTTTCACAAGTCAGTGAAAGTGTGCTGCAAAAGGCTGCGGCGCATTTTCACCGACTTTTCCACCGCAGCGCATGGAAAGGCTGCGGCGGGAGGTCCTCCGCGGATGGCCGGCCGTGCGGAGGGCCGGCTGCTCCAAGGACGACCTCGGGAGGGGGTTGGGGCACTGAGTGTGCAGCTGCCCCTCCCCTTCCCTGCCCCCAAGACGGCCTTTTAAGCCGTCTGCTTAGGCCCTTAGTCTCCATTGCAAGGGGATATGTGGAAAGCCTGGGAGAGGATGAAGTAAACAGCAAACCCATTTAACTTTTATTGTACTGTATAGATCTCCCACATGTCCTTGGGCCAGTGTGCCTTCTCACACATGTAACTTCCTAGTGCTTCAAAGGTCATCATGGCCTCTTAAATGCCTGACACTAGATATCACATATGAATACATGAAATCCCATATTCAACAAGGGTATGCTAATAAAGCACATCCACCAGATAACTTTCTGTCTTCAGAACTCCATTGTGGGAGAAAGACAGGATATAAATCTTTGAAATAAATAAATCCAGAGACTGGTCAATTTGGAACAGGAACATCTTTATCTCAAAGCAATTTCAGAGGTACTCTCTTGCCCTGTTAAAACCTATGCAGAATTCAGACTCCATTCCTAGTGCACAAGGGAAGCACCCTCCTGCAGGTCTCCCACACTGCAGAAATAAAAGTTTGACACCCCTTTAACTATCATGGCTCCATCCTATGGAATCCTGGGATTTGTAGTTTGGTGAGGTACTCAGCCTGGTCTGTCAGAAAGTTCTGGTGCCTCACCAGACTACAATTCCCAGGATTCTGTACAACAGAATCATGGCAGTTAAAGTGGTATCAAGCTGTTTTAATTTTGAAGTGTAGATACACCCCTTAGATAGAAGATATCCTGGTAACCTCAGTGACTTTTGATACAATTGCTCATGGTACCTTCCTGATTTAGCTCCATTTAATGGGAATGGGAAGCATTATAACACTGTGCTGATTCTGAATCCAGATAAGATGAAGCTTCTTTGAATTCTGAAACCTGGGAATTAGGTAAGCAACCTGCCCTGAATGGGATTGCACCCAAAAGGAACAAGTATGTAATGTGGGACTATTCCTAGATCCTAAGATCATAGAACAGAGTGGACTCTGTGGCTTGAAGTATTTGGTGTTAGTGTCGACTGATGTACAGGCTCTGGTCTTTCCTGGACAGGGATAACTTAGCCACATGCTGGTAACATCTTGATTAGAGTACTGTAATGTGCTCAACATTGGGCTATCCTTGAAGATGACTTGGAGGGTACAGATAGTGCAACATTCATGTTGGCTGAGATATGGATGGATGGCACATAACTTCAGCCTTAAAGGAACTGCACTGGTTGCCAAATCACTTCTGGTCTGAATTCAAGGCACTAGTGATGACATTCAAAGTCCTAAATGGCTTAGGCCCTAGATACCTGAATGACTGTCTCTCCCTATGTATGCCTTCCTGAAGACTGAGATCGGCCAAAGAGGTTCTTCTCTGTGTCCCACCAGGGAAGCCAATATGGACATGGGAGAAGGTTCTTTAGGCTGTGGTACCTCACTCGAGGAATGCCCTTCCCTGGGAGGCCTCAATGGTGCCAATACTGGTTTCTATTTGCCATCAGGTCAAGACATTTACCAGATTTTATACTGTTATTCCTGTAAAGGATTTTGCACATGTTCTTCCAACCTTTTCTAAATTATGCATTTGCCATGGATGCTTTTCAAACATTATTGTGTATTACTGTGAACACCTGGATTTGCTATGGTAAATGCAAAGCAGGTCAAAAGTCAGAGGAAATGTCTCTGTTTCCTGCAAGGGTTGACAGTAGTGGGCTAAAAAGACCATCAGTGTGGCCTAAGTAGGAGCTATCCTCTTACATCTATCAGCACTAAAGAATCAATGAAGCATTGTGGACCAATGCTCTGCAGCAGCTGGCAAGTGTGCTGAACCAGCAAATGGATCCTGAATCTGCCACATACGTTTCTTGTGTTTTATTGGGGAGATTATTTTAACATTTTTGGACATATGCCCAATCTTATTTGTTTATGGTATAAGCAGTGTGGTTTTGAAATTACAATAACTGTAATGTGCAACTGATTTTTCATACTTTTAATATGCCGATGTGGTGTCTGCCTCTATATTTTTATTGCATTGTATGGTTTTGTATTGTACTATCACTTCAAATTGCTGTGAATGAGTACGTGGGACATACATTTCCAAATAAATAAATAAATGATGGCTAATGTAAGATTGGCTTGGTGGAAACTATAGTTTTAATCTTCACTCAGTCATAAAGCCCTCTGAGTAACTTTGGGTCATTTTAGTCTAGTTATTTCAGGGTTTTTATGACAATAAAAGAATGGAAGAGGTAAGCAACTGTTTTTGTAGGAAAGGTAGAATATATTAAAAAACACATATGGCAAAACGTCCATGGTAAGGCATCAGAGACTATTACTATTTGCACTGCCAGAGCAGAACTTGAAATATTATTTTTAAAGGCAAACATACTATTGTTTTTGTGAAAAATAATTTTGTTGCTGTTAATCATTTTCACCACTTAAAAAGTAACATATTACATTACTCATCAACAGTGCATATATAATTGCTTTTAAATTTCTCCCCCCAAAGAATCTAAGGACCAAAAATGCCCCTAAATTTCCCTCAACCCTCTTCCCCAATAATGTAATATGCTAAAGGGGCAAATAAGGTTAGTTAAAATAGTTACAATTTTTGGGGTAACATTAAAAGTAATGATGATGCCACTCACTAGGGATTTTTTAAGGGTCATAAGTAGAAGTGAATAAAAGAAAAGGTAGGAAAGAATTCTAGAGAGAGACCAATTGGCATGTGTCTGCAAAATTGAGCAGGTAATGGCTATGGAATTCTGGGATTTGTAGTTTTGTGAGATATTTAGCTTTCTCTGGGCCAGAGCAGATGGGCAGGAAAAAGTGACTCGATCCTGGGTTTTCTGAAAATGGATCAAAATCCTGCTGTCCACACCACCTGCTCCCATGGGGGGCTGAACACTCACAGGCTGCCTGCATCACACAATGTCAAGACATGCTGTGCAGTTGGTTTTTGTTGTTGTTGTTGTTGCCTCCCCACCATGCTTGTGCACAATCTCACAAACATACCATCTGTTACCTCCCTCTTCCCCCCAGATGCCATTCCATTGGACAACCACATGTATGACCAGCCACATAGTTGCATGTGTGATGAACCTCTTGTACAGTGCATTGGTGTGCCCAGTGATACATTGGCAAAGCACCATCATTGAGGCCCCCCAAACATGCCTCTTTCAGCCCATTCACCCCATACTCTCCTGTTGGACTTTTTGCTTGCCACTTTCCTGTACTGGCACCAGGCTGCTTATATGCTGGTGCAATAATGTGCATTTTCCATCTTGAGTTGGAGTATCCCAGCTTCTTTTTGCTCCAGTTTTTAGCCCTGGAGTGCAGCTTCATTTCGTTTTCCACCCACTTTTGCCTCATACGTCATCTAAATAGGCAGGCTTCACAGTGGTTAGAAGTCACTTTATTTGGCCAGTGTGGACTAACTCTTCAGAGCATTCTGGTGCCACAAGAAACTACAAATACCAGGATTTCACAGGATGGAGCCATGGCAGTTAAAATGGTGTCAAATGGCATTAATTTCGTAGTGTGGCAGCAGCCATGATTTTATATAAGTAATATATGATTTAAGTTGGCTTCTAATCTGAGCACTTGCTTAGGTTGTCTAAGGGACAGCAACCCAGCCCCCGGCTCAAAAAGGTTGCCTACCCCTACCGTAAACCGACAATCTTTTGGAACCTGCCTCTGACCACTTTGATTTTTCCTTGCTGCTCATGATCTTGATCTTGGTCTATCATGAATGATATTTAAACTGACCCTTGTGTTAAATGCCAATGGGCTTCGGCAGACACTATGAACAAAAAAAGTGGAATTTGAATGGGTTAGATTCTCTTTTTAAAAAGGAAGACTGAGGCCATAAGAAGCTGCTTTATACTGAGCAAGACTATCAGTCCATGTAGGCCAATATAATCTACATTGACTGGCAGTGGTGGTCAATGCTTTCAGATGGGCCTCTTTTCCAGTCCTACTTCATGTAACCAGACTGAAGCTGGCACCTTTTCAGTGAAAAGGATGTGTTCTGCAACTATGCTGTGTCTCTTCTCCAATGGAATTCTTCATGCGGATTTCACACAAGCCTACTTCAAATTCAAGTTATCGTACTCAAAGCTAATTTAAAAATTAGCTTAATGAGGCTATTTTATTTTTATGGCTAGGCATCTGCCTTTATTTCCTTTATTAAAAGGAAATAAAGTAACACTTCAAAGGTAATTTAATATAAATCATCAAGACAATCCAATTCACATGATTTTTTTTCCCAAGCAGCTAATTTTTCTTTTATGAGCCATTTCCTGCCAAGTGAAATGAGTTTATTCTAACAGAAAACAATTTTAATAGGATGAAACAGAAATGCCCATTGTAATGAAATAAAGGCTCAATGCCTAGTACAAAGAAATAAAAAGCAGTTTAAACTAGGTTCGTGAAACAGCATATATTGGCTCTGAAAATTTCCTCCAGAGACAATAATGAAAGAAAATAGTGACTGTAAAAATATTAAGTTTGAAATCGCTTAAAACCCATGTTTCTGTATGACTGTTCTAAATATCACACCAGAGAATGCATGATCATTATTTGTTATGACAGATTTTTTAAAAAAAAGACACAGTACCATTATGCAGCAACTAAAGCAAGTTAAAAATATTAGTTTGAACTATAGCTGTCCACAAGCAGCCTTTTTCCACCTTTTTTCTGGCTAGAGAAATTGTAGGAGATGTGTGTGTATGCGATAAAAATTTTATTGAATTTCTCCAGGGAGAGAAGAAATTATTCAATAATTTCCCGTAGAAAGGCTCAATGTTAGTGATGATAAAACAGTTTCTTTTTTCCCCATTCAAGGTTTTTAATTCTGGGTTTGCCACAACAAGTGATTGTATTTGCAGTCTGCAGTCTGGTTACCATTTTGTGGTGACCTCATATTTTTAGGAAATCTGAGAAAAAAGAGAGATTTTATTTTATTTTATTTTTTAAACTTTATTGTATAAAACATCAATAAACAATCTACAATCAATAGTTCAAGCACATAGTTAACATTACATACCAACTTACAATCTTACCATCTTACAATCTTACTATTTTAAACATCCTTTTCCCTCAATTATACCTTTCTCTTCTTCTCATTTCTTCCTCCTTCTTCTCTCCTTCCTTCCACCTCCCCTCTCTTCATCCTTCCAATTTCTTCTCCTCTCACCTTCCCCTTACATCTCTTTCTTATACTCCATTCTTCTACTCATTCAACCCTTCTATCCACATACTTACACCTTCTTCTACCTACCTTCATCCTTTCTTCTACCTTCTATAACCTTTTTAGTCATCTTCGCTCCTCTCTTTCACCCATAACTCCCTCACAACCGATTTCTTTCTATTATTGAAATCCTTTCATAACCTTCTTAGTGCCAAACTAATAATCAATATTTAATAATCTATAATCTGAAATCTTAATATTGATTTAATGATTTAAATCTTCTTTACCACTATCTTTTCTCCCTATCACTTATATTACAACATCATTCTTATACCTTCACCTAAATCCAATAAGCCTACTTATGTATTCATCATATCAAACTACTGTAACTTCTCTTAGGACATTATCACACGTGGCCCAGAAACTGAAAATAAAGTGGAAATGAGGCATCCCAAAAATAAACGGGAAATAAACCTTGTTTCCACAAACGTTATTACCTTCATTGCGAAATAACAGTAAGTGTATCGAACGTTCACACACAAGAGAAAAAAACCCATAAATGTAGTAGAAATGAGCCTCTTGCACATGCGCAGATAGAGGAATGCTTGCTGGAACCATGGGTAATGACGGGGAAATGCTTCCCAATACGTATTTGGTTATCACATTTATGGTAAATGCGTAATCACCCTCATCACACAATTGCATTTCCTCAAGAAACCGAATTTCAAAAGATCGTGTTTCTGTCCACTTTCTGTCCACTTTCTGTCTGGGTTCTGTGCGACGTCATGTGAAAACACGGGCCAATAATCCGGTTTCGGGCGGGATTTTGTTTGGATTGGGCCCCGTGTGATAACGTCCTTAAAAACTTATCCTTCTTTACTCTTTGTCATTTCCATTTTCACCCTTTTTTTTCCCTTTCCTAACTATCGTCTCATTTATCTCATTTTTATTTCCTTATATTTACTTTCCCTTATGTTTCACTTAGTTTATTTTTCTAACAAACTCAATATTGCTACATCTCCCCATTGTTCTTTCACATATTTGAGCTGACCTCATATTTTTGACCAATTCCCAATCTTTATAAAAGTTTCTTAATGAACCATCTTTCAGTAATAGGGTTAATTTATCAGCTTCTATCATATCATACAATTTCCACATCCAGTCTTCTTTCATGGGTATCTCCTTTCCCACCCAATTTTGGGCATACACAATTCTGGCCATAGTCAATAGATAAAATAACACCTTCCCATTCTTTTAGAAAAAAGAGAGATTTTAGAACTTTTTTTCAGGAAAAAAATATCTGTTGAGAACATATGGCTCAACAGTAGTTGTCATTCTTCAGGATTCAGTTTCTCTCCAAGATCTTCTGAATGTTATATTCCGATGGTTGACTGTGGATATATCTTGACTCTGATTAAGCAATAATAGCAATTAATCCCCATAGCCCTTATTGTATAGGGCAGGGTTGTGTTCACTCTGGAGGAGAGTTAGAGCTAATACTATACCAAAATCTGCCTTCAAATATCTCAGTACTTTTACAATACTTGTAAAAGAGGCTCCTGGGGGTTCTTTCAGGTTCATTCATTAAAGCAGGAATGGACAACTGTTGGAGACCACCAACAAATACCAGGTGCTATAGGGTATATTTCAGAGGAAGGAACTTGAAAAAACAGTCCTGAGTATTCCTTGCTTAAGAAAACCCTATGAAATTCATAAGATCACCATATGTTGACAGATGACTTGAAGGCACAAGCCTCATGGTTCCATAGGATGGAACTATAGCAATTAAAGCAGAATCATAGATACACAACTTTGTACTATATTAATCAGATTAATAAGTATCCAATTGCTTTAGATCCCTTAATTATTTAGATTCATCAAATGAAATAAATGGAGGTTCAGGCATCTTCTTCAGAAGAATGTATAACAGGAATGTGGAGTTTTTGGCTCTGAGGTAGTGCTAGAAAACACCCACAGTTCCTTTCCATTGGCAGTGCTTTGTGGGGTAAATAAAAATATCTAGAAAGACATAGAGTTTGGAAAATGGAAGAGTGCCAGAATGTGTCCATGTAAGCGAAATAGCCCTGTTGGGAGAGAGGAGGGATATAAATCCAATAAATAAATAATACAACACACAGTTATTTTTAGAAATTATTTCTTGTTTTATTAATTTTATTCATTTGTATCTCACCTTTTCCCAATGCTGGGACTTAAAATTAATAAAATCAACACAGAATAAAAGCACACAAAAACACAAGTGTCTGTTTTGGTATCTAAAAACAGTTAATCTATAGCAGGGTAGGCAACCTTTCCCCTTTAAGGGCCGAGGGACTTCAGCTCCCAGAATCCCAGGAGCTATTGGCCAACATAGGTCTATTGGCCAACATGCCAGAGGCTTCTGGGAGCTGAAGTCCCTCAGCCCTTAAAGGGGAAAGGTTGCCTACCCCTGATCTATAGAGTTAACACCATTTAAAGCTCATTAAAAGACAGAATATAATTATTGGGCATCTTTCATTATAGTTATGAAGGAATGATATGGCATGGAAATGGATAAGTATAGGAATTTTCATACGGTTTAATTTATCCAGCTAGAAATCTTACTGGAGTTGTAAATATTATGGGATTAAGATTAAGGAGCTGCTATTCATGGTTGTTGATATAGTATCATTTTTACTATATTTAGTAAAATACAGTGTTTCCCATTACTGTAATACTTGATATGCAATATTCTTAGATATATTTTGAACTGTAAAGTTGTGATATGTGACAACCAAAAAAATATTCCCTCACTTCTCTTTTCAGCACCCTTTGTACAACTGATCTTGAATTGCATGGCTCCTACTGTACAAATTCACTATTATTAACAAGGAATATAGTGAAATGCAGCATAATCCAACTGAGAAAGGGCTGTGGAACTACTTGGTCATACTAACCTTCCCTTTTCTTTGGGCTCATTCCCACTATGATTTAAAGCAAATTGCTGATCTGATTATATGTCTGTCATTCCCATTTGAAGCCAGTTCCGATCCTACTGCGCTCGGTTTCAGTTGCAATGAAGCGAGTCAAACACAAAAAACTTGGTCTTTCCTGACACTAGTTTTTTGGTGGTTCTTTTGAAAAGAATCGATTCTGAAACATGTTCAGTAAGTGGGAATGATGTTCCGATCTGAATTGCATCTTACTGGAGAGGAAGTACAATGACAGAGGGGTTGGCTGAGGGGTGTCACCTATCCAGCCCTGGTTGCTTGAAATCTGCCATTTTTGTTTGATTGCTGTCTTTTGTCTACCCACGCACATGTGGTGGCTTTAATTTTTGTTTTTACACTGATCAATTCCTGTGAATCTGGTCATGATAATTTCCCCAATGTATGTCAAGAGGTGAAACAATGGTGTGGTTTTCTTTAGGAGGGGATCTGTGTGGGTTTTTTTTTAAATTTTGTGATAGAATACGTAAGGGCTCTCCTAAGGGGGATTCCGTGTCACTGGAATGATGCATGGTTGCATCACCAATGATGTGGAGATGCAAATTGGATGATTGACATTAAAAAACCCCTGGAATCGATCACGATTGATTCTGAGCCTGCATTATTTAGCAGCGCAAATACCAGTGGGTACTACAATGGGGTCAAAAAAGAAACAAATCTATGAAATAATGAAAAGATCCGCTTTCATAGTGGGAATGACACCTGAAGTGGAATCGATTCACCGTCTCAGAGCGAAAGTGAATTGGAAACCGGTTTTAAATGTCAGTGGGAACGAGCCCTTTTATACATACAACTACGGCAGTTCTTACTGCCCTATTTTGTATTCAGCCTTATATTGCCCTCCAGTGGTTATTGTGCCCAATGTCAACAGGAGAGGATTTTAACTTTCAACTCAAAATATTGTAAAGGTGTGTTTGCTGTGGAATACAAAGGGATCTTGCAGCACCTTTGAGCAGCTAAACAGGAGTTTTTTTTTCATTCATGGAAGGGACCCTTTTGAGCAGCACCTTTGAGCAGATCCCTTTGCACACTGATTTTCTAGACTAACATGGCTATGTCTTTGACCTTTGCTATGGGATGTTTATGTATTTAGGGATGTTTATGTAGGGCCTAAATACCCAGAGGCACCAAATCCTGCCTGATCATGGAAGTTAAGCTGGCTCAGCCATGATTAGTACTTGGATGGGTGACTACCAATGAGTACCAAGTGCTGTGAGCTATATTTCAGAGAAAGGAACTGGCAAAATCACTTCTGAGCATTCCTTGCCTAAGAAAACCCTGTGAAATTAATGGCAGGTGACTTGAAGACAGGTGACTTGAAGACATAGATACATACAATGTTTATGTGTAGCATTAACTTTTCCCAAACATCAAGTTTAAACATTGCCCAACCATAGTCCTTTCATTCTGATGGGACTGTTTGAGAGGTAGAAAATGACATATCCATATTTTATGGATTACAATATTCGCACTTTGGCAGAGGTGGAACCCTGTTGGCTACTACTAAATTGGATTGAGAGAAAAACCTCTGATGGACAAAATGTCTCTAAAATTTATGGCCTCTAAAGATATGCTCCAGAGAATTGTGGAACATCCTTCTAAAAACTAACAGAGGATACTGTAGAACGGGGTAGGCAACCTTTCCCCTTTAAGGGCCGAGGGACTTCAGCTCCCAGAACCCCAGGAGCTATTGGCCAACATGGGACTATTGGCCAACATGGCTGAGGCTTCTGGGAGCTAAAGTCCCTCGGCCCTTAAAGGGGAAAGGTTGCCTACCCCTGATCCAGCCCTTCAGATGTTGTGGCCTACAACTCTCATCAGCCCTAGCCAGTGGTGAAGAATGGGAATTGCAGTTCAACATCAGGAAGTTCCCACTATGCCAGGGGTAGGCAACCTTTTTGAGCCGGGGGCCGGGTTGCTGTCCCTCAGACAATTGACGGGCCGAAGCACCAAAAATAAATAAATAAATAAATAAATATTAAAATTAAAAAAGAATTAAAAAAATTTAAAAAAAATGCATGCACATTCTTTCAGCCCCAGAAAAGCCATGGCAAAACCCCTGTGAAGATTTTGCCAAGAAAACCCCAAGAACAAGTAATAACAACAATAATCAATATCATTATGCCGGGCGGCGGCGGCGGTGGGGGGGCGGCGGCGGCAGGACCTGTTTGGGGCCAGTCCAAAGGCCTTGCTGGGCCGCATCCGGCCCCCGGGCCTTAGGTTGCCTACCCCTGCACTATGCATTAAAGGATATGCAAACTGTCATGACCCTTTGATATGCAAGATATGCTCCTGCAAAATGGGTTTTATCCAGTGTCCCTTCCATGAATGAAAAAACTCCTGTTTAGGGAAGGGAGTGAAAGCCAGTGGAGGCTCTTGTTGGAAGAAGGATGATCCTGAATCCTCCTTTTCCTTGCAGCTGCTTCCACTGTTGTATTTGGGAATGTCTACCTAACCCTCCAGAGAAAATATTGGAGGGTGATTTAAGTGACTACAGAGGGAAACAGGATTTTATTTTATAAAGCCCCCCTGGGGGACATAGGGTGCAATTTCTCCATGTTTTAAGGCTTTCCTAGACCCAGCTAAGGGGGTGGGGAGAAGAGTACTAAAGATACCATGGACATCCAAAAAGACAAACAATAGGTCCTTGAACAAATCAAACCTGAAATCTCCCTGGGAAGCCAAGATGATCAAACTGAGACTATTGTACTTCTGACACATTATGAGGAAGCATGACTCATTAGAAAAGATCATAATGCTAGGGAAAGTGGAAGGAAGTAAAAAGAGAGCAAGCTAGATGGATAAACTCAATTAAGGAAGTCACAAGTATGAATTTAAAGGACCTAAACAGAGCAGTAGAGGACAGGGGGGCTTGGAGATGCCTCATCCACATGGCCACCATGAGTTTAGGTCGACTAAAGGGCAATTAATAATAACAAAGAGGGGAACTGGGCACCCATGAAACACATGACTTTATCACACAGGCAAAAGAAATGGGATATTAGCACTATGGTCCCATCAATATCCCATGAATATCGCACAATAATGCAATGCTTTTCACATGACATCACAAGACGTCATTATTGCACAATTATCCTGTGAATAAAGCAGTGCGATTTTGCCTCTTTATTCATGGGATAATCATGCAATAATGGTGATGTCGTGTGAAAAGCATCGCATTATTGTGCAATATTTATGGGATATTGCGGGAGCATAGCGCTAATATCCTGTTTCTTTTGCTCATGTGATAAAGTCCATAGAAAAATGGTCTCCCATGCCTGCCAGCATTTACTGTATATTTATGTATGTATGTGTATGTGTATATGATTGAGAGAATGTGTGGTGCCCTCAACCATAACGTTGGAGATCATAAGCAGCCTGCAGGCTGCACTTTTTCGGCCTGTGCCCTCATGAAATGGTCCCTGAGCCTGTCTACTGTCTGTTTATTAGAACTTTTAATTGAATGTAATTACCGTCATGACATAATGGTGTATTCCTATATATGTCTACTCAGAAGTCCAAAAGTTCAATGAAGATCCCTTCATGGTGTAACTACAGGGAGACAAAGTGAGAACATTGCCTCCGCCGCCCAAGGAATTCTGTTCCCCCACCCAAGAAATTTTCCTCCAGTCCCCAAATGTCTAGCATACAAATATCTCTTGAGCATTTAGAAATACAGACTAGGCGTCCAAGAAAAGGGGCAAGCAAAGTGATCAAGGGAATATGAACACAGCAAATACCAGAATTCTAGGGCAGATATAAAAGAACTAGACAAAATCTTAGAGTGCAAAAATATACAACTGAACATTAAAATTAGAATTGTCAAAGCCATTGTATTCCGTGTTACCATTTACTGATGTGAGAGCTGGATAGTGACGAAAGCAGATAAGAAGAAAATTAATTCATTTGAGATGTGGCACTGGAAAAGTGCTGAGTATACCCTGGACAGACAAAAAGACAAACAAATAGGCCCTAGAACAAATCAAGCCTGAACTCTCCCTGGAAGCCAAGATGAATAAACATGAGAAGGCACAACTCAGAAAAGTTGAGGTAGGTAGAGGGCAGCAGAAAGAGGGGAAATCACATGCTAGATGGATAGATTCAATCAGGGAGACCACGGGCTTGAGCCTACAAAACCTGAGCAGGGAGGCAGAGGATAGGGGTGGCTTGGAAACATCTCATTCACAGGGTCATCATGAGCAGAGGTCGACTAAATGGCAGGTAACAACAACAACAGGTCTCATTTTCTGCAGTGCTTGAAATCTGAGAACTGAAAGAAAATTTCATGTGGAGGGAGAATTCTTATTTGGAGGTGCAATGCTCTCATTTTGCCCTTCCTCCATAGCTACATCTCTGAGAGGTACCATATGTTTGTCCATCATGTATAGTTACAGTCAGCCCTTGGCATCCGCGGAGTATCTGTTCCAGACCCCCCCCCCCCGTGAATACCGAAATCCGTGGATGCTTGAGTTCTGTTGTCTCCAATGCTGGCACAACCATGAGGCCATGCCACCATTAGGGAACAACCAAACTCCAATGGTGGTGCGTGCACATGGCTGCACCACCATTAAGGATAACACCTGTTGCCCCAGTGGTGATGCGTGCATGTGGCCACGCTGCCATTAGAGACAACGGGACTTGTTCCTAATGGCGGCACAGCCATGTGCATGTGCTGCCACTGGGGACAATGGGGGCTGTCCCTAATGGTGGTGTGGCCATGTGCATGCATCACCATTGGGGACAATGTGGCTTGCTGTCCACAGATGGTTGAATCTGCAGATGGCAAGTCCGTGGATATGGGGGACTGACTGTATTGCTTTCTTTCCTAGAAACTTTCAGCGAACTGGCAGTTGATGGCTCAGGGACCAGCACCAGTCCATGGACAACCATTTTGAGTAGCACTGATGTAGGGTTTGCACCAAGCAGGGTCGGTAGGAAGTGCAAAGGTACACATTATGAAATTGTTTGTTGTTGTGTACCTTCAAGAGACTTCCAATTTATGGCAACCCTAAGGTGAACCTATCATGTAGTTTTCTTAGCAAGATTTGTTTAGAGGAGATTTGCCATTGCCTTCCCCTAAGGCTGAAAGAATTGAACCCTGGTCTCCAGACTCATAGTCCAGCACTCAAACCACTATGCTATGCTGGCTCTCCATTATGAGATTAGAATGAAGTATATAAACAAAATCCATTTTGTATATATTCCCTTAATTTGGCAGAGTTTATTCAATCCCCTGCATAGCTACACCCCTGGCTCACTTCCACATATGTGATTACAGAACTGTAACCACAGTCTATCTACTTTTCACTACATGTTTCTTGTTGTGTACATTCAAGTTATTTCTGATTTATGACAACCTTAAGGAGAACCTATTGTAAGATTTTCTTGGCAGAATATGTTCAGAGGGGCATTGTCGTTGCCTTCCTGTGAGACTGAAAGTGTGATTTGCCCAAGGTTTCCATGGCTGAGCAGGAATTCAGCCCCTGGTCTCCAGTGTCATAGTCCAATGCTCTAACCACTACTCACATGGGCACTCCTTCACTATATATACTTGATGATATATTTACCAGAGAGGGATGGAACTGGAAAAGAGCTGGGTGGAACCAGCCAGTAACAATCTGTTTTCAGCTCAGTTTCCAGATTAATTACAAATTAGTACTTAATTTCCAAATCAGTACGGAATCCCCATTAACTATGAATAGGTCCTGGCATGGATTGATATTTAGGGTGCCACAGAGCCTCAAATTCTAAGTGTAATACAACCTAAGTAGTATAAACCAGGATACTCTTAATACCACCATTGAACCTCATCCTAGCTATGCAAGGCACAGCTTGCCTGAAGGCTCTGTACATGGAATCTGCTCTTCCCGTGCTCCTAAAAGACTTGTACATGCATGCTAGCACTTTCAACAAGCCACATAATAAGAAATAATAAGATAAAGCAAAAAATAAAAAATAAAAAATAATTGATAGTGAATGTCTTCTTAGGAGTTTATCACATGGGGAACCTGGGGGTTTAAACAATGATTAAGCCATGAAAATCACAGAATCCACATTAAAACATGCTTAAAATTATATTAACGCAAGTGCCATTATCCTGTGAGGAACCAGGGAATAACCAGGCAAGAAACAGCAAAAAGTCATTCACAGGAAAATTTCGTGAATGAGTTACTGTTGTTTCTTGCCTGGTTCTTCACAGGATAATGGCACTTTAATCATGTTTCGTCTCAATGTCGTGTGAAAACCATTTGCACATTTGCGTGCAAGTGCGGATTAATCATGGATTCTGCACGGGCTAACAGTGCTTTGTGTGTGAAAACCATTTGCGCAATAGTGGGTTAATCACGGGTTAATCACCATTTATACTTCCAGTTTCCCCCTGTGTGATAAACTCGTATGAAGAATTATCTTCCATCACCAGGGTTGCAAAGGTTTACCTTTTTTTTGGACTCCAGCACCCAGAATTCTCCACCCAGCATGTCAGATGACAATTGTTGGGTGTGGGGCTTCTTGAAACTGTATTATTATTATTATTATTATTATTATTATTATTATTATTATTATTATTATTGTCCCACCCTTCTCCCAGGACTGGGAATCAGGGCAGCTTACAACATTAAAAAACAATACAATTAAAAACATACAAAAATAGTACATTAAAACAGAATTAAATTAACTATAATTAAAACAGATTACAAATACCTTAAGAAAGATAAAAATGTTAAAATACATTAAAACAATATAGCACCTCCAGCCATTTTTTAAAAGCTTTCTGTTTTGAATACCTGTCTGAATAGGAAGGTTTTCGCCTGTCAGCAGAAGGTTATCAAGGAAGGGGCCATTCTGGTTTCCCTAGGCAGGGAGTTCCAGAGTTCCCTGTTTCAACAGGGGCGTTGTGTGGTCTCTGTAACCCACCCCAGTTTGGACCAGCTGAAGTTTCCAAACACTCTTCAAAGGCAGCCCCAAGTAGAGTGCATCACAGTAATCCAAATGGGATGTAAGCAAGGCATGTACCACAGTGGCCAGATCCGGCGTCTCAAGGAATGGCCGCAGTTGGCGCACAAGTTTTAAATGTGCAAAAGCACTCCTGGTCCTAAACCAGAGACTGTCATCAGTAATGGACTGGATGAAGGCAAACAAGTTGAAATTTAATCCAGATAAGACAGAGGTGCTCCTGGTCGGTCGAAAGGCAGATCAGGCAATAGGGATCCAACCTGTGTTAGATGGGGTCATACTCCCCCTGAAGATGCAGGTTCACAGTTTGGGGGGTACTCCTGGACTCAGAGGCCCAGATCTCTCCAAATTAGGACTTCTTTAAGATAAGGGTGCTTTTTCTTCAATCATATTGCTCATTTACACACTTAATAAATTAATTAATCATTACAGGTCCCATACCATTATTGGATAATTATTTCACCTGATAGTAGCCCCAAACATTAATATTTCGGAAAGGAAGGGACAGAATTTGAAGTGTGGCAAAAATAAGACCTCTTTCTTTCTTTCTTTCTTTTTTGCATTGAGGGAAAACAAATATGAAATGATACAGAATATGGCTAACATGTCAAGTGAATGCAAAAAGACCCCTCTTTTATACACAAACTTTCTAATGTCTTTGGAATGAGTGACATGTTTATGGTGGACTACTTTCACCTATTGGGATTTGTACCAATAATCTTTTATGTAGTGAAACTCTGGAGAAAATTGTCTTGTTTCGGTGTGGATACAAATCTGTTCCCCTTGTGTAGCTCATATTTACTAAAATATTTTAAGAGAAGGATTGTAGTATCATGCCTTGGTGTTCTTCCCATCATCCTTGCCCACTAGGCGTACTGCTGGGAGTTGTATTTCAAGGCATCCAGAGGATGCGGTAAGGAAGGATTCTCAAAAATTTCAGAATTACTCACATTTACAATATATGCAACAAGTGGAGTCCCACAACAACAGACTGCAGAATATCCCAGAGACCTAATGTGTATGGTTTTATATAGGGTTCCAATGTTTATACAATAACAATGTTTAGCTTTTACCTTTGCTGTTTTATGACAGAGGTGGGAATCCTGTGTCCCTTCAGACTCTGTGACCATAATTCCCAGCATTCCTCACCACTATGATGGCAAGAATATATACTGGAGTCTGCATCTCTGTGGATATAGGGTTTCAACTAGATGATCTTTTAGGTCCCTTCCAACTTTTCCCTCAAGCAAGGTGACCAGGTGTCCTCTTTTTCTAGGACACAGCCTACATTCTAACCCTCTAACCAGGACGATTTCCAAAAATGTCATCCATTTTGAGCATGACTAAGAAGCATGAATTTACATTTCTAGGATTGTTTTTATTAACTTTTCTTTGGCCAGATCCTCCATTTTTCTTGAAGGTCCTGCATTTTGAGGTGCCTTGTCCTCCTTGACAGTGAGGACATCTGGTCACCCTGCCCTCAAGTCACTTCATGGATATTAAAACCAGACATTTCCACCTTCTGTCCAGGAAAAATCCCCAAATGTCCTCTGTGCTGAGCATGATTCTATAAGAGGCATGAACTGACATTTCTAGAAGCTTTTTTGGGAGTGGGGGTGGGGGATTTTTCTTTGTTCATTCATGTCAATATTATTATTATTATTATTATTATTATTATTATTATTATTA
>CM034703.1:30879245-30896677 GCA_020142125.1 Phrynosoma platyrhinos | reverse complement strand
AATTTAATGTGCACTATTTCTGGCAGTCTGCTTAGGCCCAAAGTCATGATCTTAGTAGCAAGTAGCACGTACATTTCTATACAGCTTATCAGTGCACTTAAGCACTCCCTAAGCAATTTACAATGTGTAAGCTAATTGCCCCAAACAAGCTGGGTGTTCATTTTAGTAACCTATGGAGCAAGGCTGAGTGGACCCTGGAGCCCTGCCTGGGATTGAACTCACGACCTTGTGGCTGTGAATGGCTGCAGTACTGGCATTCAATAACTGTGCCACCAGGGCATACAGTGAAGACCAAAGCATTTAAGACTTCAGTGACCCACACTTTGAATGCAGCATTTACATTTTAAATCTCAAAGGGTAGAGTCTAGTGGTTGAACAGAAGATTCCAGTGAAACTAGAGGTGTGTGTGGGTCTATCATTGCAGGGCTAAGTAGACTTTCAAACCTTTGTAGCGGGCACAGGCATTTTAGGAGGAAGGGGAGGGAAAGAAAGTTTTGAAAGTTCTACAGATGTTCACTAAAATTCACTAAAAAATGACTTGGAGGCACACAACAACAAAAACAACAAACACTTACTATGGGCTTTAGCCCATAGTAAATCCTTTTGCCCTGGGAGGAAAATGAATTCTTAGATCTGCACATTCTTAATGCTAGATACACCAGCTACACATAATGTTGGAAAGCCATTTTACCCAAGCAAGCTTATAGTAACTTCCTTTGTTTTTTGCTTTTCAGCATCATTTTATGGTGAAAGCTACGTGCAGTTAAAAGTTGCTGACTCCTCCTCTACAATATCACTGAAATTACGTTTTCTAACCAGTAAACCAGATGGATTACTTTTTCTTGCTGCAGGAAAAGAAATGTATTTTCTGGTGGAATTACGTTCTGGAAATGTACATGTAAGATTATGAACATACAAAGCTAACATGTACTGAAATGAACTGAAACATTCACCTATTTAGCTCAGTAGTACATTCCAAAGTATTTTTAACAAATGGTGACAGAAACTAAAAGATACAGAACTTTTGAGTTTTATCAGTGCTAATACATTTAGGGCCTTTGCAGACTGCCAGAAATAGTGTAAATTGAGTCCACTTTAACTGCCCTGACTCAGTGCTAAGGAATCATGGGAACTGTAGTTTATTGTGGCACCAGAGCTCTCTGACAGAGAAGGCTCAATGTTTTAAAAAAAATACAATTCCCATGATTCCCTAGCACTGAGACAGAGCAGTTAAAGTGGACTCAATTTGCACTATTTCTAGCAGTCTGCAAAGATAGATAGTTATATTATGTCAAGGATAGTGAATGGATGATGCTATATTAAAACATACATAAATAATAAAGAGAAGCATGTTCAGTTTGCAATTAGTAGAGTTTTAGATTAAGTTATGAGTGCTAAGTACTAGATGCATCTGTGTGCATAATAGTCTAAAACTACAATAAATACAATTTGAAACATTTTATTATTTATATTTTAATTATTGATTAATATGAAATATTTATATCCCACCATTCTGGTTTTTTTTAAGCTGTCAAGTTTTAAAAGCTTTTTAAAGTAGTGTATTCCTTTCTGACACCAGCTGGTTCAAACCAAATGCTGAACCATGGTTTTGCATTAGATGAATGCACCATGGCTCATCCCAAGTTCTCTTGCTCTCTCTTCCTATCTTCATCTCCTTTGAGGGAGGAAACTGAAAAATTTCTCATCATGTCTAAACTCAAGACACACCAGGTTCTGAAACCATGGTTTGATCCAAAATTGTTTGAAACAAATAGTTAGAATAAACAAATTTTCCCGGTGTATCCCATCCAAGTAGTGGCAGTGGGAGCTGCTGGAGCTGTTTTCCAAATGCAAATACAATAGGAAACTAGGTTTAGTCAAATGTGCAGGTGAAAGCCATTAATCTCCTCCCTTTGTTAGTGATGGAATAGTGACCAAGATTGGACAGCTATATTGGCCCCCTGCAAGACCCTGGCGGGCTACATCCACTCATTTTCACACACAGCCAAAGTGTGTGTGTGTGTAGAGAGAGATTCAGTTGTTACTTTGCCTTCAGAATGACCAAGGACACTTTCAAAAGCCTCTGGAAGCGGGGGCATTTTGTTGTTTCATGTCCTTTTTATCTAACCCCCCCCAACCAGTCCAAGCCTAGAGACACACTGTAGTCTAAAATTCTTGCCCTCTGAGTGCTGATGGCTATGTCATCTCCCAGGATACATTCTAGGGTTAGAGGGCCTACTTAGTGAGTGCAGATGGGCTTGCAGCTTGGCAGAAAGCCCCATCTAGAGCAGGGGTAGGCAACCTTTCCCCTTTAAGGGCCAAGGGACTTCAGCTCCCAGAATGCCAGGAGCTATTGGTCAACATGGGACCATTGGCCAACATGGCTGAGGCTTCTGGGAGCTGAAGTCCCTCGGCCCTTAAAGGGAAAGGTTGCCTACCCCTGATCTAGAGCCTTAAAAATTGGGATAGGAACAAAAGGCCCCCAAAACACATCAAAGTGGTCAGTAGCACCCTAGAAGCTTAGAAGGGCATACTGGCCATTTGGGAGCAAAATGAAAGTTTTGGTGGAGTCTGTCAACCCATGGGCCACATGCAGGGCTGCAGTTCTCTCAGTCCTTTTTTACATTCAAGACAGGAGAGTGGCATGGGGATACACAAGCCCAATTATCACTATACCTTTTTCTCAGCATGCTAAACCATGATTAACCCTTACATTAGAACTAGCCATGCATATTCCATTCATGTCACCTGGTCCCATAATAGTCTGAATTTAGGGCTCCCTCTGTTCCCAAACACAGTGGTTGGAGGAGAATGTTATGTGTGTACAAGTCATTTAATTATCTTGTTGTTAATTTATATGCCTCATTTGAATGATTTCAATTATATCTCTTTTTGCAGGTCACAATCAATGTTGGAGCAGGCAAGCAAGTTCTCCTTTCCCAATGGAGTTCTCAAATGAATGATCTGATGTGGCACCTTGTAGAAGTGCATCCTGAAGGAGATAAGATGACTCTAGTTATTGACAAAAAGTATCAAGTTAGTGCAAAATGGCCAGGAGTTCTGCCTGAACTAAAGCTTGAATATGGTATCTATCTTGGTGGGAGTGGAAACTTTGATGCCCCTTACCTCGATGGTGCTCAAACTAATTTCCGGGGATGTATTGATGATGTGATATTTAACAGCTATGACATCCTAACCTTCCTGAGACCTTCTCCTAGATTTAAAAATATTCATGAAGTCTCACTGAGCTGCAGTGATGAATTTTTTGCAAGTGAAGAAGAACCCATTAATTTCTTTAGCTCCAAGTCATATGTTTCGTTTCCTTTGTGGAATGTCCAGCCAGGAGGAGTCTTGGAGTTTTTGGTGCAAACCACAGCTCAGAGAGGCTTGTTGTTCTACAGTTCTGGCCCAGGGGGAGACTTTGCTGCAATGGAAATTGAAAATGGTCTCATTAAAATTCATATTGGAAAAGGGAAGGACAGAATTCAGCTTTCTTCTCTCACCCCAGTCAATGATAACCGCTGGCACTCTGTTGAACTGAAATTTTCTGCAAAATATATTGAACTCATGCTAGAAAAGGAAACAGTAAACATATCTTTGCCCTCGCAGAGTAAACTTCCTGTTCTTAAGGGAGCCCTTTATATAGGTGGAATAAACGATGCTGTCCGGGCGGAAGTGCTGAAGCTACGATTAGCCTCAGTTTCAGGGAGGCATGCCGAAGGAGGATCATTTAGAGGATGCTTGAGAGATTTGAAAATGGACTTCCAAAAGAAGACCTTGAAGAATGTTCTTGTCACTAAGGATATTTCAGTAGGATGCAAATCAGAGAGCAACCTTACTACAAATATTGTTGCAGCACCTGTTGGAATAGCAGCTCCTGTTTCTGATACTGACACTGCAGTCTCCAAATTCCATGGGAAAGAGAGTCATGACCACTTTTTGATTGTCAACAACTTAATTGTCCCTGAAGGTGGGCAAGCAACTCTTGAATCTAAGCATATTAAAGTCAATGTAGAATTCAAAAAACTAGGCATTCGCCAGTCACAGATTGTTTTTAAAATTAAAAACCAGCCTTCCCATGGCCATTTGAAGTTGAATGTTGAGCCAGAGCAGGAAGAGTCCACATTTACCATGCTAGACTTGTGGCAAGGAAGAGTTTTGTATGTCCATGATGGTTCTGAGGAAAGCTATGATTATTTCACTTTTTCCATTTCTACAAGCAGCAAGAAAGAGATGCCTCCATATTTGAAAGGAAACAAGGATTATATGTTTACCATTACAGTAAGACCAATAAATGATGATCCAGAACTCATACTCCCAAATGGAAATTTATTTTTTCTCTTAGAACACTCCAAGAAACGTCTGACTGTAGACACAATAACTGTTTTAGACAGTGACACAAGTACAACAGACCTCAGTGTTATGGTCCTTGGAAATTTGAATGCAGATGCAGGATTTCTAGAAAATTCCAAAATTCCTGGAAAAGCTATCACTGATTTTTCTTACATGGACTTACAAGATGGCAATGTTTTCTTTGTTCACACTGGAGTTAAGAATTCCAGGATGGTTCTACGAGCAAGTGATGGGGAGAAAGTCAGCAACACAGTTGTGTTGCGGATTGTTGCTGTACCCTTGGATTATAAATTGGTCAACAACACAGGCGTTGAGGTGGTTCAGGGCAATGTAGCCATGATCAGTCTCAGTCATTTGGCCACTGAGACCAACATGGTCAAACAAGAGCTGGAGATACGATATGAGATCACAGATCCACCTTGCTTTGGAGAAATCCAGAGGCGCCATGGTGGTGGAGAATGGAAGAAAGCAAACTCTTTTTCTCAACGTTCCATTGAACGTGGCCGTGTAAGATATGCATCTACCTTCAAAGCCATGCAGATAGATAATGTCCTGGAGCACTTTAAATTTAAAGTTAGCATTGGTAGCAGAATAAGTGAAGAGTTTCTGTTTCCTATCATGGTGAAATGGTTGAGGTATAATTTCCTGAGACATGTGCCATTAGTAATTGATAAATCAAAGCAAGAATACCTTACCTCCAGCAATCTTCTTGTTGTGATTACAGATGTGGAAATACCAGAAAATGAGTTGTATTATAAGTTATACTCCTTGCCTGAGAAAGGAAACATTCTGCTAAATAATGTCCCTTTGCAAATAAATTCAAGCTTTAGCCAGCAGAACATTTCTGATAATAAAGTGGAGTATCAATTGAATATTAGGCCCCTTGAAGAAACCCAGGATTCATTTCAGTTTCTAATTTTTACAAAATATGTGATATCAAATAGCTATGATTTCAAAATCAACATTAAAACAGATCCATGGAACATTCTTTTGACAAATAGTGGTCTCACTGTTACTGAGGGTGAAGGAAAACTGATAACAGAATTGGAATTATTTGCCCAAACCATTGATAATAAGACCTTCCAGTATAAAGTTATTAAAAGTCCTTCCCATGGAAAGTTATCACTTATTAATTTTTCTGATTCTCCAGAAAGTAACAATAATCTTACTGGTTTCACAAATCAGGATATAATTGACAAACGTCTTATGTATGTGCATGATGACTCTGAAACACAGTATGATGAAATTGTTATCACAGCTACTGCCATAAAATTTGGGGAATGGGCAAACTCTGACATGGGAACAAAACCATCTTTATCAGCAGAAATTAAATTTAACATTTCTATCCAGCTGAGAAATGATGAAAAACCAGTACGTGTAGTAGATAAGGTGTTTCATGTTGTTAAGAATGGAAGGAAGCTGTTGACATTGGCTGATCTCTGTTACCATGATCCTGATATTGATTTTGATGATATGCAATTGTTGTATACCAGGCGTGGTATTCCAAATGGAGACTTAGTTTTCGTCAATGAAACCTCTCACAGACTCTACCAATTCAAGCAAGAAGACCTTGCACAAAAGCGAGTCCTGTTTGTCCACCGTGGAGCAAACTATGGCCGTTTTGTGCTCTTCATCACTGATGGGAAGCACTATACATCATCACTGTTAGAAGTAAGTGCTTCAGACCCTTACATCCACCTGGTAAACAATACAGGTTTATTGATCCAGAAAGGAAGAGCAGAAACAATCACCACAGCTAATTTGAGTGCTACCACAAACCAAGACATTAGAAGTGACCATGAAATTGCATTTGAGATTTTTTCATCACCAAAGTATGGACAGGTCTTTGTAAATAATTTAACAGTGGGCACTTTCACTCAGCATGATCTCAAAATGGGACACGTGACTTACAGGCATGATGATAGTAACAATTTGGTTGACACATTTAACTTCACAGTATATGCTAAAGGGGTCCAGCTGGATGCTGAGATGAATATTCGTATATACTTGGAAAGCCATCAGCGTCCACCAGTGATTGTACATAACAGCATCCTGTTGGTCGAAGAAGGAAAACCAGTTAAAATTAGTAAAGGAAAATTGCTGGTAAGCTGAAATAGTCTAATAATTAACAATACTATGTTTTGAATGTATTTTTGTATACTGTAAGCACACTCCGAGGCCTACATATTTTACCATGCCCTTTAAGCAACAACCTGGTGCTAGAAGCATCTGCAGGAATGATTCTACAGTGGCTGGCACCTTCTTTCTCTTGGGGTAGCATAACTACACTGGGGGCAAACACAGGAATGTGAGGCATGGTAAACTTGTGTTCACTGCACCTGCCAAAACCAGGGCTTTTAGTTTTCATCAGCATAATGTCTCGTGGTTAAATTATATCAAACTCTAAAAATGAACCCTAGCGGTCTCAACCATGCTAGATGCTGATGCTACGATTGATACTATAAGCTGAAAAGAGCTCAAGCAGAACAACCCACCACCACTCTGGTTTTCCTTTACAAATGATGTTCTGTAATTACTGACCGTATTCAATCCTCATTAGCCTACTTTGAATAGCCCCCCCCCCCATGGTTTTTCATGCTTCTGAGAATGCAATTGCTCTCTGTCTTATTTCTGAGTAGCTCTAATATGACTTCATATCTGTCGGCACTCACCTTCTTCTGGATGTTCATGACTATGTAAGCATGGACTGATTTCAGAGCTCTCAGGTGATAGAAGACTGATCCATGTGGGCTAATAATATATTTTTTAGAAATAAAGACAGAGGAATGCTGGCTAAAATGACAAAACTATAAATATTTATAGTTTTTCATCCTTAACAAAAAAAGAGTGCTCCATGATATATCCAGAAAATGCACTTATGCTTAAAACATATGGGGACAGGATTGGTTTTAAAAGTGGAGTTTTGCACAGAAAACATGTTTTTCAGCAAAAACAAAATAGCCTTTTTATAGAGGAAATATTGCACAAACAAGTTTTCCATGCAATCAGTGGTTTTCAAAAAAGAAAAAAAGAAAAAGGCTTGGTGTAGTGGTTGAGTACTGGACTAGGGGCCTTTGCAGACTACCAGAAATAATGCAACTTGAGTCCACTTTAACTGCCCTGGCTCAGTGCTAGGGAATCATGGGAACTGTATTTTTTCTGAGACGTTGAGACTTCTCTGTCAGAGAGCTCTGGTGCCACAATAAATTACAGTTCCCATGATTCCCTAGCACTGAGTCAGGTCAGTTAAAGTGGACTCAGTTTGCACTATTTCTGGCCCAATAGATCTCAGAGAGAGCAGAGTTCAGATCCCTACTCAGCCAGGGAAACCCACTGGGGTTTCATCCTCAGAGGAAGGCAATTGAAAACCCCTTCTAAACAAATCTTGCCAACAAAATCCCATGATAGTTTGTCTTAGGGTTACCATAAGTCGGAAACGACTTGAAGGAAAACAATAACAAGAAGTCTTATCTACCGTGGCAAGTATGTACTCCATTACTGCTCTGCTAGTAGATGAATAATCTATGATTTACTTGTAAGATTTAAATATGAACAACTGCATGGAAAAAAGGCTGCTTATCATGCTTCTTTAATGGATTATGCATCTGCTTTTTAAGGTTGTGCATGAAAACAATTTGCCATCAGAGATAGAGTTCAAAATTATGTCACCTCCACTCTATGGGTACCTTCGGAAGTTTACATCAGAGGAAGGCTACTTTGGAGCCAAAGAAAATCCAGCATTGTCATTTACCCAGCAAGATATCAATGATGGTAACATCCAGTATGTGCAGACCAGTCCCAACCAGCTCCAAGACAAGTTTTCTTTAGATGTGACCAATGGCATCCAGGCAGTCAATGGAATAAAAATTGTGGTAGATATCATCCCAAAACTCATTCCATTAGAAGTACAGAACTTCACAGTTGCCGAAGGGGAATCAATAACTCTGGAAGAAGATTTCCTAAAAATTGCTAATAGCCATTTTGTGGGGCTCAATTGTGAATTTAACGTAATTGAGGCACCAAAATATGGGCGGATTTCAACCTCTCGGTTTCCTGGAGTGGCACTAACTAAATTCACAAGGAAACAGGTAAGGGTGTTCCATGCTGTTTTCTGCTTAGTAATGTTTTGAACATATTTTGAACAGAAATACGGATTATTGTTTGATGATCATGTAACACATTTTGCCAGGTTTCTACCTAGCTCAGTACCTTGCCTCCGATTATAAGACCTTCCCATTTTTAACACTTTTAATTGTTTTCTATAATAGCATATAATAATGCAAATGAAACATTTGCGTTAGAATGATGTGGCAGGATAAACTGACACTTGTTACAAAACTGTGTGGCTTTTGACACTGTGGATTCCTATTTTGGTTACTCTCTTCTTTTTAGGTAGAACAAGGATTAATCTTATATATTCATGATGATAGTGAACAGCTTCTTGACAGTTTCACTATCATAGCAAACAGCACAGAACTACGGAAACAGAGCCTGCCTCAAAAAATATATGTGATTATTACACCAGTAAATGATGAAGCTCCTGTTGTAAAGAGAAACAAAATTCTTCGGGTAAGTTGTAGTGCATCTTCTAAGACTAAATGTTGGCATTATCGTCTTTCTAATAAACAGCAGCATGTGCATTTATTAAAGATGATACTCTGTTCTTTAAGATTTTCATACAAAATACTGCTTATCCAAGGGTTTATCTACATTGCATGGATATAATCTTTTTACACTGATCTTCAGGGGCTCAAAACAGTGAGTGTTATTTAATACAAAACTAGGGCACAGTTTATTTGGAAAATAATATATTTTTTTAAAAAACTATATTCATAATACATAGTTATAGTTAGTTCTGCTATAATGTATTTTCACCGTGTGAATTGGCAGTAACATGATTAATATTATTAATATTAATAATATTAATAGAGGAATATAATTTGCAGAACACAGACACTTAATTGGCTATAGCACTATTCTACCTTGAGCATTCAAAACTGGCACCTCTCCTTATCTCATCAGTTAAGTAGCAACCCTACCTCCCCTTATCTTAGCTGTTCAGTTTTTCAGCCATGTAGGTTTGAGAAGTGAGAGACTGACGTGAGATGGAGGGAGCATTTGTAAGCCAGGGATGAGATTTTAAGTTGGATCAGGAGTGAGTGAACTAGATGGAAAGAGGGGGTGGACGTGTTTCAAGAGATTAAATTTTAAGTCGAGACAGGAGTAAGTGGGGGCTGAGGGACCATTTGAACAACATTTGATTGTTGTAACCAAGGCACATCAAGCGCTATTGCCTGTTTAAAGTATTGGGCAATCTCTTCACTTTTCAGAGCCTTGGGGGCATATTTTACCTAGCCTTGCCATAAATACCTATTTTCATATTTTTAAATGGTAGGTTCTCCATTTATACTTATACTTAAAATTTATTCATGAAATTTTGTGGCAGATTAAATAAATATCTTAGCTACCATAGCACCTATGTGCTGTGAATTAGTCTCTTGAGAGATGAGATGTGTGTGTCTTGGATTTTGGATTATTAAGCCTTTGAATATTTTCCCAGTACAACTATTCTCCTATACTGCTGTAAATTAGCAAAAATTCCATTTTATTTATTTATTTATTTATTTATTTATTTATTTATTTATTTTATTAAGGCTTATCATTTAAAACATAAAGCAGTTCACCTGGTGGTTATAGGAATATAACCACCAGGGGGCCATGTTTTCATTTTTGTGGAAGTTTCTTCACCAAAAATGATTCAGATTATTGTAGTTAATTTAATTGTCTAGAAGAGATGGGAAAATGCATCTAGTCTGGACTGAGATCATAAAAAACATAAGTATGGAAGAATTTACTCTGATTTTGTTAGTTTCATTTGCCTGATGATAATTTCCCTCTCAAATTCTTTTGATGGCACAATAAGCAAACCCAAACCCAAATAACCAATCCTGAGTCTAAGAGGTCATGCATTAAAATACTATGCAGCATGACCCTAGGAAAAATATGATTCAAAGTAGGAAACTTATCTGGTAGTTGTGCTTCAGATTGAAAGGAGTTAATTCATAGCCTCCAATGTTTCACAGATGAAAACTGGGACACATGTAGCCAAGTAACAACAGAATGGTGTTAAGATATTGAAAGTTATTATGAGGAAAAACACACAAGCTGGAAAACACTGCAGCAGTTTGCTTTTGCCTGAGCCTACAGGGAACAGCCAGATTCTGCTCTTCCTCTCCCCCTCCTGAGTCAATTGAGTGCAAACTACTTCTATGCTTTGAACTCAGTTTGCAGCAATTGAGGTCAAAGGGAAAAAGTGGGAGTAGAAGAGAAAAACCAGGAAATTTTTAAAGCAGCTGAAAAAAAAATAAGATGACAGAGGATTTATAGGGACTGCCAAGTTGGGACAGTTGGTGGTATGTTAATTGGACAGTACATATACCTTGAGCTTTGGATAAATCTGATTACCAAGGAGCCTTTAGTGTATTTCCATTAGGTGCTTCCCAATGATGCTTTTGAGCAATCATTTTCAGAGGTAACCAGTCAGTGTTGTCTTTCTTTTATAACTCTTCTGAATTTGAATGAATTGACCATGGATAATTTTTTAGTTGACTTTTTGACTAAAATTTCTAGACTTACTGTATATACACATGTATAAGTCTAGAAATTTTAGTCAAAAAAAATACCCCAGAAACCTGGGTCGACTTGTCCACAGGGACAATGTAAATACTGTACTTTAACTTTTATTAAAGAAGGGAACCATCCCCTGGTGAAAGGCAAGAATGTAACCTGTCCTGGAAGTACTGATCCCCCCCTTTACTCTCTCATCCATCCAGCCTTGAGGGTGAGCCCAAACAGTTATAGTTGACAGAATTTTGTAAGTTCTTTAGTATGATCATTTAGATTCTTTGTTGCATGCTCCTAAATTTTATTCTCGACTTATCCATGGGTCATATCAAAATCCGTAATTTTGGCCCCAAAACCTGGCCTCAATTTATACATGAGGTCAACTTATAGTCGAATATATATGGTATACATGAGTATATCCAGTAATTGTTTAGTTTCACTGAAATTTAAAAAAAACTGTTCCTCTGACTATGGCAGGAATAAAACATGACTGACTTCTTCTGAATGGAAATGCAGATTTCCAGTGCCATGATAATAATTTATCCTGCCTAGAGGGTAGGGATGCATGAGAGAAAGAGAGAGAGAGAGAGAGAGAGAGATGCAAACAGTTTAAAGGAAATATGCAGCGGATGCAAGATCAGCTTCTATAGGTGGAAGAGCTCCATTCACAGAAAAATGCCTTTCTGATTTTTGAGAAATCCTTTTGTACCCACAGTTCACCCCTTTCAGCAGGATCTGTGGCCTTCTTTTTAACATTTTCAGGTGGCTGGAGGAATTGGGGTATGATGTTCAAGTCAGAGTAGACTACTTCAGCCAACCTATTAGCATGTGCCTATATTTGGATCCAACCCAATATTTTTAATAGAAAGTCGCCAGAATCCTAAATTGGCTACTTAGGGGGGATGCAGACGGGAATCCCTAAATTGGCTACTTAGGGGGGATGCCCCGGGAAATGGAGGATCGAGGCCGAGGCTGCCAGACGCGTCGGCCCCAATCCTCCCTTTTGCCGCCTGGGAAAGGACCGTCAAAATGCCGCTCCTTTCACAGGCGGCAAAAAGAGCGCCCAAAGAGTCGTCGTGCGGCTCTTCTGCACCTCTTCTGGCACAGTGCATTAAGATGCTGCGCCGTGATGACGTCTCCAGCATGGGGTTGGGGAGCCCAGTGTATGGCTGCCCCTCCCCTTCCCTGCCTCCAAGATGGCACAAAGCGCCGTCTGTAGAAGCCCATAGTTACATCTGCATAACTAAGTAATGTCTCATGTTTCAACCATCTCTGCCACCCAAGTACACTTTAAGAGCCAGGAGCTGGATTGTTTGAAGGAGGTCCATTCAGCTTCCAGTTTCGATGCAGGGAAAACAGTGTTTCCTTTCCCTTCTCACCAAGTAGCAAGCCTGCAACAAGACTTGCAACAGACTGATTGTTGCAGACTTGCATGCTGGTAAAAGAGGGGTGGAAGCATTGTTTTCCTTTTGCTGTGATTGGAAATTGAACTGATCTCTTTTGTCTGATCTAGTGGCTGACAATTGCAAAACTAAAATGCCTTTATGTGCAACATCTTATATTTCATTTTCTGTTTACTTTACTGTCTTATGGTAAATACATACTTTAAGTGACCAAGTATCATCATTAAATTATCTATTTTCCTGTAGCAAAATCATCATCAGATATGGATTGACTTAAATTGTTTAAATGAATTAATTATAAGGAAGTTTTGTTGAAGATTATCAGTCCTGTAAATATTAGTGTCAATACTATTGTGCAACAACTGCTGCAGTTTAGAATCTGAATTTGATGGCTAGTAAAGTAACAAAAATGTGAAATGATAAACATACAAATAGTATACATAAGAGGGAGACATTAGTCCTGTTCATGAGAAATACTTATGTGCTGAATGAATGCATGAGTCAGTCAGCTCAAAAGTGGTTTTCAGCAAGGAGAGCTTTCAGAATTACCATAAAATTCTGACCCAGGGGGATCACCATGTCAAACTGTTACCACAAAAACAACAGAGTCCACCAACAGTTTTATAATATAAGTGTGTGTTTTTAATATGTATCCTCTGGCAATCTGCAAGTTGCAACAGGATAGCCAAGGTATTATTGGTTTTGGCATCCTTCCAGACCATTTAGCCTGGCATCTTTCTTTTCACCCAGTCTATGAGGTGCTGAGCATGAGCATCAGTTGAGCGCCTTTATTGCCCTATTTGTTGCAGTCACAGATTTGTTTGCTGTTCAAGACTGCAAAGAAACTCTGCTACTGTTGGGATAGCTATTGAGAGGAGATAGCTTTTTAGTTGCCCCTAGAATTAGTCATACAAAATGCTTTTTTAATAAGCATTCCTCTGCTTCCAGGCTATATACAATGTCTTGTCCTATTTCTTCAAATACTAATTCATACAGGATGTTGTTTGATGTCTGTTTGAAGTCTTTGTAATTCTAAATGATTTTCAGTGCTAAACCAGGACTGAGAGGACTTCAAGCTTGTTCAGTCTGCTTTGTTTCTTTACTAGAATGCCCGGATCCACCACCCACACAAAATTTAAAGAACAGGGTGCATTCTGAGCCCAGGAATTTGTTTTTAGTATCAGAACTGAACTGAACTGAACTTACTGTCCTGTCATCCTAAAGTCCATTCCTGGTTACCCCAACCTTTCCTCATTTCAGCAACCTAATTTGGGTAGTGAAAGCCATGTTTTTATTGCTATTGTTAGACAGCTGGGAGTTAGAAATCCTTGCAAATCTATTACATATAACTCAGAGATCTAACAGTAGATCGATCTTCTGGCTCACCTCTGTGCTTGACACTTGATTGTCTTATCACTGTATTTAGTTACTATGCCTTATAGTTTTAACAACTTCAGATAACTAGAATTATTTTTGTGTAATAAATTCCTTTTTCTTTTAAAGGTCTGGGTGGGTTCAGTCACCGAAATAACAATGAACGATCTCTGCATAGAAGATAAGGATTCCATTCCTGCACAACTTATGTATTCTGTTTCTCCTCCAAACAATGGTCACCTGGCTCTCAAGTCTTCTCCAAACAAAAGTATCCTTAATTTTACTCAAGCTCACATTGAGGAAGGACAATTAGTGTTTGTTCATAGGGGTATGTCATTTTGTCACTTTTAATGGCATCCCTCTGCTAACTCACATTCTCTAGGCTGGGAAACTTTACTTCTCCAGAATTACCTTTCAGAATCTGCACAGAATTAGATTTACATTGTAAGCATTCTGTGATATTGTCACCTGTTGAGTTGTAAACAAAGTCCACAGGTTTCAGCCACTTGCCGTGTATTTGTTGTTGTTAACCACCCTTGAGTTGACCATGACTCATGGCAACCTTGTGTATGAAGCATCTCCAAGACCCCCTTATCCTCTGCTGCTCTGCTTAGGTTCTGTAAATTCAGGCCTGTGACCTCCCTGATTGAATCTATCCATCTGGTCTTCTCATGATGTGGCCAAAGTACAACAGATTCAGTTTCATCATCTTTGCTTCCAGGGAGAGTCCAGAATTTGATCTGTTCAAAGACCCATTTGTTTGTCTTTTTGGTTTTCCATGATATCCTCAGCATTCTTTTCCAGCATGACATTTCAAATAAGTTTAATTTCTTTTTGTCAGCTTTCTTCACTGTCCAGCTTCCATATCCATGCATGGTAAGGGGGAATATAATGGCTTGGGCAATTCTGACTTTAGTGCTTAATTGCACTTCAGAATCTTGTCTAGTTCTTTCATGACTTCTTTTCCCATTCTTAGTCTTCTTCTTATTTCTTGACTGCAATCTCCATTGTTATCAATGTTTGTTCCAGGGTACAAGAACTCTGTAACTATTTTGATTTCATTATCTAGGCTGAACTTAGTAGACCCTCCTGGTCATTATTTTTGCCATGTATTGTTTTAATAGACCAAAACCCAAAATGGCTGAGACAGAACCTGTTCCAACAAATCTATTCCTTTCTCCCCATGGTTATCTTGTTGTCCCAGCCAGTGTTTACATTGGGACCAAATGAAATCCTATTCTGTTTTTTTTTTAAGGGGGTGAATCACAATGCCAAGAAACAGAAGTGACTTATTCTCATTTTGTAGTCTTCTCAGGTCTTCAACAGGGATCTTGGGGAACTGTTCTTTCCCTGAGACTGCAAATGGGAAGACAAATATCAAACAGCACTGGAGGAGGGACGGGGGGGAATGATTTTTTTGCAGGCATGGTTGTTTGAAGTCCATCCATTTTGGGTTAGTGGCAGGCCTCTGCTCAGCATGAAGATGCTTTTATGGGTGTGGCACATGCACTATTTTTATGCCAACATGGGCTCATTATGGCATTTGTGACCATGAAAGGAATGTCTTGCTAGTGTTGCATCTTGTGAGCCTTCTTGTTGTACAAACCTTGGCAATAGCAATGCAGGGCTTTAGGGGAAGGAGCTTCACAAAAGGTGGCAATGCTCCTTCACAGCCCCCAGCAGCTGTATATGGCCTGGAAAAACTCCACATGTATTAGGTGGGAATGGAAGCAACTACTGGGTACACTTTGCCACCTTTCTGGATGCTGAAAAATGCCCACCACTCTGTTGATTTTTACCTGATTAGCCAGGTTTTATCCAAATTCTGTGCCCATTTGCTTGCATCTCACTCATGTCCATTTCCATAATTAGCTGAACTGCCCTACTCTGTGACATAATAAGGGCCCTCCGCTAGTTTGAAAGTTTTGTTTCTGAAAAGGAATGGACTTCTGCTGACTTGACAACCATGTAATTGTCAGTCTGTTGGCTTCATTGGTAGGGAAACTGGAATTCTCAGTAGCTTAAAGAAATGTGAGAAAGGCATATCTACCGCTAACCTACTGATAAACTTCAGTACTTCAGTACACTGGAATTCTAATGGGCTCAAAATGCTAGGGGTTTTTGGTTTTGTAGGCATATGTCTATGCCTCTGACAAAGAAGCTCCTTTTTGCAAAGTCTTTTTATTCCTGTCCAGACCCCCTTTTCCTTCCTAATCCTCAGTCTTACTAGAAGGTTTTCAGCAGCATCAGTACTAAGAGGATGTTGAAGGAGGGCTCAAGAAGCACAGATTTTCTGTGCTGGGTTACAACAGTATGTTGTATTCCAAACAATTCAATAAAGCTTGAGCTTGGCAAGAATGGGATTCTGTAGTAGCTGTGTTACAATAGGCAAGGTAAACAGCAGCTACTTCCAGAATCCCTACATGAGCATGCATAAACAACAGGACAGAGAGAAAAGGCGAAGGCAGATAAGGCTGCCTCACCAACTATGCTACATGCTTTTAAAAAGCATAGATCTATAAGTTTGGCCACCAAAGTGGACATCATGAGAAAAGTGGTAACTGGTGAAAGAAAAAGTCATCCCTGGCTGTATTGTGGAAGACGCTGTCAAATGGTCTCTAGGAGATTAAAAATGTTTTTATTTATGCAAGGAATATTGCCTGTTTCATTTCACATATGCACATTGTCAACTTTGCATAGATTTGCTGAAATATTCTGAACTGTGCTTCTTTTTAGTGGTGTGGGAACCTATCCCTATTCTTTTTGCGTTATTTCTGCTTTTGGTACCAGATTTTCTGGTAAAGAAGTAACACCCACTTCTGTTTTGTTAACTGAGGTATACCTGCATTTCTTATCATGGTTTGTGATAGGTAAGGATAGTTGTGTCACAGTCAAATTAGGCATGAAACACAACCTATGGCATTTTTGATTTCTTAAAAAGCAGCCATGGTGAAGCCAAAGTTGAGTTGGGGGCTGCTAGGCTCTGGAACTCCCTTCGGAGAGAGTTTAGACTGGCACCCTCCTTACTATCCTCTCACAGAAAGGTGAAGATTTTTTTGTTTCAGAAGACCTTTGAAGACTGACTATTCAGGGGGACTGGGCCTTGCAGAATTGTGTTGTACTTTCTATCTGTGAATTGTTTATTTTTTGTTTTAATAGTTATGTTTTTAAACTGGTTTTAATTTTGTGGATAGTTTATTTTTTTAAACTTTTGTATTTGGTATATTTTTAGCTATATCTCTTTTATCTACATTCTGACTTTAACAGTCAAAAATTCTGAATAAACTTTGCCTTCACACAAATATATCTTGGTCTTTTAATAGGTGCTATGTCTGGAGGTTTCAATTTTCAAGTTACAGATGGCTTGAACTTTTCACCTCGACAAATATTTAGCATCACAGCTCGAACCCTGGTTATTCAACTAGAAAAGAACAATGGACTGGCAGTTTTTCCAGGTAAAGCTGCTATTTTGTGATTTTATTTTTAAATATCAGTGTAATGCAAATATGAAACAGAGTGTCTGATCAATACTCAGAGCTTTAGAAAATTTACTTTTTGGACTACAGTTCCCAGAATCTCCTAGCCAGCAGGATTAAAAAAAGCTCTGATTCTGCACATTCCTTTTGAGAAAGAAAATAATAATAATAATAATAAGTTTTATTTCTAACCCGCCCCTCT
>CM034703.1:30853243-30867265 GCA_020142125.1 Phrynosoma platyrhinos | reverse complement strand
GTGCTGGTGTGTTGTCAGTTTCTTCCAGTACTCCTTCATAGATCTTATCAATTTCTTCCTGTTCTGCTTTGTGGTTGGTGCATATATTTGGATTATGGTGATATTCATAGGAGACTTATTGAGATGATTTGATCTGATTTTGCATTGTATCCTCTGATTGCTTTTGCCACATCTTTCCTTAGTATGAAAGCCACCCAATTTCTTTATGTCTTTTCATTCCCTGAGTAGAACACTGAGTGGTTGTCTGATTCAAAGTGGCCCATTCCTGTCCATTTTAACTCACTCACTCTCAATACTTCTATGTTCATACATTCCATTTCCATTTCTATTATGTGTAGCTTCCTTTGGCTCATGCTTCTTACATTCCATGTCCCTATTTTATATGTGATGCTAGTTCTGATAGCATTTGCATTTCTGAGCATGTTTACTAACTTGTCTTGTCATCTTTCCCTGCACGTAACTGTTCTTGCAATTGTATTTTCCTTTAATTTCTACACATCTCTCTGTTAGTGCTCTTTGCCTGCCTGTGTATCACCTGAAATGTCTCATCATAGGGTTTTCTAGGTGAGCAGATTACACAAGGAGGACCAGCTATACCTCCCTGTGTGCAGTGCTAACAAGTGTTAGCTATGATGTCACTGCTGTTCTTTTAACTTTATTGCACCCATCACCACTGCTGCTACCCAGTAGTTGTTTCCTATGTCCTCCCCCTACCCCTATTTTTGTTGAATTGGGTGTTTCTCTACCCATCTCCTCCTTCCTCCCTCCTTTCCCTTCTCCCCTTACGTCCTTCTTTCATTTAGTTCCTCATCTGTTGTCATCAGCTGCCTCATGGGCTCCGCTGTGGGAGAGGTCTGGTGTGGTTGCTCTTGGCCATGCAGGGCTTGCCTTCCCTCTTTTGTCCTCTGATATACCTGTGGGGACAATGGGGGCTCTACCTTCCCTCTTGCCTGTACAGGGCTTGGCTTCCCTCCTTTGTCCTCTGATGTATCTGTGTATATAAATATATAAATGCTAAGTCCTAAATCAATGATGGTGAATATGAGCCTCTTCAGATGTTGTTGAATTGAACAATATCTTGAGGACCACCCAATGCCCATCCCTGGGCTAAATCCATTTGTTAGTCCTAAATATAGTAGGTCAAATGAATTAATTGCTAATTAGTAAATCAATACATAGAGACATCTCACTGATGTAATGGGTCTACTCTAATTGGGGTGAGTAATTGCATTTGAGCCCAAGTATTATTATTCGCTCGAGTATAATGTGAATTAAAATACAGTTGTGTTGTACCTATCATCAATACTATTTTCAATTTACAAAATACTGTCACATATCCACATTCATGTTGAAGACAGTAGAAGGAACTCAGCACCCACATTACAGTCCCATTCTGTTCAAATTGTTACAGTTTGTACCTGATTAATTTTTTTAAAGCTTAAGACAAGATAAAACCATGATCTAAAAATAAACAAAATCTTGCTTCTGAATTTCCTCCCTCGTTAACAATGTTTATAAGACTATATTAAAAGTTGTTCAAATGGTCACTAGTTAAGCAACCTTTAGTGAATGTGTTAACTAGCTTGAGGGCAAATCTCTTGATTTACACTCAGAATTAAGGTTTTGTGGTTGTGGAGTTCCCACAGTACATTTACAGGATTATAGGTTTTAACCCTGAGGTTTGGCCAAAGTCCATGTATGAAGTCATTCTTTTCTGTAGGCCAAAGATTTAACTGAAATTGTATTCAAGAGTCATTTTGTTGTTTTACCTGTAAGTTCATTTCTGTTCTCTTTTGAAAAGGTGGATAAAGGGATGGTCGTCTATGAACATGCAAATAAGGAAACAGTTGACTGGGATATCCAAGATTATTTTACATTTACCATCTCCTCCCCACCAGCTGTCCTGGGCCCTCAAGTGTTTCACATTAATATATCTTATGGAATTAAAGGACATGGTCAAAGTAGCCAGCTACTGGCAAACACAGGTAAACAAATAACCCTTTTCAGTCACATTGCATCTCACCTCTTGTCAAAGAGATCAAGGCTGCCCACATGGAGCTATCTTTTTTAGCCTCACAACAACCCTGAGAGGTAGGCTACATTGAAAGAAAGTGATTTCTCAAAGTTATGTCATATGTGCACAGTAGTTGGAACCCAACATTTTATGAGTTACATGCACACTACAGAATTGTAGCACTATGATTCCACTTTAGCTGCCATGGTTCCATTTTAGGGAATCCTGGGATGGATAGTTTGGGGACAGGCACTTAGAATTCTCAGCCAGAGAGTTCTAGTGCCTCACCTAACTACAAACCCCAGGATTCCATAGGATAGAACCATGGCAGTTAAAGTGGAATAATAGTCCTACAATTCTGTAGTGTAAATGGGCCTCAGATCTCATTTCAACCATGTATTTGCCCATTAAATCACACTAGCACTCTTCTTTACCATCTTTCTTACATACAAATGTGTAAAAATGTTTCCCCCCTTACATACCATTGGCAAACTAACCTCTTTTTTTTTTAAATCAATTCCCAAGATTACTCAGAACTTACCTTCTTCTTTATCTGCTCCCTCATTTGGCCTTCCCCCTGATTTCCCTTCAGTAAAAAAAACATACACTGTTAATCCACTGATGTTGTTCTCAAACACAAGTGGACCTTGCCTTGGATAGTTAGAACTCAGAGGACTGTTGTGTTTTTCTTGTTCATTACAATATTACACACTAAGCCAGCTAGGATTGGCTTTACTATTAGAGCAATGGTGGTTAATATTTGGTCCTCTGCATGTTTTTGAATCTGAGCAAAAGATCAGAAGCCCCAGTCAGCATGGCCAATGGTAAGACATTGTGGGACCTGTAGACCAAAATATCTGAAGGGCCAAAGGTTCCCCAGCTCTGAAGCTTAGTGAGGTAGCTGCTTCAGGTCTCACCACCTGTTCCATCTGTTTCCTCCCAAGTTACTTACATTGGTCTTGTTTGTGTCCCCTAGGCCAGCTGGCTGCTCTGAAGTACACTAAGGGGATGGTGTGTCATCAGTTGGCAATGTTTAGATATAAATATGATTGAATTGTATATATGGAAGAGGGATGTCATCCTGTCCTTTGCTTCAGACAGGAAAATGCCTTGAGTCAGTCTTCTGATTTTTTTAAAATCATCATTTATTGCTCCTGCCAATTAGTGCCAATTGATATCCCTTTTTTTTTACAGGTACTGTTGTACAGGAGGGAGGCAAAGTTTTAATTGACAAAAGTAACCTGGATGGTTCAAACCTGCTCTTCAAATTACCTGAGGCACAGCGTTCTGCATTTGAAGTGTGGTATGAAGTTGTAAAACTGCCCCAACATGGGAGAATTGTTGTTGGAGAAAGAAACATTACAAGAGAGAAACCTAATTTCTCCCAGTACATCATAAACAAATTTGGGATCACCTATGTGCATGATGATACTGAAACACTCAGTGATCAGTTTATTTTTGCTGTGTGGTTAAACCAGAAGGGTAAGTCTGCAGCAAAACCCGATTCTGATATTTTAGAAGAGTTATTTAATATCACTGTTATGCCAGTGAATGACCAAGCTCCAGAACTAAAGACAAAAAGACTATATATGAATGTCTTACAGGGAGAAACAGCAGTTCTAGGGATGGAAAACCTGAAAGTAGAAGACTTAGATAACACTCCAGAAGAGATCAAATATACTATCATAAGTAATCCCTCAAATGGTTATTTAGCATTCTGGGGTCATCTAAATGAATCCATCAAAGATTTCACACAAGCAGATGTTGATAATGGAAGGGTTTTGTTCATTCAAGATGGAAGTTCTTCATCTGGGGTTTTTTACTTTAGTGTGACAGATGGAAAACATGGCCCACTGTACAAACTCTTTAGCCTTGAAGTCATAGCCCTATCCATTGCCTTGGTCAACCTAACAGAGGTGGTGCTTCCACAGGGACAGAACACTGTTGCTATTACAAACATACAGCTTTCAGCAGCAACAAATGGAAAAAATACTGAGATCATGTTTGAAGTAACGGAACCTCTCAGATATGGACATCTATGTATTGGCAATGAACAGGTAACCACATTTCAACAAAGAGACATAGATGCAGGAAGACTGTCATATTGTATGACAGACCTCACTGCGTCTGGAGATACAGTGGAATTCATGGTGTTCACCTTGGATAGCAATCTAACAGGACAGGTTTTGAATATTACAGTACAACCCTTTGTGCGAATGGTGCTTGACCTGTGCATTCCGAATAATATGGCCTACAAACTGAAAGTGAGTGACTTGGATGCTACAGAATTAGCAAACCTAACAGATAGTAATCCTGAATTTGAAATAATTGTGTCTCCCATTTATGGAAGAGTGCTGAGGAAACCATTGGGGGTTGTTAAAGCCGAAAGATCAGCTGTGTTCACACAGAGTGACCTTGACAGTGGTGTTGTATTTCTTGAAGCACATGCCAATATGACAGGTGTTGATACGCTAAATGATTCCTTCACCTTTATACTTCGAGCAAACAGTGTACAACCTGCTATAGGTCAATTTCACTATGTCATAGTGCCACATGATCCTTCATTACTCCAGATGTTTACTTCAGAAATGCCTCTCTTAACTAGCACAAATATTTTGAAGATTTATACCATGGCAAAAAATGAACCTCACATCTTTCCAAAGGACACACATACGGAAGCACCAGTGCAGACACAGTGGCACAACCAAAACCGCTGGGTGCAACTGAAAGACAGAGAGACAGTGAATAGCCAGGAGGTTGCAAGGGACAAATCTGTTTGGACCGAGACCACGATGAAGACAAGTGCTAGAAGCAACAAAGATCAGTCCCTGCATAGTAACAACCGGCTGTTTATCATTATACCACTTGCCTCTGTGGCTGTTTTATTTATTGTGACTGCTGTTGCTGTATGCATCTTCCTAATATGTCACAAACCAAAGAAGGCCAAACCTCTCATTGCAGAACAGCCACCAACAGCCCTTAGTAGCCCAGGCTTTTCTCCTGAAAGGAGTTTAACTGTTCCTACAGTCACAGTGACACCCCTGTTAAAAGGTACAGGTAAAGCAACAGCTCTCCCATTCTCAACCCTTAGGAGGGAACCACTTCAGCCAGTCCCTATTGCTCCAGTTCCAGCTTCTCGACCTTCAGAAGGACTTCTGCAAAGCAACTGGTCCAAACTTGATCCAGAAATGATCCAGCACTGTCGAACAACCAACCCGACTTTGAAACGCAATCAGTACTGGGTATAATGTCACTACTGGAGAATGTGCAGGCTACCATTGCATTTAACAACTCTTTATAAAGTTTATTTATTTTGAGTTAATGTATGCATTCCCTAGTTCAAGAGTGGCCAACTTTGGTGTTTCCGGGGACCAGTTTTTTGCCCGTGGAATCCTGGAGGGTTGTGTCACATGGACTGTGAAAAAATGCTCCCAAATGGGGAAAACACATGTCAAAACTGGAAGTCCATTTCTGGTTTTGAAAAAAATTTTTTTTTTTACAATGTTGCACAGCTCAGAGGGATGGTGCAATTTATTTAAAAGCAAATCACAGCTCCTAGGAGTTTCTAGGACATACAGTTTATTCATTTTGCTAGACAAGGGGCTGTCAAGGGGAGTTGAGGGTGGGATGGGGGTTGCAAAGTAGTCCTAGATGCAACCCAAGGGCTACAGAGTGCTCATACCTCTTCTAATTGTTGCACAGTTCAAAGCTCAGAGAAACCAATATTAAACCTGATGGGTTTTGAACAAGTTCACTGAGATACCACTGAGGTAGTCACTTTATGAATAAAATAAATAGGGAGAAGAACAATGAGCATCGGCACCTAAATACCCTAAATGCAGCAGATCCCATCTGATCTTGGAAGCTAAGCAAGGTCAGGTCTGGTTAGTACTTTGATAACAGATTGCCAATGAATATCACATATTATAAGGTATATCAGTGGTGTCACTAGAGGGGTATGGTGGTGTGACCCGCATCAAGGGACGCCCCAGAAGAAGGGTGACAGCCAATTGGACTGTCCTCCCACTAGGGGGGAGGACTGAATGTTCCCAGCCCTCCTTCCCTGTAGTGCAGTGGTTCCTCATGAGGAGCCACCAACACCACGAGGAAGGGCAAGGCTGAGGGCACCCGCCCCTGCTTCCCTGTATTGGCAACAGTTCCTCATGAGTAGCTACCACATGGCCTGGTTCCCTGCCATGGCAGTGGTTCTCCACAAAGAGACCACTGCCTCCGTGGGGAATGAGAAGGCCAAGTACACCCAGCCCTATTTCCCCACCTGCTCGGCAGTTCCTCACAAGGAGGCTGCCACCATTGTGGGGAATGACAAGGCTAAGTGCGCCCAGCCCTGCTTCTCCACTGTTGCAACAATCTCCTTGTTAGGGGGCCACTGCCATCCCAGCAAAGAAGGGGTGAGCATGGCCTTTTGTCCACACACCCCAGTATCCCTGCCTCTCCCACTGGGTGACATCAGGGGTGGCAACACCACTGGGATATATTTCAAAGGAAGAAACTGGCAAAATCACCTCTGAGTATTCTTTGCATAAGAAAACCCTGTGAAATTCATGGGGTCACCATAAGTTGACACGTGATTTGAAGGCACATATGCACACACCCACTGAGCACTAGACTTTACCCATAGCTGTATTGTATAGGTGTCAAATTAGACGATATAGTTAGCACTTTTTTTTTTTTGCAAAGATGCCCAATCATAGAATGTGATTTTCTTGCAAATCTTGCATTTAAGCATGCTTTCTTATGTGATTGGTCATGGAAAAGTAGCAAGTTTTAATGCTATGGTAGTTGTGGGAGGGTTGATCGGTTGATTTCAGGGAGTGCCAAGCACTCATGGGTAGGAATGGAAACATGAGGCACTGAGCTAGAAATAAACCAGTGAGTTGTGTGTTTTGGGCTTTGTCCTAAATTCAGTCAGAGGATTGGAACAGCCACAGTCCTTGCCATAGACTGATAATCTAAAGCTTCCAGATTGCACAGTGTTCTTTTTGTACAACACATCTTGAAACAAATCTTGGCCTATTCAGCTTTTGTGCCTAAAGAGAGCATTTTATCTTGGGTAAAGGGTACAGAACAATGCAGAATGGTCCCACCCTGATATCCCTGTGCTTATCATCTCCTCTCTTCTCTCCTTTCCTGTGTTGAGTGAGAATTCTAAAGAAGACTGTCATTTACACTGAGCTTCAAAAACTTGGAAAACTTAAATTTTTTGGACTATAACCCTCAGAATGTCTCTGCTGAAACTGTATTATAGTGACCATGCTGGCTGGGGGAATTCTGGGAATTACAGTCCCTAAAAGTAATTTTTCTACTTTTTGGTTACATCCTAACTAACCCTATGGTAGTGCTTGCACCTGTATATCCTGTGCCTTGTATATATATATTTAAACTTAGAGAGTTCCATGGATAATTATGGAATTTATTTTACTCAAAATGCTATATTTATATACATTTTATTACTTCTCTGATGAGCTGGGAGTGTATGTAAATGTTTCTTTCTAATGATATTTTTTTTTAAAAATCAACATTGATATCAGTAATTTTACATTTTATCTCATACTGTGAGCCTACATGCTCTCAGAAGATGTGGATGCTTTTCCCCCTAAATAATGGGGATGGTGCTAATCTCTACCATGTCATTTTGACCTTTGCACAGTTGGAAGGCAAATGTTAAGACAAAAATGCTGTGATTATTTTGACATATTTGTCTAGGTCAATGAGCAAGAAATCCATTATTATCTTGAGCAGCTGAAGTGGATTGCATAGGACAGTTGCTACTTTGAGCATTAAGCCCCCCCCCATGTTTTATCATTATAAACCATAAGACTTGGGCATCGTGCTGAGTATTGTTCTAAAAGATATGCTTCAACTCTCATCCATACAGCAAAGCTGTGTGGCTGCCAGCCAGTCTACAGCAGTATCTTCATGTTTATGGTTTTGTCTAGAGGAACTTATCTTCTTGTATAGTATCAAGTCAGGCCCAAATTCCATCTGACTAGCACAAAGAGAACGGATTCATCTGGAAGGCAGCATTTTCAGCAGAAGGTCTGCGTAACCAACGAAAGAAATTATGTCATCACAAAATTTGTTCTTCATAATAAACAAACAAACAAACAAAAACCCCAAACCCACCTCACTGTGAATAAACATCACAATCTATTACATCTCTCCAAAATCAACAAACCAAGTGTTAGCTACCTGGTTAGTTACTAGTATTGTGGCCTGCCAAGCATTTGATAGACTTCCAGTTTGTCTTAGGAAGTGTATGGTGATTGGTATTTGGAGGCGGGGAGGAGGAATAGGTGTTTTAACTGGCTTCTCCATTTGAGACACCCTGGTTTGGGGCTATTTGTCTGTTTCCATCTTGGTAGATCAGAAGCTGAGTCAGTCTTAAAATACTATTTTAAAAAAACAGAGCAGTCTGTGCATTATTTCGTTCTAATTTCATTGGAATTGCACTGTTGCAGATTTGCAAATCTCTTTTCTCTTTTTCCTGGGAAATGCTTCTCATCACAGTTCACTTGGAGGCTCCAACCTCCCCTCTTGAGTAATTAAAAAAAGACATAGGGACTTTAAAAACTACAGATATATATTTGTATATATTCTTTATTTTACAAATGTATATGCCATTTAACAAAAGGAATTTAATCAAAATGGTGTACAGTTGAAAAAACTGTATCATACAAATAAGTATAAATACAACATGAAAATAATTTAAAACATAATCCATTTCAAATAAATACCTTTTTTTCATTTTAACAAACCAGTTACACAGAGATCTGTCTTCTGATAAAATGGCAGAACATATAAAAATAGAATATAGTAACTCTTGGATGGTCATCTGCTTAATCAGATATAATTCTGATTTCAAAAAGTAACAATCTGTAGTTGATACTTGTCATTCTGTGATATTACAGATGCAGGGCATTGGTCTTTGGTCTTACCTTTTACAACTAGCTGTCTCCCGTCTTCATAAAATAGAACTTGGGTAGAGAGAAATGATCACTTTTTAGTTCCATTGCTCTCAAAGGGCGAGTGGGAAGTTAACCATCAAAAATAAATGAAGCCAAAAGTTGTTTCACTGTGGATAGATTGTGCCTTTCACTTTTTTAACCTTGCGAAAAATATGGGATTTTAAGATAGCATTTTCTTTACAAATACTACTGAAGTTATAGCACTGAACTGTGATTGCAGAGATTTTAAAAACCTTTTTATACCAATAACTTTTTCTGTATAATTTATGGAAAGTAAAACTGTAATGCAGAAATGCAATCTGATTTTACAAATAAAACCTAATACCAAGTTATTTTGTCTTTTAAAAATATTATGCATGCTTAAAATTAGTTATTTGACTTCTCTTATGTCATACGTGTGTTATTGAATGTTGTCTAAATTCATGCTGGTTGTGCTTGTATGAACATATGATCATCTTACTTTCCATTGATTCAGCTAGGAAGGGATATTTATTACTCGTGTGCCATCTTAAACATACTTTAAAAAAAATCAATGCAACTTCATCAGGAGAGGGAACCATGCAATTCTCCAAATATTTGACTGCAATTCCTAGCATCTCTTATATTGGTTATGCTGGCTACCCGTATTGCCCTCTGCAATCCCTTACGTCACTATCTGCTATCACCTTTATATTGTTAGTTCTTGGATGCGTGTGTGAGAGAGTCTTTGCATGAACAGTAGTTCCCTTTGATTCATAAATAAAACTCTTTGTAACTTGCACTCTGCACTTCTGTTTCTCAGAACCAGTATATGCAGGGTTGACCCCTACTTTAAGTTGCCCAAGCTGCTGTAATTGAGCAAATAAAATTTCCCCATTAATTATTGATCATGAGTGCTCTTTCAGGACCTTGGCATTTTGGATAACACTTTGATTATGTTATTCCTTTTTGGCAGGGGGTTGGACTGGATGGCCCTTGTGGTCTCTTCCAGTTCTATGATTTTATGATTATGCTGTCCAATACCTTGCTTAGAACAGGATAAGGAAGATTGGTTTCTGTAAAAGAAGGCTAGGTCAGCATGAGAGGTCTTCTAGATGGCTCTTTGTCCAGACCTCCATTATTATGCATCACCTTTTTTGAATTTTATCTGGAAAGCTGCATGATTCCTACTCCTGATGTAGAGATGGATATATAAATTAAATCTGGAGTCTTCTTTTTGTTAATAGTTCAACAGGAATAAATGGCATCTTTTCTGGAATCGGATGTCTGAATCAGAGAGCTCCACTTTGTTCACTTTGCTTAGGTAGGTTTCTTCTTCTTAATTCAGTTCTGGAGATGTACATTTAGACCAGAATAATGAGGGGTGGGGTGGAGTAGGAAGTCACATTGCCACACAACCCTTTTAGGGCTGGATGACACAAGAGGCTGACATCGCAGTTCATAACAGTTTCCTCTTTCGTGTCTGTGTAAATTGCTAACCCACCTGCACACTGTATAACTGTTTCAAGGCAAAGGGCTATCATAGGTTTATCATGGCATTTTCCATTTTATCTCTAATACCCTTCCAGGCACAATTTGGGATCATTGCTGCAGTCCTGTGAAATATTTGAGTCTTAAGCATACTTACAAAGAAATGCATTCCATTGAACTTGGGGGATCATGCTTCACAGTAACTTTGCCTTGCAAAAGAAACTCAAGCTCTCTTCCTTGAACGAAACACACATCTTCCCCAACTATCTCTGCCTTCTGTGAAAATTGAAGCACAGTCAAGGCATGTTTTCAGCTTGCTGAAAATGATTGTCTGAACGCAGACAATGGATACTGTATTAATCAAAACAAGAGTTTCAAAATGAAATTAAATGGGCAGTTCCTGCCAGAACTGCCAGTAAAGTTCATTTACAGCACAAAGCTTTCTTTGACTGCAATCTGAGAAACCTCTGGCTATGAAACGGTTTGTGCAAAACAGCTTTGTGGTGAAATCGTTTTCTTCAGCCTGTTCATTTTCCCCACTTTGAGAGTTGCTTCCTTCTTCCTTTGTTACGTTACATTATACCAGAGAGAGAGAGAGAGAGAGAAACCCACACTAACCACTGAGTAAGCTGTTTGTATGCAAGTTGAAAGGTTTAAGCTGAGTAACAGTTTCCTTGACCTTGCACAGTATGAGAGACTTAAGTCTCGTGCAAAGCTAGAGGAAAGGGGACAGAGAGGATTAAGTTCTGGAATAGAGCTTTATTGGGTGTTTTTCAAACTTCTTGGAAAGGAAACAAATGACTGAAAGGCTAGATGAAATGTGTGGAATTCGCCGCATGATTGATGTTAAACTCCATGTATACCACACAGTAATCCAGCATGAGTTGTGTATATTATGTGTATTGGGTGGCCACATAGGCCTTGCCAGAAAAGAGAAAATGCACTACTGACACAAACAGAGGAAAATAGGTCATAGATTTGCAGAAAATCAGTATATTCTGTTTTGAAAGAATTATTTAGAATGGCAGAAACAGTGAATATCACTTAAATAGGAATACAAGAAATTGGACCACAGTCTGAAATAAATGAAAATAAATGTCTGTCCTAGTGGATACAGCTCATGCTCTCCCTTGTTATAGTTCTCTGTTGTATAAACAAGACTTGGCAGCCCTTCAAGTTAGTGCCAGTCTTCTGGCAGGATGTTAAAGGGCTGCCACATATCATCCTTTCAGACTGAGAACTGTCCTTTGCAAAACAGACCGTGTGGCCAATTTATATGCATGTATGTGTATGAGCATTTATAGGTATGTTTGTGTGCTTCATCTACAGACATTTAGACATCACTTGCAGTTTTGTTTTATTTATTTATTTATTTTCATTTATTTCATTTTTTATGCCGCCTTTCTCCAAGAAAGGGACCGAGGATAAAACTCACAAAGATAAAGCCAAAGTAATGAAAAGATGAAAAAATTGCTGATTATGCAGAAGTCACTGGAAACAGTAGAATCATTATTCCCAGCATTCCCCAACTGGCTGGGGGAATTCTGTGAATTGTAGTCTACAACAAAAAATCATACAAGACTATCCAGAGGTGGGGCCAAGCATTGTGCCCAAAGATACACACAAGTCTAGAACAACAGTACCACTCTCTAAAGATTACTCTCTCTTCAGTAACATACATACTGTTTACAGTGCAGTAACAATGGTCCTCCATATCCATGGATTCTTTATCCATGGATTCTATATCCACAGATTCAAACATCCACGGCTTGAAAATATTCCAAAAATAGTATAAATTCCAAATAGCAAAACTTGATGTTGCCATTTTATGTAAGGGATACCATTTTACTATGCCATTGTATTAATGAGACTTAATGATGATTTTGGTATCCACAGGGGGTCCTGGAACCAAACCTCAGCAGATGCCAAGAGCCCATTGTATAGAATACCCTCCCTTTTTAAAACACATAAGCAGTTGCAGATCATTGGCTGATTATCTCCCAGATCATCAGAAATTTGCTGATGGAAGCTACCCAAACTTTTGCTTTTAACTGACAACAACTTTTTAAACCACTTTTTATTCCAGAATTCCTTCCTTAAGTGTCATTGATCAGGTTCCTACGTCAAGCAGCTGGAGCTGAATGCTCTGCACAGTTCTATGTCTGCCCCTTTCGTGGGACAAGGCACAAGGGATTATCTTCTAGCTTCTTGTGCTCTGCCCCAAACCTTTCTTCCCCACATCTGTCAAGTCATAGAGGGGCTCCCAACACTCTTGCTTTCCAGTATGGGGGGGGGGGGAGGAAGCAGAGGCAAGTCAGATAGTAAAGAACCAGCTTGTAACAGTTTTGAGGAGAAAGGAAATGAGTGTGCACTCACAAATGGAGTTTGCTGTAGTGTGCCTTCAATTGCTTCTGACTTATGGTGACCCTAAGGCAAACCTATCATGCTGTTTCCTTGGCAAGATTTGTTCAGAGTGGGTTTTGCCTCTGCCTTCCTCTGTCTTGCCCAAGGTCACCCAATGGATTCCATGTCTGAGCAGGGATTTGGTCTCCAGAGTTACAGTCCAACGCTCAAACCATTATACACTCTGGCTCTCTACAGATGGAGTGTACCCTAATATACTTTGCCCTCAGAGCTAGATCAGTTGAATTGCCTCTGTGCTTTCTCTTTTTTCAGTTGGTAAGCAAAAGCAGGCCCACTGGGGGCTTGGAGAGTTTTGGAAAATGTGGAAAGGGCTACTGGCTGGCACATTTTTGCTCCGTTCAAAAAGAGACATACACATGCATAAGCCATACTTACGTGTGAGTATGTCACTAACAGCCATTCTTACCAACCCATTTTCTCTTCCTGTTAGGTGTTAGATCTAAGGAGACAGACCACAAGGGTTAGCAGAAGACAGAATTGTATAGGAGAAACATTTTTCTACCATTGACTTTCATTACCAAGAAAGTCCCAGTACTTATTTAACTCAAGTCCCATTGATTTTGATTCAATTTGGTCTCATGTTTGCGATTAAAATATGTGGCACATAAAAAGTGCCTAGTTTTGTTTGTATTTTGCCTAATGTTCCTTTCAACAAATTGTGCACCATCCCTTTCCATACAGTAGCCAAATGAACTTCAACATTGACAGTGAGGCAATATGTTTCAAACACTTTGTCAGTAGGGTAGCTTCAGGCTGCAGGCTAGACTGCCTGAGAAGTGATGGCAAAGTTACTTGGAAAGGATTAACACACTGATGGGCTGTTCCCAATACGATTTACAGCGAATTGTGATTCCCTATATATGTGCCTTGTTCCCAATGTGAGCAGTTTCAGAAGCAACTCCGATCGTTTGGAGTCACTTTGAACCACCACAAATCCAACCCCCCCCCCCACTTTTTGAAGAGTAGTTTTCTGGCAGTCTTTTTGGAATAAATAGATTCAGAACCATGTTCAACAAGTGTGAACGATGGACTTGAATCGCATTTTACTGAGAGGTTGCTTGGCTGCTCAGCCTCCAGTTCAGCAGGAGATGTGGGGCTGCCTCCCTGCTGCCCAGGCAGCCCGATCCTCTTCCCTGCAACCCAAAGCCC
>CM034703.1:30803031-30819096 GCA_020142125.1 Phrynosoma platyrhinos | reverse complement strand
ACACACACACACACACACACACACACTAGAAGGATAAGTGGGAGAGAGAGTGGGGAAAGCAGAGAGGGAGACCAGGGTAAGAGGGATATACTTATGCCCGAAAGACTCCTCCGGACTTCTGGCAGCAAATGCGGATGGATTCAGTGGAAGGGCACAACTGGCAAAGGGGGGGGGTTGCGGGAACTATCTCAGAGTGCAGACCGACAGAGATTCAGCATGCACTTCCAAGGTAGCACATGGACTGCCAAAATCCATTGTGTATCTTTTCCAGGATAATGGGATATTCCCAAGGGCAACTCCCAAACCTGCCTGTCCAGGAAATCTCTAGTGGTCTTGGGCAAGTCCAGCAATGCCTACATGACCTTACATTTAGGGGATTATGGCTGCCATCTCCCAAGGGTCAGGCTGGGGTCATAGGGAACTCCACATGCTTCTAAAATAAAATATTTACCAAGAAAAATGGAGGACATCTGCTAACAACATGCATGAGAGGAAAGAGGGGAAACTGTAGTGGCCTGGCTATGTGACCTCGCATATTGCAATTTATCGAACTGGAGTGTATTTGAAAGAGAGAACTGTGTGGACAGTTCTCCTGAATTCACTTTGGTTTGTGTAGATAAGCCCGTGGTTGCTGCAGATCCAGATAACTCAAAGGTACACTAGATTTCTTTGCCGGTGTAAATGCACCCTAAGAAGATCATGCAAGGGCCACACTGATGGAATACCATTGACAAATGGATCAAGCTGCCTGTTCAAACATCCCGTTTCCTACAGCAAAGAAAAATATTTGGAGGTATACAAATCTAAGGTAAATTTTGTACATCTTAAATAGTAGACAACCAGATAAGAATTCTATTAACAGGGATGAGGTTTAGACAATATTCCGCTGTTGCTCCCTAGTAAATGATATACAGTTGCCGTGTTGTGGGTTTTTAAAAATATTTGTATGCTTGTTTGTTTGTTTAATAGTCTGCCTCTCTCCCAACTTGGGATCCAAGGCAGTATAGGTTTAAAAAAGATATTTTAAAAACCAGTTAAACTAGCTCATTAAAATATGCATAATTTACAACAGTATATAAAAATTTAAAACAATTTGAATAAATGTTCAGCACACACACTATTAAAAGACCCTTCTGCACTACCAGTTAATCTCCCAAATCCTATTTAAATGAAAGGGTAAATGGTGGAGGCAGGAGAACAGAGATGGGGCCAGTCTAACCTCTTGTGGAAGAGAATTCTACAGTCTGAGAGCAGCCACCAAGGAGGACTTCTCACCTGTCCTCACTTGACAGTGCTGTGATATGCAATCTTATTGCACGGCACTTAAGGAACAGAATGGAACGGAACGCAAGGGAACGGAACGGAGCAAAAATGCATTTTACTGTGCGGGAGAACGCCACCGATGCTGCTGGGAGTTCCCGATCCGTTCCCCAGGCCAGGAACAACTGGGGAACGGATCGGGGACTCCCGGCGGCATCGGTGGCATTCTCCTGTGCAGTAAAATGAGTTTTTGCTCCGTTCCGTTCCCTTGCGTTCCGTTCCGTTCCCATTCTTCGAAGTGCCATGCGATAAGCTTAAGTAATGAGACTGAACATCCTGCCCAATATATCCCAGTATTCAAGGAGGCTCATATAGAAAGATATGGGGGGGTTGCAGACTGCCAGAAATAGTGTGAATTCAGTCCACTTTTAGGGTTAGGGTTAGTGCTAGGGAATCATGGGAACTGTTATTTTCCTGAGACATTGAGCCTTCTCTGTCAGACAACTCTGGTGCCACAATAAAATACAGTTCCCATGGTTCCCTAACTCTAACCCTAACCCTAAAAGTGGACTGAATTCACACTATTTCTGGCAGTCTGCAACCCCCAATGGTCTTAAAGACAATCTGGACCCATGGATGCCCTGCAGAGCCATCCTTTGTGGTATGATAGTGTGTATGTTTAGAGTTATATAACATTTTGAGCCTACTTTAACTGTCCTCATCTTATGAAATCTTGTAAGATATTTAGAGAGCTCTAGCATGGAAAGTGGTTTGAGTGCTAGACTACAACTCCAGGGACCAGGTTTCGAATCCCAGCTCATCCATGAAAACCTTGACCTTGGGTAAGTCATACATTCTCAGCCTCAGGGGAAGAAAATGGCAAACTTTCTCTGAACTATCTTGTCATGATAGGTTTGCCTTAAGGTTGCCATAAATCGGAAATGACTTGAAGGTACACAACAACAAGAGAATGCTTGGAGTGCTCAGAGAATGCTCAGAGAGCTATAACGCTTCAACAAACTACAAATCTCAGGATTCCATAGGATGTAGCTATGCCATTCAAAGTAGGGTCAAAGTGTTATAAACTGTGTACTGTGAAAGTAAGACTTCGATGTAGAAAATCCCATAGAGGCTAGATTATGGGTACACATGGGCCAGACTACTCCAGGGACAGCCCAGAGTATTCTGGCCATGAAGCTTCTCTGATATCCTCCCATTACCTTGGGAACTCCATTATGATGCGAGGCAGCTGTTTGCACACATGTCCCACAGACCCACCTAGTGCCAGAGCTGCTGGCATGAGTCGCTGGCTTTGAGGTGTGAACAAAGAGGTCTGGATTCAGTCCCATGGCTGGGCACCTTGTTCTCCTGCACAGTAAAATGAGTGGCTCAGAATGAGTGGCTCAGAATGAGTGGCTGGCACCAGTGGTTGGTAGCACTGGTTGGCACAGTGAGACACGTGGAAGAATAAGAGCAAAAGTTAACTTTTTTAAAAAAAGAAAAAGTGTAAAGGTGGTATATAGTGGGTTTAGTGCTGAACTGGTCAGATGTCTGGACAGTTTGCACCAGATCTGGGGGCAAGGCCCTGTGCCTTCTGGACTCCTCACCAAGGAGATGGGGAGAAGACATTTTATTTTGCTCGTTCGGACAACCCCTGAGCCTTGAAGCTGAGTGGGTGAAATAGTGGGATATAAATGTACCTTGAAAGTCAGCCTGGTGTAGTGGTTTGTGCATAGGACTAAGATTCTGGAGATTGGGGGTTCCATTCCCTGCTCTGCCATGAAACCCCCTGGGTGACCATGGGCAAGTCACACCCTCTCAGCCTCAGGAGAAGGCAATGGCAAACCTCTTCTGAACAAATCTTTCCAAGAAAACCCCATGCTACAGAGCCTTAGGGTCATCGTAAATAAGAAATGACTTCAAGGCACACAACAACAACAAAAACAATGTAACTTACTAAATATAATCATGATGACTAACAGCTACTAGTAATAGCCCTCTTCTCTATGAGTTTATCTAATCCCCTATGAAAACACTGAGTTTGTAGGCATCACCCCATTTTGACGCAGTGAGTCCCACAAATTAATGCCGGGGTAAGCCGCCCGAGTTGGGCTAATTTTATATCTTGGTTCATTTCATCCATTTGCTTGTAATATTTCTGCCTGATGCTGGACTAAAGCCTAAATCTTCAAAGTTGTAATCCAAAATGATTTGTCAGCTTAAAAAGGGGACGAAATAAACAATCTCTTTTCCCCAGAAGAGATTTTTTATTATTATTTAGAACAGATGCTGGTCTGGGGTGGGGGAGATCTTTATAAAAAATGCTGACATTTGAAATATTTGAATTCTAGAAGTTGGACAAAAAGAAGAATGTGGACTGATGAATTTGATTACATTTATTGCAATGTAGAATGGCTAAGCTCTTCTATCTCAATATGTGGAATTACACACTCAGGGTGTATCCACACTGCAGAATTAAAGCAGTCTGACACTACTTGAACTGTCATCTCTGTCCTACAGAATCCTGGGATTTGTAGTTTGTTGAGGCACCAGAGCTTCCTGACCACTAAACTACGAATCCCGGGATTTGTTAGGATAGAGTCACGGCTGTTAAGTGTTGTCAAACTGCTTTAATTTTTCAGTGTGGATGTACCCTGAGTTGTTCTTATCTGCAGTCATGTTGGATTTGACTTATGGTTAACCTATGAATGAGGGACATTCTAGAGACCTAGTCACCAACAGGTCTTGAAAACTCAGGACTATGGCTTCCTTGATTGAATTAATCCAACTGTAATGTATTCTTCCTAGTGGCTTCCATTTTGCCAAACATTTTTATCTCTTCCCATGAGTCATCTCATGATGTGTCCAAACTATATAGTCCCAGCTTCATCATGTTGGCTTCTAGGTAGAGTTTAGGCTTGATTTGCGCTATGACTCATTTATGACAGATCACAGTATGCGCAGAACTCTCTTCCAGGAACTCATTTCACACTGCACACACATAGTTACATAACATGCAACTTGTAAGTTGTGAATCTGAATGCACACCCAAATGTGTAACCAAAGGCCCTACCAAATGCATGCTGCATGCACTTCCACATGGACATCTGCATACATCTCATATGCAATGGCATTGCATGCACAACTTTGCTTCTGCAAACTTTTTCATACATTAGGGGAGACTTTCTGTGTCGCATGGCAGCAAAAAGGGCTCCAAAAATCACTAAATTATTTTAAAATAATTATCTGGGGGTGGGGAGCTTGGGAGGCTTTGGGGGAACTGGTGAGGACTTTAGGAGCCATAACTCTGGGGGTCACAGGAGCCCATCAGCTGAGCTTTGCCCACCTTTGGCAATTGGTTTGAAGAGAGAAAGCCTTGCTGCAGAACACATGCTTTGTGTACAGAAGGTCCCGGTCCAATCCGTGGCATTTCCAGGTAGGGTTGGAATTGGAAAAGACTTCTGTTTGGAATGCAGCCATTTCCAGTTGAGAGACAGACCGATGGCTTGACTCAGTATGAGGCTGCTTTCCTATGTTCCATACTGAGTTGAGTCTCTGCCAGATTCCATTGTGTCCAAGTTCCTTTCAGAGTATCTTGGTAATCACTGCTGTTTCCAATTCAGAAAATAGACATTTCGTTCTACAAATGTTATGCCCCGATATGGTGGATAAGGTTGCAGGATATGGGACAGCCAAGACAAAGATCCAGCCCATTCTCCGGCAAAATCTAGGCTGGCCTGAACAGTAAGAGCTGATTACACTTGCCATCTGGAATGAAGCCAGACTGTTCAATGATATTCATGAATCATCTGTCTCAGTAGCTGTCTGTTTCACAGCAGAAGGCTGCACTTAATTAGATAACGGGCATATGCTTTAAAAGAAATTGAATGATCATATGCATGTCCTCTTGCAGTTTCATTTTAAATATCTATTTCTAATTATTTCATATAAATACTCCCATAGCTATTGCTTTTCAAAGAAGCAGCCATGTTAGCCTCTTGCAGAATAAAAAGTTATTACTGACACCATAGTCCTTGTAGTACTGTTTACTTCTGAGCAATTTTAAGATCCCATTGAATCAGAGCAAAAGCTTACCTAGTCTACCATGTTGCTTCTCACACTATTGATCCAGATGTTTTGCAAAGCTTTGAAGCAAAGCACAAAGACTAAGGTAAATTGCCTTAGTAAATTGCCCTACAGGAAATGATATTTAGAGGTATGATGGAGGTTCTGCTAGCTAGTACACACGGAGCCTGCAACCAAATGCTGCAATGTATCCTCCATCCTTGTGAGGACAGTTTCCATTACAGATTTCTAACCAGACAAAAGGCAGGGGCCTCAACATGATGACCATGCGTGTCATAATACCTATAGATTGAGCCAGGACAGTTAAAACAGTCTTAAACTGGATTATTTCTGCAGTGTGTTTGGCCCTGAGTGTCAAGTCCCGGTCCTCCTCCTGCAAGATGAGGGGAGAGGAATCTCAGGGTGAGAGCACTGCTTTGAAAATTGTGTGTAGATATGTTTGCTTCACTTGTTAGACTTTGTGCCTTTTATTTGAATGGAATGCTGTGTGAAACTGTAGTTGATGCTTAATGACATCACCATGGACTGCCCCAAGTAACATCACCAGGTCTGACCTCCTAGGACATGCTGCCTTGGATCCTATATAAATAAAATCAATCAAGCAGTCAATCCCAAGGGTTTATTCCTAGATATTAGGTGCTGCCCGTGAACAATAGTCCTGAACTGGTAACCCCACCAGTGTACCATATCACCAACATCTTCTACCCCTCCCAGATTTTTGAAAAATAAGAAATATTTTTAGCTTGGATTCTTGCAAAACAAATTGGCTTGTAATTAACTGCCGTCATCATTTTCTTTCCCCAGAATGTTTGGGCTTTGTGTGAATCCAAAAGTATCACTAGGAGTGAAGATACAATGTTGCTGCTGGCTAGAAAAGTCCACTTCCATTTAGGTTTTGGGGGAAGTTGTTTTGTAGCCTCACCAGACCTTCACCAATAGATGGGAGACCACCAACGAATATGAGGTGCTGTGGTCTATATTTCAGAGGACAGAACTGTGCATGCACACACACATATTTACAGATGTGATTTTGTGATTATATCTGTTACATCACTTGAAAATTTCAAATCCACCTTCTGGCTCAAAAAGGTTGGGAACTCCCATTTCCCATATATAGCTGTGCTGGGCCTTTGGGATCTCCTGAGTTTGTTTTTTGTTTTTTTGTTTTTAACTAGAACCTGCTCATTCAGCAACTGAAACCTGTTCTGAGATACTTAGAATCAAATAATTCTGAGCATGGGATTTTGTTTTGAGCAGCAGAACTGAAGGTAGCTCTGTCCTTCTGTACAAAAAATATCAATTTCTGGTTAATTCCACAACTTTTTCCCAGCATTATAAGGGGGGGGGGATTTACACGTGTCCCAGTATGAAATGTTGGAGGGTATGATCCTCGCATTTTTCTCTTTTATATCATCCTTAACAATAATCCTGGACTCATATAAAACATAAATCCTTCCTGGTTGATTTGCTTTTGCAAAAGGAGGAGCAAATGGGTTACATGCCTACCACACTGCTTTATTCAGTTTGTGGTTTCCTGGCTTAATGTGAAGTATGTACCGGTAAGTGAAACTGTCTGTCTAACAGACCTTTATGTGCAGCTTACACGCAGATCGGTAAAAGAAAGATCACAAGGCATTTTATGCACTGGTAGTGTTACAAAGAAATACATATAATGAATTCAAGTGTCATGGGGAACTTGACAACATCTGGGAGAAAATATAGCCCCAGCATGATACATTTCATTATAAATCATGCTCTTTAAAAAAATACACATCTCATATAATGCAAGCTCAGGACTCATTTTGGAGCAGTTCCAGCTAAGGTTCACTTAAAGAGAGGGCTGCCTTACAGTGAAAGAAAATACAATAAAGTCCAAACAGGCTTAGAATCACTGAAGGGAAAGTATAAATGGTGGAGAAATGGCAAGGCATAAGTCAGGGCCATTTGTATACTAAAAAACAGCAGAGATACATCCATTTTTGGCTTAGGAAGCAGCAGAGTTCTTTCAGTATGACTTGTAAAATAAATATAACTGTACTATACACATCACATTATTACTAATATAAAAATGGCACAACGTGTAAATAAAAAGTAGCTGCTTTGACTGGACTTTTAAAAATAAACCTTTTCTCAGTTTAACTATATGTCGGGACAATTGTACAGGCGTACTCAAGAGAATGTTGTAGATTTCTATTTAGTTAGAACCGAAGTCTGGGCAACGTACATAGATATTTTCTTGTGATCCAAATTATTATGAAGTAGCCCTTGGGTCTCCCAACCCAGGAGAGGAATGGGGAAACACAGTGTTCCATATGAGAGACATTGCTTTGCTGACCTTGTTTCTCGGTTTAAAATAATATTTTCCCATGTAGATCCTTCAATATTTTACTGTTCACAGTTTGAGTTAGATATTTCAGGCCTGGTGTGGATTGTCTGGAAAGAATGTTAGTATTGAGAAACAAGAATATCGTTATTGGTTCCAAGAATCCATTTGTAGTTGCAACATGATCAGGCGATCATTTTCATACCGTGAAAAGCTTCAGCTATTGTTTTTTAAAGCAGTAGAGCTACTTGTAGTGGAGGCTTGTAGGATCAAAGCAACAATCTTTTTTTATTACAGGAACAAAGATGTCATCTGATGTCCATCTCAAGCCTTCTGGTCCTCTTTGAATTTAGCTGCATTCTTCAAAGTAGCTAGGATGAGCAGGACTGGAAACCTGTGTTGCAGTGGTAAGAGTGATGATGGAGATTATTGCACTGGCCATCTTTTCCCGATCTGGGCATGGACTGAGACCGGGCCGGGACCATGTCTTATCGCATAGCTCCATGCCCATATTGGACACATCCCGTACCAGATTGGGCCTTCTCCCATACTTAGCTAAGAATGGGTCTTTTCCATTCTTAGCAAAGTAATGGGAACCATTCTAATCAGGAATGGGATGCCTCTGATCTGGGCACAGAGATGTACGATAACACATAGTCCAAGCTCAGACTCAGCGCCTGCCCAGAACGGGAAAAAAGCAGAGAGTTTTTAGATCAAATCCACACTTGGCCATTAAACTTATTGAATTACTGTGGGCCAGTCTCACTTTGTCAGTCTGACTTACCTCAATGGTTAGTTGTGAGGGTAAAGTGAGAAAGAAGAGACCCATGTATCTTGCTATCTTGAGCTCATTGGAGGATGGGCAGCATATAAATGCATAGCCTCCAACTGTCCTGATTTGGCAAGTACAGTCCCAATTAATCATCTATCAGTCCACTTTTTCAGCTCCATAGCCTCCAACTGTCCTGATTTGGCAAGTACAGTCCCAATTAATCATCTATCAGTCCACTTTTTCAGCAGCCAGATTGTTGGGGGGCAATCAGCTCACAGTTGTAAACCGCTTAGACATCCCATGCGCGATATGAAGCAGTATATAAATGAAAATGAAGCTGCTTTTTAAAATGTGCCAGTTTCCTCTCTCCTCCTCCTCCTCCTCCTCCTCTTCTCCTTTGTCTTTAGCTTATTTCAGTTTCTGCAAAATGAGTTTGAAATGCAAAAGTAATTGCTTTTCAGTTAACTCAGTGGGGGAGAAGGAAAGGAGGGGACAGAATATTGGCCTTCTCTGTAGACTCAGGCAAAAACAAACTGCTGCAGCCTCTTCTAGCTTGTGTGTTCTTCCTCATTATCAACTTTCACAATCTTGATCACACTGTGATAATGCTTAACCACATGTATCCCAGTTTTCCTTTGTAAAATGCTGGAGAGTATGTATATGTTGTTAATGATCAACAACATTTCCCAGCTACAATAGGTTGTTGTGAATGGCCCATGTTATAATACACAGTTCTTTGGAGTGGCTTGGTCTTGAATGGGCAATTAAAACCCATCACTATTACAAAAAGCTATCCTATTGGTGATGAAAACTGCCAGAACTGGTTTGTTGATATGGATCAATAGAGCTGCCTGCAATTCTTTGTGGGTGTAAGGATTTTGGGATTCTCATTATAAGTGCCTGCACATGAAAAATTACCACCACCTCACTGCCAATTTCTGAAAATGAAACTGCTTTTAAAGGCTCAAAAGCCAGGTCTGGTTGAACATTGGTGCCCACAGTGAATTCTTGGCCTTCCTGGCAGATTTACTAGAAACGGGTGGTTGGCAGTGATGGAAGATGAGTGCTATTGTCTGTACTCATAGCTCGTAAAAGTTAATTTTTGGACTACAGTTCTCAGAATGCCCCAGCTAGTATCCCAGTTATGCTCCAGGAAGTATGATTCTCCTTTAAACTTAGGTGCATGGTATACCTTGAGGTTTTTTTGTTTTTTGTTTTTTAATCAAAAGCTGGAAAATAAGGTCTTTCTAAAACCAGACATGGAACTCCAGTTTTTTTCTGGCTGTGACACATTTGAAAGTTACTGTTTTGGAATGCAACTTCCAGAATCCCCAGCCTGCACAATCATGGGTGATATGGCTGATTTTTGTAACATGGTTTATTTTGAAAAGAGGATGGCATATCTCCCAGACACCCCTACCCCACCACCCTTCATACTAAGTACTTAATGTTCATCTTGAAATGAAGACATGTTTTTCTGTCTATCAGCAATTCTTATCACGAAATAGGCCAGGCTCAGGTCCAATACATTAAAAAAAATGAATCAAAGACTTTTGAAATGAAAATACCTTCCGCATCCAAAGATCAACAGTAAACATCTTTTCTGAGGGAGTTCTAGGAGCTGAGTAACTGCAATGTACAAAGTTCTTCTGTTCCTGACCTAGCCAGAAAGCTTTGATTCTTGGAGCAAGACATCACTTGGCATAGGCTGACCACAAGTTACTTACGGTGGGAATTGAACAATGTGTGTTCTTATCCATGGTCTCTGTAATCACCCATATGCCCTTTGCGCCCAAACAGTAGTCCTGTTCAGAACATTCTAGAGGTGAGTAGGTTTTGGTGGGTTCTCCATTGCATCTCCTGTACCACACATTCCCCACTTAAGACCTGAAAGGTAGGAATCAACATCTTGTATCAGCATTAGGAAACTATGCAGAACTAGCAGAGTTCTTTTAACACAGGATAATGTGTTATCCATCACTAATCACAGTTTACTACACATTTTGGACCAATCCCAGTTGACAACCTGGCCAACATTCTGGTTGAGTGACAAAAATTGGGCAGCACCCAATGGAATCCACAATTTTAAAAAAGAGAGAGACATCTCCAAGTGCTCAGTGGATTGCTGTTTTTATTTTGGAAAAAGTCCAACATGTTTCAGCATATATATTTCAATGGCCTTCTTCAGGGGCTACATTAAAATATAAATATAAAATTAAAAGGAAAACACATCATTATATACACTAATAATACATATGTGAGCACCACTGAAGTCTAGTGAAATTCTTGCAGAGTGTAGAAGTGCCCATAATCACAAGGAAGTACTGGAAGACTGTATTGGAAATCCTAATCAAGTGCTTACATCTGTGTCACATTCACAAGTTAAAAGGGAAGAAAACTCTTATGTTGCAAACATGTTCAAAATATAACTTCCTGGCAAAACTCTGGATGATTGGGAGTCCTACCAGAACTTCAAAATTATATCAATAAGATCTGTCTTCTATACTTGATGTTGTGGTTGTTGTGTACCTTCAAGTCATTTCCAACTTATGATGACCCTAAGGCAAATGATAGGGTCACAGGGTTTTCTAGGGCCAAGAGTGTGTTACTCACCCAAGGCCACCCAATGGGTTTCCATGGCTGAGTGGTGAATCGAACTCTTGTCTCCAGGGTCATAGTCCAAATGCCCACCACACTGGCTCTTATTTGATACTTATTAAAGTACAATTTATGAATAATTATACAGAAACAAAGATTATTGTTTGTGATCAAAAAATGATGGGATTCATCCCTAGATTACCTTTAGGTTGATTCCCTTTAAGGATCGCTCTCTTTAAGGATCACTTTCAAGGATCTATGGATCTGTTTTACAAATTATTGCGGAAACATGTTATTTGTATTATGTAAGGACATGACCTAAGAATTTCTGCTGCTATCATCCTTAATGGCACAAAATTACATTTTGATGAGAGTCATTCATAGTTACCACTAGTTCTAACTAATGTGTAGCCAAATGATGTCAACATCCAAACATCTCAGATTCAATAGTGGAAAACTAACAATGCAGCTGATGTGTTTGAAACTGTTTCACTACACAGTCTTTTTGTATGTGTGAGAGCAAGTCACCTTGGATTACATTTCTCCATCAAAACTTTTCACATATATGAACCCTAGGTGGAGTCCAAATAGTATCAAATTCTGAATCTGAATGCACCTAAATCAATAAACTTTTTAAAATTTGTGCATTACTTTGCAATTTTGTGCACAGATATTCTTCAGTGAGAAAAAATAGCATATAAAAAGAAGGGGGAAAGGAGATGAAAAGGAACTTCATGGAACTTTTAAGACTACCAGATTTATTTTAACAATAGCAAAATCCACTTCCACAGATACACTCATGGAGTACAATATTCATGCCTCAGGTATACAGGGACTATCACAGATCACTACTGTGAGATTCAAACAAAGACTAAAAATAAACATAAATATATATCTGAGATATCATTGGGATGCTGATACAGAACAATCCTGCATGGAGGATGGGAATAAACTGATGGGTAAGCTTTGTCATATCCTCTGACTTTCCAGGTTTGACAGGGATAGTCCCTGCCATACCACTTTTGCAGCTGCCTTTAAAGTGTTCCAGATTTTCTCCTTTCCTCCCACTTTCCTCTCTGTCCTCTGCTTATTTCAGATGCTATAAACTAGTTCAAAATACAAAAGTAGTTTGCACTCAGCTCAGCAGGGGGAAAGGAGAGGAGGAGGTAAAATCTTGCTCATCTCAGTAGGCTCAGGCAAAAGCAAAGTATTGCAGCATTTCCTGGTTGGTTTGTTTTTCCTCATTAATAACTTTTGTCATCTTGACCACACTCTGATGTTGCTTGACCACATGTATCCCGGTTTGTATCTGTGAAATGTTGGGGGATATGCTTTATTTGTTAATTCCCTTGTGATTTCAGTGTGTATGTGTGTTGGGAGGATTACCTATGTCAATTCCAGATTGGCATAATTGGGGACTTGATCCTGGGGTCACTTAGGAGGTTGAAGATCCAGTCAATTCAAAATCACTCACAGAAGGCCCTGTTCTAGGGCTCAAACTGGCAGAAATACTCATGGAGTACACATACAATGCAAAAGAGATGCAATGACTGGCATCCTGTTAGTGACATATGCAGGTACAAATCCAAGGTATGTGTGTATGTCTCTCTCTCTCTCTCTCTCTCTCTCTTTTTTTGTCATTGGAGAGGTCAGAATTTTTTACTTCCCTAGTGCAATGACCAACACCTACCCCTGAAAACTTGCATCCCCCCCTCAATTTAGTGGCTGACAGAGAGCAGGGGATAGCTGAGAAGCATCTGGCTATGTGACTACAGCCAAATCTACAATGAGGAAGGCATCCTCCAGGACCTACTGGAAGAATGCCAGGAGAGCAATAAGATTGTGCAATGAACTCCAGCCCAAGGTGGGACTGGTGCAATGCAGTTGTGGCATAACAGTTCCATGTGGTAAGTTCCTTAGGGATAGAGCCCATGTAACAAATACACCAGATTATTTCCCTTGTGAAAAAAATAGCACTGCACTTCTGCCCCCGGTCCTCTGATACAGCAATGGCAAATTTTCTCTTTTTGCGTAGTAGGATTGCAGGATGAAAAAACATGGCATCCCAAGATCACTTTCTCAATCATAGGTAACTATGATCTATTTTCTCCAAGTAAGAAAATACTAGGCTAACCATCTATACATACCCTCTCCAACTGTCCCCATTTGGCAGTGAGGGTCCCAACTAGTCCTCTGTTGTCCACTTTTTCAGCTGTTTTTGAAATGTCCCACTTTCTTGCACCTCCTCCTGCTTTCTCCCTTTCTCCTCAGCTTCCATCCATTGGTGTAAACTGAGTTCAAAGTACAAAAGTCATTTGCACTCAGTTAACTCAGCAGGGAGGAGAAGGGAGGTGGAATCTTGGCCTTTCCAGTAGACTCAGGCAAAAGCAAACTGCTGCAGCTTCTCCTAGCTTCTGTGTCCGTCCTCATTCATTGACATCTTGTTAACACTCTGATGTTGCTTGACTACATATGTCCTGATTTTCATCTCAGAAATGTTGGAGGTCATATCTATTTGCTCTGTTAGTTTTCTACCTACACATGGGGTGTATAAATGAATAAACATCCTGGGATATTAAAATGTGTTACCCACCAGCAGCCTGAAGTGGCACAGTCTGTTCTGTCACATCATAATTCAATCACCACATCCCCACCTCAGTCTGCTACTTAGGCAAACCCACAGCTTGGAAATGTTGCTTCCAGCTCCCAGCATCCCCTAGCATTTTGAATTCCTCCCATGTTAAATACAAACAAACAACTCTTGGAGAGGGAATGTTAGCAAATCAAGGAGAAAGGTCTCGCTCATATCGCTTTTTTCTATGTTTGTTTTCTGCTTACAGAGAACTTTACATAAAATGAGCATCAGAATACACTCCCTCTTCCGCCTACAGAATGAAGTAATGCATTCCATTGTACCAGCTCATTCCCACCTCATCTTTCCTAGTTCATGAATTGACCTAGCCATCAATTACTGGTTACGAAGGCGGATATGTAGGTCAAATGATTGATAATGAGGAAAGTGAAATGAAGAGTCCAGGATCTTCTAGAAAAGCAGACCTTCCTCGAGTATACTTGTTCCTCTTATTTCTGCCAAAAACACTCCCTACAGACTCAACTCTTTCATTCTAGAATATGGAGAGCTCTTCCTGTCAAGTTTTCAGTTGTGTAAAGATGGTGTTCTGCCTCCAATATGATGATGATGATGATGCTAATGCTAGCTCCAACTAGAGTAGCCCCACTGATTTATGTAAGTGTTGATGTATTATTCTACAATTGATTCAATGGGTGTAGTCTAGGGGATATCAGAAATTGGATTTAGCCCAATATTCTTAATCAGGACATGAAACTTGCATGAAACAGTGTCTGGAATTCACCACTGATTCATATTCACTGTTACCACAAATTTATGACCATGGCACTATTGGCATAATCATAAAAGTCCCCCAGTCCTTCTTTACCAGAAAGCAGAAGCTGCAAGCAATAGAAGTCTGTTGTCCTATGAATTGGGTCTTCTCATACTGGTATTTCCATAACCCCCCTTCTGCCAGTGAACCTTTGTGTGAGGAAGAATTGTGACAGTGATGCTCCTTCTGATTGTCACACCATAGATCACTGGGGTACAAATGTCAGTATACTGTGCCCATATTGACAGGAGCAGAGACCACAGTGACTGCTGCCTGGTAAAGCAGCTTGAGGAGGATCGGGTCAAGAAAAGCTACTTAGTACAATTTAGTTAATGAAACAGCTGATTTAGAATCTTGACTTTATTTATTTATTTATTTATTTATTTGTGGTATTCATATATCACCTCTCATCCCATCAGGGCCTCTCGGGTGATGCACAATGAATAAAACATTAAAACAATACATGGATAAAATCTTTTTAAAACAACAACTAAAATCAAACCAAACCATTAAAACTGCCAGAGCAGTTCCAAAGACCAAAAAGCATACAGAACAGCACCATTTTAGCTGCCCACTGGAAGCTTAGAAGAGAGGGAACCAGCCTAACTTAACACAGTTGGGTACTGCTACAGTCTCCCTGTTCAGAAAGATATGAACTGAATTGCATTATACGTGTGCATTCAGTCCATACACCACACACATGTGTGCACACCCCTGACTCCTAGTAAAATGGCTCTTATGGGAAGCCTGACTATAGCCCCCTTCTGTACTGTTGTTCATTCTTATTAACTACCCTTGAGTCAATCCTGATGTATGGCAACACTGTGGATGAGATATCGCCAAGACTCCCTGTCCTCCACTGCTTTGCTCAGTTCCTGCCAATTCATACCCATGTTCTCTTTTATAGAGTCCATCCATCGAGAATGTGGCCTTCCTCTCTTTCTATTACCTTCTATCTTTCCTAACATTATTGTCTTTTCTAATGAGGCCCATCTTCTTATAGCCAAAGTATGACAGCCTCAATTTGTTCATCTTAGGGGGGTTGCAGACTGCCAGAAATAGTGCAAATTGAGTCCACTTTTAGGGTTAGGGTTAGTGCTAGGGAATCATGGGAATTGTTTTTTTTTTCTGAGACATTGAGCCTTCTCTGTCAGAGAGCTCTGGTGCCACAATAAAATACTGTTCCCATGATTCCCTAGCACTAACCCTAACCCTAAAAGTGGACTCAATTTGCATTATTTCAGGCAGTCTGCAACCCCCCTTAATTTCCAGGGGTGATCTGGACCCATATTTTTCTTTTTCTTTTTGGCTGTCCACGGTATTCTTAGCACTCTTCTGCAGCATCACATCTCGAATCAGCTGATTTTCTTCTTGTCCCCTTTTTTCACTGTCCAGCTCTCACATCTGTATGTGGTAATGGGGAATATAATGGCTTGGACAGTTCCTCCATGTTGTGTGCCCCATTTATCACAGCCTTCAAGTCATTTCTGACTTATGGCAACCCTAAGAAGAATCTAACATGGGTTTTCTTGGAAAGATTTGCCTTTGCCTTCCCCTGAGGCTGAGAGAGTGTGACTCATCCTAGACTCAGATGCCAGCCACATGACTAAGGAACTTGCAAC
>CM034703.1:30791241-30801358 GCA_020142125.1 Phrynosoma platyrhinos | reverse complement strand
ACAAAAAACTATGGATGCCAGCCATGAAAGCCTACGACTTCACACTTCCCCTTTTCTTCAGTTAAAAATCCTGCAAATTCTTTTACACTATTTAATGTACTCAGCTGTAGCTTATTACACTTCTTCTTTTTCTTGGCACTCAGTTCTAATTATGGTCCTTGAAGCAACAGCCAGCCCAATTTTTTCTTTCCATGTATACATTTCAGGATGGTTGCCATCATCCTACATCTCAAGCCAAGCTTTGTTCTCAGAAGAAGCCACATCCTAAACTTCTTTTAAAATAGATTTGAGAACATTTTCACCCATGCATTTCTCATGCTAAGCCTATTATATTTCTGGTGTTTTAAGTAGCAAGTATCACTAATCTGCTTCCTGATTCACATGTTTACTTAGAAGTACACTCTGGAGTGTATGTATAAATACCCCAAAGGCACCAGATCCTGTCAGATCCTAGAAAAGAAGCAGGGTCAGCCCTTGTTAGTACTTGGATAGGAGACTATCAAAGAATACTAGATGCTGTAGGCTATATTTCAGAGGACGGGAATAGCAAACCAGCTCTGAGTATTCCTTGCCTAAGAAAACCCTATGAAATTCATGGGGTCACTATAAGTCGACAGGTGATTTGAAAGTGCTCTCTCTCTCACACACACTCAGTGGGACTTACTTCAAAATAGAGGTGCATAGGGCTGTAACTTTAATCAGCTAAACTTTTAATTGCAGATTTGGGTTGGTAATTCTGACGACAAATTATAATTTGAAGGGTTAGAAATCTTTTTCAGAAAATTAAGAACATGGGTGTTTTCTTGCACATTCATCAAGGCCAGGATGTGGACATTTCTCCATGTGGCTTGCATGAATCTTTCTGTGTGGACTGCCAGCTCTCCTGCCAAGTCCTTCCTCCTCTCAGCTCTATTTACTCTGCTGCTGAGCTGAAATCTCTATTTATTTGAGCAATGCTGCAGTCCACATTCCCTACTGATTCCTTCAACTTGCTGGGTGTGACCTTAGGTCTTTCTCTACAGCTTTACACTCACTACTCCCAGGACTCACAGTATAGCTGACAGCCCTCCTGAATGGCCATTCCATGGTTAGTGGAGACCAGGGCAGGGGGATCGGAGAAACATTTGGTTGTGCCCCATAGCCAGACTCAGACCATTGATATCTTCCACCAAGATCTGCATTATTTCAAGTTATTTTGCTGCCAGATGTAGAGTAGCAGGAGGATAGCAGAGCCCTCCTCTCAGTCAAGGGAGTTTATCATCTGCACATTTCAGCTCAATCCATGACTGGGAAAACAGGGGAAACAGCTTTTACCACACATGAAATTGTTGTTGTGCTGCTGGCCGATTTTCTTACTATGGAAGCTTTCCGTAGTAGCAACATTGGCCAGCAGAGGTTGGATCGGGGACGGGTGATGGTCGGCGGGCAGCACAGCAGCAATTTCATATACGGTAAAATCCGTTTTTCCCCATTCCAGCCCGATCCTGTCCTGTGCAAGGATAAAGCTGAAAAGTGCATGCAATGAACTCCAGGGTGGATACTGTGAGACAGAAAATCTGCAAGTAGCTGTCTCTTTCTCTGCCTGTAAAAAATAGGGGGATAATAATTTAAACAATTAACAATTTTCTGCTTTTTAACAGCATCCTAGATCAGCTGCTGGAGGTGGGCACAACATTCTGCATAAGAACAGAGGAAGCTGCCTTATCCTCAGACCATTGGTACAGCTAACCCAATAGAGTCAACCGTGAATGGCAGTGGCTCTCCAGGCTTTTAGGAACCATTATTTCCAAGCTCTACCTAGTGATTTCTGGTGCATCCTAGTGAGCTCCCATCCAAGTGCTAAACCAGCTTAACTAATGAGACAAGTTTGGGTATATTGTGGATGGTATGGTGTCTGCCTAATTATAAAGCTCTTCACTGAGAAAGGCTCTTCCACTGATGTGTGATACTTTGCACAACCTCTTTCCCTATACCCTTTGATGCCCCACTGAATTTTCTGGGCTACAGACTCCTTTTAGTGAGTCATGAGGGCACTGGTCAAACTTTTGACACCATAGCCCACTTTTGGGCTCATTGCAGAGGTCAGAATTCTGTTCCAGTAGGGCAATGTCCAAATCTTTTCCTTCTTCAATTTACCTTTTCTGTGTGATAGCCACCCCATGGCAGCCATTTTGGTGGAAAGCAGAGGGAATAGCAGAGATGCATCCAACTATTTTCCTTTAGCTGGACACACTGAAGTAACGACATCTATCAGAGACTTTTCTTGCAACTCCAGGAGGAACCTGAGCAAATATCTCTGTTGCTTCCAACCCCACACTCCACTGACATGGATATGGCCATAGGGGGAGGGCTAGTGAAGAGAAAAGGCAGCTTTGGGTATCTTCTGGTATAGGATCACCAGGTATCTTCTGGTGTATGATCTTGTTTATCCTTTATCTTGTTTCTATGTTATTTATTTATTTGCTTTGTATCAGTCCCTGACATACACTGTTGATAGTCCAGATAAAAAAATCTTCAGCTATAGTTTTCAAGAGAGTTCACAAAACCAGAGGTAAGACATTTTCTTCTGTGGTTTGGATCCATGCTGTTTTGTCTAGGGCAATGGTTCCCAACCTTTGGTCCTCTAGGTGTTTTGGACTTCATTTACCAGAAGCCCCAACTAGCTTGGCTAAGAGTCAAGAATTCTGGGAACTGAAGTCCAAAACATCTGGAACACCAAAGGTTGGAAACCACTGGTCTAGGGTAACATGTACAGTTGTTCATCTCTGAATTTCATTAACATCAATGACAGCATTGTATAGTTAGTTAGAAAGCCTTCATATAAACAAATAGAACCTGCAACAAAATATTGCAGTCCTGAGTACTGGTACATTTGTTTTGGTGCCGTTTTGTCTATCTCCATACTTGGAAAATGCAGGATTACCTTAAGCCATATACTTAGTTATAGGGAAAATAACAGAATAAGCTATTGTGGTTCATCTATCCACTCTTGTCTGGTCCCCTTTGTTGCCCTCTGGTCCTGGAAATCTTGCTCTTTTGTTGAACGGCTTCCTGCCTTGATAAACAACACACACAAATGTACAAACACAGAAGACAAGTAAACAAGGCAGGGCTTCAAGAAACTGCAGCAGGGGCAACAGAGGGAGCAAAACATTTCTTTCTTTGCCAGGATCATAGAATCATAGTGTTGGAAGGGGCTTTGTTTTGGTGCCATTTTGTCTATTGGGCCATCAAATCCAGCCCCCTGCTCAGTGCAGGATCTCCAGCTAAACCATCCACACCAGATAGTTGTTCAACCTCTTTTTGAAGACACCCAGAGAAGGTGACCCCCACCACCTCCCTAGGCAATTGGTTCCATTGCCGAACTGCTCTTTCTGTTAAGAAGGAGCTTCTAATGTTCAACCCAAAGCTACCCTCCTGTAACTTAAAACCAGGGGTAGGCAACCTTTTTGAGCCCTGGGCCGGTCCCCCAAAGTCCTCTTCTCCTCCGGGCCGAGGGAGGGGGAATGGCGGCATGCATGCGCAAATGCGCATGCGCAAACGCATCACAGCTGCCATATTGGAAATCAAAATGGCGCCTGCGGTTTGCGCAGCCGCACGGAGGCAGCAGTGGCGACAGGGGTCTGTCTGGGCCAGTAAGTCTGACGACCTGGGCCGGAACCAGCCCAGGGGCCGTAGGTCCTGCCAGACCTGGTCCTACCCTCTGGGGCAACAGAGAACAAACCTGCACCCTATAACAGCCCTTGAGGTATTTAAAGAGTGCAATCATGTCACCGTTCAGTTTTCTTTTTACCAGGCTCAACATGCCCAGCTCCTTCAACCTTTCCTCATATGTTTTGTTGTTCTTACCTCTTATCATCATTGTTGTCCTTCTTTCAACCCACACCAACTTGTCTATCTCCTTCTTAAAATGAGGCAACCAAAACTGAACACAGTACTTTAGATGAAGTCTGACCAATGCAAAATATAATGGAACTATTGCTTCCCTTGACGTGGAAATTATGCTTCTATTAATGCAGTCTAAAATAGCATTCACCTTCTTTGCAGCAGCCTCACACTGCTGGCTCATGTTCAACTTATGATCAACAATAATCCCAAGGTCCTTTTTGCATGTAGTACTGCTGAACCATGGATCCCCATTCTACATATGTGTATTTGGTTTTTGTGGCCTAAACACATAATTTTGCATTTGTCTTAACTGAATTTCATTTTTATCAAAGTCCTTTTGAATTTAACTGAGAGAGTGAGGTAAAGAATAAGATTTTGCTCTCTCCAGTCTGACAGCCAGTGTGATATAGTGGTTTGATGGTAGTATGTATGTACTAGGACTCTGGGAGACAAGTGCTTGAATCCCACCTGCTCAGTCATGGAAACCCATGGGATGACCTTGGGCAAGCCACACTCTTTCTGCCTTAGACAGAGGCAATGGCAAACCTCTTCTAAATAAATCTTGCCAAGAAAACCTTATGATAGGCATGCTGTAAGATGTAGTTGACTGGAAATCACATAACAACAATAGATCTCCCATTCGATCTACCAAAGTCAATCAGACTGGTATTTCTTCTTCCTTAAGACACTGGTGATGGAACAGTGCTAGCATCACCAGTGCATCTTAAAGTAGCAAAACTGCTTAGGGGGCTCAGAGTAGACAGCATTTCTTCTAGGGCTCTGTTCCAGCACCATGCAACTGCCTCTTAGCAGATGGTCTCAGTATTCTTTCCTGCCAACTCAACAATGTGTACTAATCTATGCTTTGGGGGCAAAAATATTCCCCTGAAACATCTCTAAGATGTTTGAACTAACAGTGGATGTATCTGTGTCCCCTCACTTGGGAAAATGAAATTGAGGAGGAGTTTTGGAGGAGGCAGCATAGGGTCAATTTGATCACTGCATACAATATACGTATATAGTCGTCCCTCCGGATTTGCTGACTTCCTGTTCACAGTTTTGAATTCTTGCAGACGGGAAGCCAGGAGGGACAAAGTGGCGCGTGCGACCATGGCGTGCACGCAGGGCCATGCCCAGGGCCAGAGGGCCATTAAAAGCAATGGGACTCCAATATTTGTGGGGGTTTTTATTCATGGGGGGGGGGTCCCCTGAAAATTGGAAGAGATGACTGTACACATATACAGAGAGAGAGAGATAAACACTTTCTCTGACCTTGTGAATTTCCCAGTTTTTGAGTTCATACAATCTCATTCAGACTGACCAAATTTGGAAACACAATATAGATATTTAAAATAGATACATATCCAGATGGCATTGCTGCTGGCAATACAGACCGTGATTTTCAAGCAGTCAATAGGCGACAGACCTCAGGCAGTATTATTGATTTCTCAAGGCATTTAAAAAAATGCTAAAACAATATTCTTTCATATCTGGAAAAAAATTATACTAAGCAGAAATATTTAAAATAAAAAGGCATATGCATTCAGATATTTATAAGGACAGATTTAAGGCTACAACTGTGTCTCTTCAGCACTTTCAGGCTTTTGGAATCAAGATGTTTCCAGACAACATTTTTATCAACGATTCCTAGAATATTATGAATGGCCTTCCTGGGAGACATTTTATGATAGTGCTTGTGACATTTTCTTGAAAATACCAAATGAGAACACTGGTCCAAAATGTTTTAGAGTGTTTTGATGTCAACTGCTCTTTTCCATCACCCACACCATCTTCCCTAGTATATATTTTTAATTTCTGAGTTGCTATTGTAAATAAGGGATTTAATGGAGGAAAGGAATAAGATGTGCAAAGTGAAGTCATTTTTCAATTGGAAGCCCTCACACATCACACTCCATATTTCTGAAACCCCATACTCTGAAGCCTTTAGGACTTTAAAAAGTATAAGAAAGACTTAGAGGTTCATTTGGTGGAGAGAGCTGTTTGTAAGGAAATACTTTAAATATCTCTGCTATGCTGTGAAAAGTTCTCTGAATCATAAATCATGTGATTCTTTAGTTTAATCCCACCCTTACTTTCAGTATCTTTAGTTAATATGACCATTCTCTCTTTCTTCTAGTGTTACCTGATTTACTGGTTCTTACTGTTTCTTACTCAGTCACCTCTCTACTTTTCTGTTTTCCTATCCTTCTGATTTGTCACTTTTACTCAACACTTCCTTCATGGTCCCAACTACCACAAAGTGTTGCCTCTTTGGCCACTAGCTACATACAGTAGCTACTCATTTTGGTTGGGATGTGGTAAGTTGAAAATACTTTAATGCCCTTAAACACCCTTCTTATGAGCCTATGTTGGTCAAGCATATAAAACAGAAAATTTTCAATGGTCTAATTTTAGTAGCTGCATACATTTGCCAATCCTTTGCTCAGTTTTCCCCATTCTTTCTGCTAGGAAATAACTCTTGTAACCATGGATTCCATCCAAGTGGAAAACATTACTTTTCTTCTGGAAACTCTTCTTGTATATTCATCAAGGCCAAAAAAACAGTGAAAATCCATAGCTTTTGTCCTACAGTTCAAGACTTTTTTTTGAGGGAGGATGGCAACATGAAATGTAATCAGTCTGACCTACCATGGGTGAATAGGAAAATAAGATATAAACACAAGAAATAAAGCATAACAAGGGAAATCTGCAAGGAGTGTTAGGTAGATGTGGGTGAGCGGGTGACAGTGGTTATTATAACTATGAAATCAGCTTCAGCTTATGGCAACCTGGTGAATGAGTGATCTCCAAGAGCTCTGACCATTAATAGCCCTTCTCAGGTCTTGCAAATTCAGGACCATGGTTTCCATGACTGAGGCAGTCCCTCTGCAGTGCGGTCTTTCTCTTTCCCTACTCTTTTCCACTTTGTCTAGTATTATTGTCTTTTCCACAATACTTGATGACAGTTTGCAGTGTTATTTCTTAGAAGTGAAAAAAGATTTGACATTAATATTTGAAAAACAAATAAAATATTAATTGATAACAAATGTTGCAGCATGGAGTCTTCCCATTAAGAATTCCTGTTATGTACTGGCTAACATCACAGCAGGAACACAAATTTCAGCAGATTCAGAAAGGTTTATTCAGAAATAAAAGTTGTTCACAGCATAATAATGTTGTCAGGACTGAATCAGTTTTGGTTACAAACTATAATATTGCACATAGCAATTCAAATATTTTCTATGCACTGATACCCCATTCATCTTCAAACCCAAATATTCCTGTTCTTAGGACTACCCCTCCTTTCCAGACCATACCAAGTGTTCCCAATGAATAGGCCTTTAATAGACCTTTACAGTTCAATATACATTCTTCCTTCTCTCACTTCTGCTCATTAGCCAGTTTCAAGAAAGATAACGAATCCTTCCACCCAGCATCACCTCTTGTGTAACATAACCCATCATCCAGTATTACTAAGCACATACAAAATATATAGCCAGCAAGGATTGATGGACTTATGATCTTGACAATTCCAAATAGTTAGTCATACTGTTTTTGCAAGTGCCATTATGCCATCCCACTCCTGGACCTAAATCCAACTGCTTGTACCAACTAGAGGAAACTCACTGAATCAGTGGGATTTACCTAAGTGTTGATTGGGATGAGAAATTAGATTGTGACCCTTGTTTTTAGTTTCCCCTCTGGTGGGGAAATTGGCTTGAGTGGTTTGATTTTTGGACTGTGACAACGGAGACCAGGGTTCAATTCCCAACTCGGCCATCAAACCCACTGAGTGACCCTGGGCAGTTCACATGCTCTCAGCCTCAGGGGAGGGAATGTCAAACTTCATATCAATAAATCTTTCCTAAAAAAACCCCATGATTGGTTCACCTTAAGGTTGCCATAAGCACACACAACACACACCTATCCTATCCTATCCTATCCTATCCTATCCTATCCTATCCTATCCTATCCTATCCTATCCTATTCTATTCTACTGTATCCTATTGTTATAGAATTTAATATTGATGTTTTGATTTTATTGTTTTTATTGTTGATACTGTATAGTGCACTGTATACTTTTATTGTGTAATCCCGCCTCGATCCATTGGGAGAGGTGGGAAATTATTATTATTATTATTATTATTATTATTATTATTATTATTATTATTACACCTACAAGGCAGGGATGGGCAACTCTTTGGGACTAGGAGCCACATTCACATTCACCTCCCAAGGGTCCTTGAAGTGCTGCACAAACAGCTCTCTGTACATTTATTTCCCCCAAATAACACCCAACAACCAGTGTGGGATTTTTGGCTCATACTGGGTCAACTTTCAAGTAATTTCCTTTTGTAAAAAAGCCCTCTCCTGGGTCTAAAATGGCCCTAAGAAGTAGAAAAATGCCTGATGGCTGCACTCAGTCTACTCTTTTCCTAATAGCTTTTTTTTCCAAAATAGTTTTTGTTCTTCTTGTATACTGTGAGGTTCTTCAGCCTATTAATAGTGCTCAAGGCTAATTAGTCACAAATAAATGGTTACTTGTAATTAGTTCCTTGCCTAACAACTAAAGTGTAACTACTTATATGATATTTATATATTATATATATATTATATTTTTAATACTATATAAAGTATACCTACACCCATAACTTAATGAGGGATCATTAAGTTATACTAGTCAGCATTTGCTGCCTAAAATAATTGCTTCTGTCTTGTCTTATCCATAGCATGTATAGTAGAGACTACAGAGCAAAAGAAAGCACTTCTTCACACAAGTTAGATTACTTCAATGTCTCATGATAGGGCCAGCTCTTTTTGTAAGTATTCTTGAATTCCGACACCTCTTTTCAGAAACCAACCATGGCAACATCTGCCTAATTTTGCACTCTGTTGGAAATATATACCTTCAAAGTGAAATTATTTTCTGCTTTGGACACATTTTTCCTCTACATTTCTTTGAATAGTTACAGTAAATGAGAACTTCCATATTAAGAGGAATTAATATTAATATTGCATATTAAGTGCACCTCTGTAGACTCGGGACTAGGGAGTTGAGAGGAGGGAGCTGTTGCTTTAATGCCCTAGGTTTCGAGCATCTCCAAAGGATATGGCTTCAGTGAACTAGATAAAAGCTAACTTTGCCAAGTTCTGCTGAAGAACCCCTGCTCTAGCACTGCTCTCTTAATGCACCCATGCATTATGAACAAAGGCAAGTATATGGTACTTTCAGAAGCTGTTTTGTTGCAAATACCTAGAGACTCCAAAAGCCTTCATACTTCCAAAATGAGGTGTAACATTTCTTTGCTGATTCTGAAGAACACATGGTTCTACAGCCACCCAAAATCTTCATGGCTATTCCCTTGCAATGTATGTAATTTCCCATTGTGTCTAGCAGACATTTAATGGTTTCTGGGTGGAAAAAGAGAACCATTCACTCACTGTTATTTTGGAACAGTTATAGCACCACTTGATGACGGGCAGCAGAAAGTCATTCACAAAATATTGCCTGATGCATGTGTACAGGGCTAACAAGGGCTTTATTTTTGTTTTCCAATGGATTTATGTCTCCCTTTCATTTAACAATAGCATTTTTTGGGGAGAGGATTGTCACCCAGGCTGGAGGCTGAGACGAAAGGGTTAATTCACCCTCACTCCTATGGCCTCAATCCCATCTCTTGTACTATTACAAAGGTATTAGACACAAAGGAACAGATCTGTGAAACATGGCTTTGCATCTCACATATTTGGACTAGTTTAGATATGGGTTCAGCCAAGAAATCTAAACCATCCCCTCAAACTGTCCCAGATTTGACAGGGACAGTCTGATTAATCCTCTGTCATCCCACTTTCTCAGCTGATTTTAAAATGTCCCAGTTTCTCTCACTTCCTCCCATTTTGCCCCTTTTCCTCAGCTTTCTTTGCTGAAAAATGAGTTCAAAGTGCTAATGGAGTTTGCACTCAAGTCAGTGGGAGATGAGTGGAGGCAGATTCTTGCCATTCCCAGTGGGCTCAGACAAGTGTAAACTGCTGCAGACTCTCCTAGCTCATGTGATTGTCCTGTCCTGGAGATTCTGCTGGGTGTCAAAGAGCATCACTGCAACACCCATCATCCACACACTGACAAAGGTTATGGGCCCAGCATGCTTCCACTGTGCAGCAGAAAATCTGTCCATAATCACTAAAAAAAATTTGTTGTCACCTAGTAACACAACTCTAGATGTTGTTC
>CM034703.1:30760920-30771654 GCA_020142125.1 Phrynosoma platyrhinos | reverse complement strand
TCTGGTGCCAAAATAAGCTACAGTTCCCATGATTCCCTAGCACTGAGTCAGGGCAATTTGCAATTTGTCTCAAGTGGACTCAATTTGCACTATTTCTGGCAGTCTGCAAAGTCCCTAAAATTAAACTAGCTTATCTTCAGGTATCCTGACTACTACCTCCAAGAACTCAATCTACACCAGTATGATGATACAGTATTTAACTAACTTAGGAAAGTGCCAGGCTATTTAACTTGGTAAAACGGAATCTTTAGTTCTTGCTATCCAGTTCGACAAATAAAGGCTGCTATATCTATGGCACGTAGTCCTTCTGACAACTGCCTCATTTTAGCAAACCTTTGTTGGTAGAACACATTTACCATCCAGTCCAGGGTGCATCTACAGTGTAGAAATAATGCAGTTTGATACCACTTTAAGTGCTGTAGCTCCATTGTATGGGTAGGGATTTGTAGTTTTACAAGATCTTCAGCTTTCTCTGTCAAAGAGTGCTGGTGCCTCACAAAATTACAACTCTCAGGCCGTTAAGGTGGTGTAAAATAGCATTATTTCTACAGCATAAATACACCCTGGACTGGATGGTAAATGTGTTCTACCAACAAAGGTTTGCTAAAATGAGGCAGTTGTCAGAAGGGCTACGTTAGGTTTTTAGGAGCAATTATATAGCTGGACAAATTGCAATTGGCAGCTGCAATATTTTAAAAATCTCAACAGATTAATAAACAGAATTCTGTGAAGCAATTTGCTCAAATAAGCAATGACCAAAATCCAACTTGCCGAAATATACTTTCAAACACACCTTTCTCCCTCCCAGTGGGTTTAAGCACACTTAACATTGTTGGATTATGATCATCACGGGAATCTAAGCAATTCATTGGATTGCCACTCTGAGAAACTGAGAATGACACTGACAGTCATGTAAACAAGTATTTAGAAAAGAAAAAGAAAATTACCAGGCTTTAGAAGCTTGCTGCCTTAAAGCAGATTTATATGCTTTTTCCCTTATGGCAGATACCAGCTAAGGGAGGAGATTTTTCACCTTTGGGACCTGGTGCACACTTTAGGCAAGGGGTTAACTCACTCCTTACACCCAATGCCTGATCTACCCCAAAACTTAAAAAGAAAAAAATAGCTTTGTTTTCCAACCAGAGAACCCCACTATAATGTAGTTGGAACTTGGTCTTGTTATTATGAACCTTCAATTCATTTCTGACTTATGGCAGAAATGAAGCAGCATTATTACGAGGTTTTTCTATGAAAGTTTGTTCAGAGGAATTTTTCCATTGCCTTCCTCGAGGCTGAGAGTGTAACGTCTCCAAGGTCACCCAGTGAGTTTCCAAGGCTAAGCAGATTTGAACCTTGGTCTCTGAACTCTAATCCAACACGCAAACATTACACTGCATTAGCTCTCTTATGTGGACCTTACTAGAAGGAAAAATGGTTTCTGTGGAGAGTATTTGATTAAATCTGTCCCTGTACCTATTGTATTTTATGCTATAATTTCTTAATCCTGCATTGAAAAGCTCAATTTAAAAGCAGGCTATTATAAGGGTGAGCAATGTTTAGCCAGTGTAGTCAATAGTGAAAGATGCTGGGTTTTGTAGTCCCACATTTGAAGGGCTACAGGTTGCCCACATCTGTCATAAGCTTATCAATTAGGTATACAGGAAATATAGATGCCTACAAATTAGGCTTTTTCTTATTTCTTTACAATAGGAGGTAGGCAGTGTACCTCTGGGCCCCCAAAAGCAATTTTTGTAGTTCTTTTCCTGCAGACACCTTGAACCACACTTTTCCAGGCTCTACCAGTTTGTGTGCCTGGGGGAGGGATTTTAAAGTCTGTGAACCCTTGGAAGATCCCAGGGGCTGAAAAATAGCCCCAGATCCACTGCAGTTGCTCACTTGTTTTACATTTTAACCAAGATGATTTTGAAAGATTCAAAAGCTTGCTTTGCTGTTGCTAACATCACAGCATGTCAGTCTTATAAAAAGGTGTAAGCTTAACATTTGGAATCTGGTCTGCCTCTCATTCCAAATGCTTCAGACTACAACAGACAACTAGGTTGTGCAACACAGTAAAGATTACGTCCTATTTCCTCTTGCTTCAGACATCAGAGACTCTTGTGCTGAATTTAGCAATGCAACTCAAAGTCCACTCAGCAGAAGCTACACCAGTTCTTATCGCTATGTGACTGAAGGAATAGAAGAAGCTGAGCATGGAAAGTTACTTATTTCCCACGAAAAGAAACAAGACGTTTCTGGACAAGAATTAACTTGTGGTCACTGGCAATAGAAAACATTCCACTGAAAATAGTAACAACTAGGTTTAGGAATGCAACTAAACTGAGTTGCTATCCCAAAGCTATGTCAGTAAGCTACATGCCTTAATGTCCTTCACCTACATCTCAAATATAACATTTGCACCAGCCAAAAGTTCCCTGGAAAGATGCAATGAAAATACTTTCTAAAATGTAAGCGGTTTGCTATCCACAAAGCCTCTTATATGTACAGAACTTATAGAGCAGTCTAAGCAGTTGGAACAATATCTTTGCTTGATCTTTAATCACAAAGAAGTTCTAAGGAAGAAAAAAACAACCCTGGATCAGTTCCATATGCATATAGGGAAAACTGCTAAAGCCTCTTCAAACCTGTTCTTCCCAGCTGTTTCATTTTTTTACAGATCTGAGATAAGGCCTCTCTTTTAGCTGAAAATATTATGCCCCGGGACAGAGCTTTAACACATTATTTTTTGACTGCAATTCTTAGAATGCCTCATCTGTGAATCGTAGATGCCAGTAACTTTTCAGTGCTTAGTCCTACCAAAGAAAGATATAAGCATCTCTACTGTAGACAACAAGGAATGAAAACACAGTTTTTTAATAATACAACAAAAGACATAAGTATTATATGGAAGTTTTGCTTCTAGCGAATGCCATATGGAGATACTTTTACATTTGTTGTGGTGGATGAAACCGTTTGTCATCTTTCCACTTCAAAGTACAACTATGGCTTTGTAAAATGCTAACTTTACCGCAGCATTCAAAAGATCAGACAGACATGTAGTCCTATATGGAGAGGATGGACTGTCCAAAAAACAAACCAACACACAGACAAAAAAAGGAGAGCAATCTAAAACTAAAGATATTCAGCCCATGACAGCTCATGCAATACTAAAAGTGTTTGTCATTAAGGTGCCAAATGACTCTTGTTTTTTGTTGCAACAGACAAACATGGCTATCATTTGGGAAACTAGTTTTAGTACTGAATTTTATTCACTTTTCCCCAGCATCTGTATTCTACATTAAATGATAGGTCTAGAAACAAGTGATGCAGAGTGAAATTTTTTATGGGAAGTATAACAATCCCACAGGGTAGCCAAAGAGTAATGGAGGATTGCATAAGGAATTAAAGAATGAACTTCACTAGAGAAAAAGGAAGATGTACAATGTTATGATTAATGGGTGGATTTTCAAAAACACAACATGCATATGCATACGGTCTACACAGTGGTTCTTAATTTCCAATCCTTTCTGCCGAGTTTGTTTCTGTGACTGACAATTTTATTCAATATACAGTTGTCCCTTCCAATTCATGAGAGATCTGTTCCAGACCCCCCTACACACAAATTGGAAAAAACCCTGAAAATATTGGAACCCCATTGTTTTTAATGGCCGCATGTCCCCGAATATGGCCCTGTGTGTGCGCTGTGGGTGTGCCGCCATTTTGTCCCTCCTGGCTTCCTGTCTGCGGAAATTCAAAACCACAAATGGGAAGTGAACGGATTCGGAGGGACAACTTTATTTGACATACAAGCCCTACAGGTCTGTTCTTCCTCCACCCCCCAAAAAAACTGCCATATTTTAAAAGTGGAAATATGCCTGACACGTTCCACAATGCTGTGCCTATTCACAAATGCTCTCATAAAGATAAACCTGAAAAATGCGCTTTGTGAATGATATAAAATACTTTCGCAGACAAGCACTTCTTAGGCTAGGTCTGATGGAGATGGGCTGCATCTCTCCTCCAGATGATAATAATAATAATAATAATAATAATAATAATAATAATAATAATAATAATAATAATAATGAATTTTATTGTAGTCCAATCCGGGCGGTTTACAGCATAAAAATTAGCATATAACATAAAAGAACATTTTCCCTCCAACTTAGGCTAGGCCCGATGGAGATGGGCCTGCATCTCTCCTCCAGATAACATCGGATGGAGTGGAGGGAGGGCTCTAGTTCTTAGGCTAGGCCCGATGGAGATGGGCCTGCATCTCTCCCCCAGATGACGTCGGATGTTCATCTGTATTATCAAACCTGCTATGTTCTATATTAATAACTGTCTTGGAAATTAAAATAAGAGTTTGCTTACCTGTAGCTGTAATTCTTCAAGTGGTCATCTGTTCACTCACAAAACTGGGGTTTGCCGCTGCCTGTTATTCAGAGGCAAGATAACTAGTCGCCACTGGTAGTTTTGTCTTCCATGGAATTGTCTAATTACTTCCAAACTTGTTCAAGCTGACAGTCATCATTCTGTCTTGCAGTAGTGATTTCAACATGCATTCTATGAAGAACTGTTCCTGTTCCAAATCTCCCACAGTTTAGTGCAGGGGTAGGCAACCTTTTTGAGCTGGGGGCCAGGTTGCTGTCCCTCAGACAATTGGGGGGCCAAAGCACAACAAATAAATAAATAAATAAATAAAAATATAATTTAAAAAAAATTTAAAAATATGCACGCACACTCTCTCAGCCCCAGAAAATTCATGGCAAAACCCCTGTGGAGATTTTGCCAAGAAAACCCCAAGAACAAGTAATAACAACATTAATCAATATCATCATGGCGGGCGGTGGCGGGGGGTGGTGGTGGCGGCAGGACCGGCCTGGGGCCGGTCCAAAAACCTCGGGGGGGTGCATCCGGCCCCCGGGCCTTAGGTTGCCTACCCCTGGTTTAGTGGATGACCTTCACTAGTACTAGGACAGATGCAGAAAAATCTCTCCTTCATATTATACTGTCACTGTCTTTCTTTCTAGCCTTGTAATTTTTTCTCATTGGGTGTCCTGTTCTGAACTTTTTCCATCTCTATAATATCCCATTTGTGGTGTAGTGATCAGAGCTGTACACATTATTTCAAATGCGCTCACACTAAATGACATACGAGGACATCTTCACATAGACCATCTTATTTTTAATCTCTCCCCCCACCTGGCTCATCCCCAAAATGGAATTTGCCTTTTTCACAACTGTAACACACTAGGCGACCCCACCAATACTATATGTGGAGCTTTTATTCTCTGTGTTCATCATTTTACTCTCCAGTAAATTGCATTTGCTCTTTCAATACATACTCATGCACTCTGCAGAGAACCCTCTAGAGCAGTGCTTCTCAATCTTTTAATCCAATGTAGGGAGACTATACAATTTGTCTTTCCAATATGTCAGGGACTGATACCATATTTTGGGTTGACTCGCTACAATTGTTTCTTTTTTTCTGGAAGGTTTCTTGGGGACCAGCACTTTTGATTAGCACTGCTCTAGAGGTCCTTTCTGTCCTCTTTTAAATATTTTTGACTACCCCAACTAATGTATTGTTACGAACAGATTTGGCCATCTCATTACTCATATATAACTCCAGATCATTTATGAACACATTCAAAAGCACTTGTGCTTGCCACTTATTACCTAGTATTTAGGATTGCAATCTAAGGCCGAGATCCAATATACCTTATTTTCCTGCGTATAAGACTACTTTTAAACCTACAAAATCTGTGGTTAAAGTGGGGGGGTCGTCTTATACGCCGGGTATGAGGATAAGGAGGATAGAGGTGCTAAAACTCTATATTTTGACTGGAAAAATGGGGGGTCATCTTATACACCGGGTCGTCTTATACGTTGGAAAATACGGTAACTTTGACAGAGCAAATGTCCTCTAGTGTGTTTATACTGAATCTTACATTGTGAGAGGACAGAACCATCCAACATCAGTTGAAATGGAGGTAGGCTGTACTGGCTTTGGATTGGAGCCAGATTGGAAATTCTATTATACTTTCCCAGGATATCAATAGTTGTTTCTGTTTTTGGTGGATCAGTTATGCCTGACCACCACATAAATGTTCTCTGGAGGATGGATAAGTATCAATGCAAGAAGGTATTACTGTAAATGTCTACTTGCATGAACATTTTAAAAGTATAACCACTCACACAATCTTGCTACTGGATCCTGACCCAAGAATTTGCCAATTTGTAAACACTCATTTTACAACAGCTTAAAATTAAATAATTGGGGATTTAGTATATTTGAAAGGGTGAGGCCCCTCTTGTCCCTGTTTTGAATTTCAACTTAGGAAAGAAAGAAAAATTATTTACATTGTAAACATACTGAATTGTGGAAAATATTGGAGTTCTCCCATAAATAAACCATTATAAAAATGAAAAACCTTATTACAACAAACAAAGGTAACAGATAATCATACAATAAATGGGGTGGGGGGGAGGGTAAGAACATATGGTAATCACCTGAGAGCAAAAATATTGGTTTTAATGGTATGTAATTTATTGCCAAAATCAACATTTGTGAAAGTTCTTGTACAATCAGATGCTCAGAGAGCACTGTAAATGTGTAAAAGGCCTGATGAATTTGCTGAAACCTAGTGAGCATACCCCAAACACTCACAGAAGTCCAAGTTGCATAGGAGCAGATGAAATCTGCAGAATTCTACAGATAAATTCCTCACAGTTTGTACTGTAATTATGACTTCAAAATTATAGGAATGCACATTTTGGGATGTTCCCAAATAATTATGTGGTGGACACTTTGAAATCGTACAGGTGGAAAGCCGCTCAGTGTGTGTAAGTATGTATGATTCTTGAATGTGGGAGGGGAACAGACATGGAAAATGCATTCTCCAATTGGCACCTTTGCTCTCTATTCTAATATTTTCCTCCCAACCAACCAGTAATTCCACGAAATATCAATGACAACTTGTGATCTGTAACAGCTTCAAGTCAAGTGATAATACAGGGCCACAGTTAAAGAGAAAGAAACCAACAGCCACACAACAATACACACTTTGTACAAGCGTAAACCACTGATCCTCTGCCTTCATTCTAATATACTTCAATATTCTTTTATTAGATAAGTGGTCCAAGTTTCTATTCAAAGATGTATTACACTGAAAGGTTTTATGGTGCCATGTTAAGAAAGGAACTACAGCAGTGCTGCATTCTCACTTGTGTGTTCAAGGTCCTGGTACAAACAATAAATAGTATTTTTGATCAGTACAAAGTCTAAAACAATTTAAAGTCCTTTCTTTCAGTCAACAATTTCCTTAATATCTAGTGTGCAAGTTATAGGTCTAGTTACTTTTCAGTCATTATGAGGTTTGAAATCAGGCCCTGTCAGGGGTGCCAATCCTTCATTCAATCAGTCATAAAAATGTGGTTTACTAGAAAATAATAATAATGAAAAGTTGTAAGTCTAAAGGCACAAAATAGCTTAGCTGCTCTAATAGGAATTTGTAAACAGAGAATTGTTTGAATTTAGAAAATCCAAACCAAAGAGAATTTTAAAAAGGCATCTGAAGCAGACTTTTATCTTGCCAACTTCCTTAAAGACCCAAAAGGTTTTGAGGTCTACAGCATACGCACTAAAATACCATATTTCAAAAAAGCAATAAGGCAAATAGTATAATCATTATTTCAAAAACATTACAATGGTAGTGTAGGCATTTGGAGTATAACTTAGTTACAATTTGTAGTACAGTCTCAACTAAATAGTCTTAATTATTTCCTCCTTATGCAATGATTAGGTTCAACTGGAATCCGGAGCAGATACAAAATTACTGATGTAAAGCATCTCAAGAGGTGTCAACAGGTATTTGAGAGCAGTGTTTGCCTCTGTTGCTTATTTTATTTGCAAGCCAAGAAACATCCATCAGTCAAAGTCTAAAAATTAAGGAATATTAAACACTGTCATACTTGTGAAGAGCTTCTTCTAATTTTTGTGTTACTTTTTGGAAAAAAAGTATTTGCTGTTGTAAAAAATGCTGCATCTGTGATTTGAAGTCCCTGACTCGAATTTTGTGGAAATGGTGAATTTCTGCCAGGGTAGCAAAAGAAATAATGTTACAACGATCTTGAATGCCATCAGCTTTCTGGACTTCCATCTTCCCTTCTTCTACATGCCGCTTACTTTCCTTCACTTTGGTAAGGGCTCCTGCATAACGAACAACAATAACAACAACCAAAATACTGGAATTAAAATTTGATTGGAACAAATTCAATTAAAAACCAGTACTAATTAAGCTTGCTGACAGAAGTCTAAAGAGCTCTGAAATTGATACCCTATGATCTGATATACTAAAACAGTTACCTGCATACATAGATAGGCTACTCTTGATATATTTTTACAGTGCTTGCCGGTATGCAGAAATTGCCTTGGGCTAAAAGATCAGTGTAAAATATTTAAATAAATGAATACACAAATAAATAACTATTTCAGCATGGAATATACATAGCATTTTGAGATCACCACTGTTTTATACTACATCTTAAGTGTAATATAAAGATGTAAGATATAAGATATGCTTGAACTCAGGACCCTCACAGATTTTCACTTCACAACTTAACTGCTGCTAACCAATTGCTGAGGCTTTAGCTAACTGTTATGCTTTATGCATTTACACATTGAAAGATAAACCAGGAACAGAAATTATAAAGTGAGGAACAAGTCCTGATTGTTGAGTCAGCTCTATTCATTTCAGGACAGGTAGCTTTATAAAAATGTTTACTATGCTTAGTTCAGTGGAAGCATTGTGGACAGAGATACTAAGCAGGAGAGATCCTGAAATTCTCTCCTTCTATAAAAATACTTTCATCCCAGCAACTCCTGAATTTATAGCCTCTGCTCAAGTAATTAAGATCAAACTCAAACTCTACAGATGATCTTGAGTCAAGACAGAAGCCCAATTCTTTAGAATATTTTAAACATGCTTCAGAATTCTTCCCATATTTATGTGCCGTTCTCTTCATAAATATTTCAGATGAAAAGGATGTTAAACTCTGAACACACTGTGACACATTTACTATCTGCACAGGTTGCAGATAAATTGGCATGTTTTGAAATTCTGAACAGCTTAAATTGAAAAGTATGCCTGTGAGACTTAAGAGCTCTTTTGGGGTGAGCAGGAACACAGAGTGATTCAATGTGATTTAGTTCAATGTGATTACAAGCACTCCTTCATAAAATAAGAGTGTCCTCAAACCTGGTATGCTGTCACAGAGGATTCTGGAACATGCTGTTGGAGTCAAGCAAGCTGGGACTGAGGAGAAAAACCTGTGGCTGATACCACTTGAAAAAAGCTATTCAGCTGCTTCTGTGGGATAAACATTCACATCTCTATTTTATAAAATAAGTAGCTATAGCAGGATTTTATCTGCAAGCTCCATGGACAGGATGATCTTGGCTACTTTGTTCAAAAAGGATGCAACTGCTACCAGACTGGCCAAAACCACTTCCTGAATAATTCTGGGAAACAATGTGGAAGGCATATGTATGTCATAGCCAGCTCCCTTAGAGCAGTTCTTTTAAAATTTCTTTAACCTTCCCAAATCAATTGCTTTGCCAAAATAACCCTTTCAGATTGTAAGGAATTCTGGGATATGTTCACAGACGCACAGTTAGCTCACAGGTGGGCTGCCAAGCCTGAGAACACACTCAACACTTCCTCAGGTTGTGCATAGAAGGGGGAAAACTGCAAAGCTGCCAAGCTGCCTTTCACTGAAATTTGCTAGTCATTACTACGGTAATTCAGTCAGAGAAGCTCCCAAAGAGACGGAAGGGTGCATTGGCCCCCAAAACAGTTTCAAAACCACCACCATAAAGCCGAAAGATGGAGCAGCAATGTAAACATACCAAATAAATGAGCAAACTACAGTCGGCCCTCCATATCCATGGACTTTTTATTCACAGATTCAAAGATCTATGGCTTGAAAATCTTCCAAAACAATATGAATTCCTAAAAGGAAACCTTGATTTTGCCATTTTATGTTATAAGAGACACCACTCTACTACGCCATTGTATTTAATGGGATTTGAGCATCCACAGATTTTGGTATCCACAGGGTGTCCTGGAACCAAACCCCAGTGAATACCAAGGGCCTACTGCAATTGGTTCTGGAAGACAAGGAAATATCTTAAATTTACAGGGTATTTGTTATTGTTGTTGTTGTGTGCCTTCATGTTGTTTCCAAACTATCATGGCGTTTTCCAGGGCTGGGAGTATGTGACGTACCCAACGTCATCCAGTGGGTTTCCGTGGTCAAGTAGGGAATCAAATCCTGATCTTGAATCATAATCCAATGCTCAAACTACTACACCATGCTGGCTTTCTTGGGGGTATTTACTGGAAGGTAAAAACCCTAAAGGCACTAGATCCTGTCTGATCCTGAAAGCTAAGCAGGGAGACTGCCAATGAACATCAGATGCTGTAGGCTGTATTTCTGAGGAAGGAATTGGCAAACCACCTCTGAGTATTCCTTGCCTAAGAAAACTCTATGAAATCCATGGGGTTATCATAAGTCAACAGCTGAGTTCCAGACACATGCATGCACACATACACACAAGTATAAACAGAATGGATGAAGTAGTTAGATGTCAACTACACATTCTCCATCATCACTTCTGAGTACTATAATAATAATAATAATAATAATAATAATAATATTTATTTATACCCC
>CM034703.1:30736520-30755717 GCA_020142125.1 Phrynosoma platyrhinos | reverse complement strand
TGTCAGAGAGCTCTGGTGCCACAATAAACTACAATTCCCATGATTCTCCAGCTCTGACTCAGAGCAGTTAAAGCAGTCTCAAACTGGATTATTTCTGCAGTTTGTTTTGAACCTTAGTTGACTGCCTCTCATTGGATTCTGTCACAATGTCTATAAGTCTGAAGCTATCTGAGGCTTGTAATAGCATCTTTTAACTTACTGTGGTTACATCCCACACTTTCACATGTATTATGCTCTAGTACAGGGGTAGGCAACCTAAGGCCTGGATGTGGCCCCCGAGGCCTTTGGACCGGCCCAAAGCCAGTCCTGCTGCCGCCGCCATGATGATATTGATTATTGTTGTTATTACTTGTTCTTGGGGTTTTCTTGGCAAATTTTATTTATTTATTTATTTATTTTTGGTGCTTTGGCCCCCCCAATTGTCTGAGGGACAGCAACCCAGCCCCCGGCTCAAAAAGGTTGCCTACCCCTGCTCTAGTATGTTGTATATTGAACAGAATGCTTTCAAAAATATCTTTCTGCCAGTTAAGGGCATTTTTAGATACAGTACATGGAGATCATTGGTAATAATGGGCATAGGATGAACTAACTATGACTTAAGAAGTTTACCAATTAATTTGAGGAAAGTATTCTGTTAATTTTATTATGAATTGTTATTATAGAAGCTTGGAATACAAAAACATTGTAGAGACATTAGGATAGGGATGGGTAATTTCCATTCTGCAGACAGGATTCCCCAGCCAGCCTGCTATCATCTTTTCCAATCAGTGATGAGAGGATATTTAAAAGTAATTATCCTATGACCATTACATAGAACTGAACTTTTTGATGCAGAAATTAACTATGCAAGTAGAAAAGGCTTAGACTCAATCACATTACATTTCTACCATTGAGATTGATGTAATGTACTCTGGCTCTTTTAAAAAAAACATACAGTGCTTCAGTTCCAAAGTATTTCAGAAAATTCAGAGGACAGGAAGTGTGACACCATATTCATGTGAAACATATTTATACTCCTTTTGCCAGCTATAATTTTTAGCTCAAGACACAGGACCATCCCCTATTGCTTCAGGGTTAGCTTCTTATGAATGACTGAGGAGGGACATTTTTGATAGCAATTGAATTTGGAGAGGGCTGCTCCCTCCATAGCTGAAGTGGGTTGGAGGAAAAAAAGGTGTGTCAATGGAAGCTGTTAGAAAGATTTCCACATGTGCTACGTCTTACTCTTGGCAAGCTATACCACTAGGAGAAGGTTTAATTACTCTAAGCTATATTATAGTGCTAAGCATGGACTTTAAATCAGCTTTAGGTCTTAATGGAGTTAGTAATGACAAGCACAGGCTATCAAGATAAATGGAAGAAAAGCTGGGACAGTATCTATTAGCCTTTGTAAATGCATCCTACTCTACCAAAGGTTATGGCATGCTAGTCCCCCCCCCCCCAAAAAAGAACTATAGATTAAAACAGATGTTTGCCATATGTCATTGTTAATAGGCACATAATCACTTCTGGACCATGTGTCAGACTTCACCTGACATTTAAAATATTGTATTGACTTTTAACTAATAATAGATATGCAGGTTGAGTATTCTTTATTCAAAATGCATAGGGACCAGAAGTGTTCTGTATTTTGGATTTTTTCAGATTTTGGAATACCATGTATTTGCATATGCATAATGAGATATATGTCTGGAAAGAGGCTATGGAGCTGTGAAATGGCAGAAGGCATGGATTCCTATCTTTTCACAAATCCTCTCTCAAGCCTCACACATACAGTACATGTACATACTATGCTGAAAGCCAATGTGGGCTTGAGACCAGGGTTCGAATCTCTGCTGAGCCATGAAACCCTCTGGGTGAACTTGGGCAAGTCACACTCTCAGAGCACAGTAATGGCAACTCTCCTTTGAAGAAATTTGTAAAGAAAATCCTATGTTAGGGTCACTTTAGGGTCACCCTAAGTTGTAAATGACCTGAAGGGACACAACAACAACAACAACAACAACAAACATACTATGCTACTTTTGTTGTAGCTCAAAAATTTTTGGATTTTGGAATACTTTGGATTCTGGAATTCCAGATAAAGGATACTCAACCTGTAATGACACATACTGTAAAGTACAATAACATCCAAAATCCATAATTTTTGGGGGGGAGGAGGAGATTTTTCAATGTTATTATACTTTACTTCATGGCTAGAGATGTGAAGGCCTGGGGGGAGGCACAGAAAAATTCAGGGGAAACCCATTTTCCCTATTGAATCATGCTAAAATAAAACATTCCATAATTTACTTTCTTTCCTTTTTATTTTTTCCTGTTTTCCCCATTTTTTCTGGGGGTTTTATTCCAGGCCTTCACATATCTAGCTACCCCTGGCTATGATGACATGTACTTGGTTAATAAATGTATCTACTGCAAATATAAGTGATGACAGCATGGTCTTAGATCCTTGGTTCCATTTCCTTTCATCCTCACCATTCTCCTCCAGTTACAGAGCTTACGTAAAGTCTGTACCAAAATTCACCTTATTGTCATCTCCATACAAACCTCAGATAAATAAAAGAAGCTCATAACATTCCAGGGTAATTTTTATGCCACTGTTTTTTGAATTATCAATACTCTATATTCACATAGTCTGAGTTTTCTATTATTTTACATGTTTTAATTACTACAAGCTCTACAATCTATACTCAGAGGTGGTTTACCCATTCCTTCCTCTGAAATATAGCCTACAGCAACTGGTATTCATTGGTGATCTCCTATCCAAGTACTAACCAGGGCTTGCCCTACTTGACTTCCAAGATCAGATGGGTTCTTGTGCCTTTAGGGTTCTCTATTTGATGCCATTAGGAAAATAAGACAGGTACTAAGTGAACCTCTCTCAGAACCTCTCTCATGATGGGGACATCACCATGAGATGACCTTTGCCCTGGCAGCCAACTATCTCCCCTCCAATGGCAGGAACACAAAAAGAAGGCTTTCCTTCCAACAGCGTGACATGTGGGTGTAAATCTATATGGAGACAGACAATCCTTCAAGTACTTTGGCCTTAAGCCGTGAAGGGTCTGAAGGGGCAAAACAGCACTTTAAATAAAGCTGGAAATCAATTGAGAGCACAAGGACAGTATAACAATAATGCCCAGGCCCAGTTAGTACTAATACAGAAGCTGCATTTGGCACTAAATATACACCTTCTGAAAAGTTTTCAAAGGCAACCTTAGCTACAATGGTGGGAATCTAATATGCAGGTTACTACAGCATAAATATCTGGAATCATGCAATCTCTAACCAGCTACCAAGGTTGGCATACTGCCTCAACTGGTAAAAGTCTTGCTGTGCTAGAGAAGCAATTTGTAACTCAATTGAAAAAGATGGATCAAAGATCACCTCCAAGCTGTGGACCTGTTCTTTCAGGGGGGATGCAACACCATCTATCAAGTATGGACATCATTCCCTTGAGGAAATGACTACCCTGATTCAATTATTTCAGTCTAGGTCATGATGGATGTGAACAATTCTACCCTTAAAGTGCCTTGCAAACATATTACAGCTGGCCTCCAAGGCTTGGTTAACACTGCCAGATGGGCCAGACTACAAGCCCCAAATTGTGCTGCTAGAGGATCCTGTGAGAATGCAGTGATGTTGAAATAGAGATGTTTCTTTGCTGACATCACAGCACTAATAAGGACCTTTCATTGGTTATCAATTAGATTCACTGCCGAGTTTTCCAACACTTGGACTCTAGCAGTGTTCTTATTTGCATTGTTGCCCTCAGCTTCCCAGAATAACAATAATTTGATTAGGCCATACTGCACAAAAGTAATATTACTAGCAACAGAAAGCATTGTCTAACCTATATGACACACCTACAATTCAATAGGTTCTATTTATCTTTCCACATCTGTATATGTGCAAGGCAGCCTGAGGATTATACATATTCTATTTCATTTTCCCAGTAACCTCTAAGACAGTGTTAGGGTGGTAGATAAGATTTATATTCAAGGTAATCCAGCAAAATTTACCATAAGTCTGAGCAGTGATTCAAATCTTGGTTTCCCACTGCAGTACTTTACTACTATAGCATATCAAATAGATGAATGGAACATGGCACAACTGGAAACTTTGGGCCTTTACAGACTGCCAGAAATAGTGCAAATTGAGGCCACTTTAACTGTCCTGACTCAGTGCTAAGGAATCATGGGAACTGTAGTTTATTGTGGCATCAGAGCTCTCTGACAGAGAAGACTCAATGTCCCAGAAAAAAGTACAATTCCCATGATTCCCTAGCACTGAGCCAGGATAGTTAAAGTGGCCTCAATTTGCACTATTTCTGGCAGTATGTAAAGGCCCTTTGATTCTCCAGAACTACTGCTCCCATCATATTTCACCATTGGCTAAGCTAACCAGTCTGATGGGGAACAAAATTCAACATTACCTGTAGGGCAACAGATCCCTAAGGCCTGGCTTAAAATTTATTATATGCTTAAAAATATATCTATTTCTGCAAGGTTTGGGATCCACCTCATCTCAGGAATCACAGAACCGACAGACTTGAGCAATCAATTTCTAAGAAAAATACTTGATTAAATTGCAAAGTACTGACAAACTCTTCACGATCTAGGCTATGTCTGCATACTTTATGGCTCAACAAGCCACCACTTAGCAAAATTTCAATAACCTTCTTGGGTTTGGGGTTTTCTCTCTCTCTCTCTTTTTGCTGTTTACTTAGGACTGTATAAAGAGAGGTCTTTCACACACTTGGAAGATCACAAAATATGGCTGGCTGGTAGACTCTGTTTAGTTTGGCGGAGCACAAATTGTACAAGCTTGATCTAGCCTATTGTGTTTTCAGATAAAGCCAAAAGGAAACTCTGCAGTGATTTTAAATCCAGCTTGATTTACAGTATTTATGCATGCATGTAATAGATGGCTAAGGAACAATTTGACAACATCAAAACTATAACTACTTCCCACCTTTAATAGACTTAGTGCCTGCTAACATGAATCTATGGCATACATTAATTCTTCTGAAAAGATGACATACAGGGAACTCTTTGCAAGAGCTGGCAGCCATCCACTATTGCTTTTTCTTCAATATATACCCAAGCTACAACTGAGTAATTGTGCTCATGGTTTTAGCCAATAATTTAGCAAGTACTGTCCCGAGAGACAAATGTTCATTTTATGTAACACCAAAATGTCCATATAAATTTATATTTTCAATGTTCTCCAAATTATGGTGATAGTTGGCTAGAATGAATAGAATTCATAAGTCCTATAATGTTAGACTATTGTAACTGCACTTAGGTGGCAATCACATGTCACTGGCAATGCAGGCAGCATCAGAACTGGGTCTGAAGAATAGCATTGCAATGTAATACAGAATCTACCTCCTAAGTGAATGAATTACTTATTTTTTCATATTTATTTAAGATTCTACCTGTCTCCAAATGTCAGACTCACAACATATATTAAAACAAAATACAGCTAAAAACAATGACAGAAACAGTTAAAACAATGACACTAGCACTACTTAAAACAGCACTAATTTATAACCGTTTAGAAGTATTTAAAACATAACAATGAGAATAAACACACACCACCACCATTAACAGACCTTTCCACAGTTACTAATCAAAGGTCTATCTAAAGAAAGTCTTTTCCAACTAGGGGAAGAGGAAGCAAGCTTAGCCTGCTGTGGGAGGGAGTTCCACAGCATGGAAACAGCCACCAAGAAGGGTCCCCACATGTGTCTTCACCAAATGTGCCAGTGAGGATTGAGAGAACAGCATCAAATGGTTCTTTTTAAAAAGCTTTCTAAGGGCCATATCCAAGTGTGACCTAATCATACACATCCATTCTTCACTTATTGCAATCTTCTGTGCCAGATCCCATTCTGCTCAAGAGGGTTTCCAGTATGCTGAAGTGATGTGTGTGTGTGAGAGAGAGAGAATCACAAATGCATGGGGGAGGGCAGTGAAAATTGGGTACTCTGACAGCAAGTGATGCACTTTCCATTAAAACAAGGTCACTATTGGACACAACTCTATAAGAAGAAAAAAAGCTGTAAAAATTAACTAAAGAACTTGATATCCCTATGCTGTTATTTCTTGGTTCTCTCTTCTAATGACAATTTAGTCTCCAAATTTAAAATTTAGGACAATGGTATTGTTAGAGTGCCATTTTAAAAAAAAATCATCAATCATGTACACAGCTGAGAAACCTCACATGGTAAGCTCAGTGGCTGGCAAAACAAGCTAACCCTTGTTAGGGTCAACAGCATCAACTACAACATATATCTGGCATTAATATTAATCTATAAACACAACAAGACTCTTTCTGTGGCCATATCATCCAATGCTGAAAGGATTTACTAGCAATTTCTTTATGGACTTAACACTCAATTCAGCTACAACAATAATTATACACATTGGTTCTCCTCAAAAGCTCACTTCAACAACTTAAATGACAGACGTCAATTCTCATCTTTTTTTCATTGTATTTTGTTGCATCAACTATTTCTATTTGAGACATACTATTCAAACTGAAAGTGATGACAACTATTATGTTTCCCCCACAAGGGATAGCATCTTCATCTTTGTCCCTTAATATGCCAAATGCATTAACTGATTAGAAAGGAAATAGGAAACAAGACACCAGGATAACTCAAAGCATTGTCATGAATGGGTACCAACTTCGTAAATCTATCTGTACGGATTAAATCAAACATCTCATCACACAGTTCTGAATTACAACATATTAGATTTCAATTCTGCAGTTTTTAACTCATATACAAACTGGCTGAAAAACTACATAGTACATAAAGAAAAAAAGCAAAGGCCATCTAGCATACATTTAAAGATAAAGCCCTGAAAATGACAACTACAGGGATTGAATCCAGATTAGAGCACAGTGGAATCAATGGGACTTAAATAAATTTACTTAAGTAAATTCCATTGATTTCATTGGGTCTACTCTAAGTAAAACTAAATCAGCTTAGGTAACAATAACCTCAACAATAACATGTACATGTAGGGCCAACTACCACAATGGTTTTATGGGAACAAAGATTAATTATGCAAGACTTCATATCAAGACAGCACAAACAGTTTACTTCTGAAATGTTTCTAGTTTTATGTAGTATCAATTGGTGCTCATTTAATTAATGAACCAACTAACTTATATGTGGCATGCAACACAAATATTCTGTGGCTGACTTGTTTGTGTGTTTTTCAAAAATATCTAAGAAATACTATGCTTCTATATGTACAACCAGCTAATCAGAAAAAAGGTTTATAAAATGCTGTCCTAAATCTGCCTTGCTGCAGCCTTGTTTGGAATTTTCATAATTTTAGCCTTTATTCTTGGAAAAGACAAAGTGACTCCACAGGCACAATTGTCTCCAATATTTTACCAAAGAACAACTTAAAGCAGGGATGGGCAAAGTGTGTCCTGTGCACCACAGGTGGCCCCTAGGAGTCAAAAATATTTTTATTTTGCTCCAAAATTCCCCTACATTACTGAGGGTAGGGTGGGGGGTGGAGAGCATGTCCATAATGTCTGGAGACCCCCCTGGAATCAAAACAATTTTCCCACAAAAAACGTTAGTCTCAAAATGCCCCCTAGGAACACAGGAAGGACCAAAATATGGTGAGCGTGCCCGCAAGTCCCCTAGAGGGCATTTGGGGACAATTTTTAAATTTTTGTGGGATCTGATGCAGTGGGGGTTGTGGCCCTTTAAAAAATGATTTATTGTCACATGCTCTTGAGTGGACTTTACATTCAGTGGAGCTTATAACCAAGCTGGCATGTACAAGCTACTTTATCTGATACAATTGTCCTCAGCCAGTTCATTGATTCACAGACACTCATGCAGAGAGAGGGAAAACTAAATAATGTGGCCAAAGGCACTGCTGGAGGTTAAGCCTTTAAAATTTGTATGGAACATCAAATATATGGAAGCCCAACACCTGTAAGGAGTTTATCACATGGGGGGGGGGGAGAATTGGAAATATAAATGGTGATTAACCCACAATTGTGCAAATGGTTTTCACACTGCATCAGCGTGCAAAGTACTGTTATCCTGTGCAGAATCCACGATTAACCCACAGTTGTGTGCAATTGCGTGAATGGTTTTTAGATGATGTTGAGTCGAAACATGATTAAAGTACCATTATCCTGTGAAGAACCAGGCAAGAAACAACAGTAACCCATTCACGGAATTTTCGCGTGAATGACATTTTGTTGTTTCTTGCCTGGTTATTCCCTGATTCTTCATGGGATAATGGCACTTACGTTAATGTCATTTTAAGCACGTTTTAATGTCAATTGTGCAATTTTCATGGGTTAATCATTGTTTAAATTCCCAATTTCCCCCGTGTGATTAACTCCTAAGACTATGCATATGACTATTTCTTTTGCAACAATAAATATGATTTAAGTAGCCTCATAATTCTTTGGTTTTGCTGTACAAACATTTTTGTGCACCTTAAGGACTAGTGAGTTTAATTTGGTGTATGCTTTTGTGCATTGCACCCCATTTTATCAAATGCATTTGATGAAGCAGGCTGCAGTCCAAATAAACTAGGGCTGTATCCGCACTGCAGAAACAATCCAGTTTGACACCACTTGCATTGTACTGTACTTGAACTGTAGTTTGTTGTAGCATCAGACAGCTCTGGGGCCACAACTACAGTTCTGATTATTTCTGCAATGTGGATGTAGTCTACGTTTATTGGTCTTGCTGTAACAGATTATATGGCGACTCCTCAACATTTTATCAACAGTCAGGAACAGGGGGGGAAAGTTCAGGGAGGATCAGCTTGTATACACTGTGGTTATATAATTCAAAGATATAGCCATGTTAGTCTGTAGAATCAGTATGTATAAAGATCTTGTAGCACCTTTAAGACTTACTAAAGATGAAAGTCATGTGTTTATATGAGATGAAAAATGCATATTGTGTTGGCCAAAGTTACATTACCTTTCTGGACGTGGATTATGTCCGGGAAATTGGCGAGATGTCCCTGATACAGAGCTAACAGATCCATCACCGGGTCCAGGTCCTGTCTGGGCTGGTCCGCAAAGAGTTCGCCAATAGCATCGTAGGCTTCCCCGGTGAAGGCAATGGCTTGGTTGAGCCCGACCGAGAAAGCCTGCTGGTCCATCTCAAAGGCTTGGCTGAGGCCCTTGAAGGAGTGTCCCATTTTCTGGTACTCCTTCTTGAAGCCGGTCACCTGCTTGCGGGCAAACTCGTTGACCGTCTGGCTGAGCTGGATGGTGCTCTCGTCCATCTTCTTGGTGAAACTCTTGAAGCCGTCGACTTTGCTCTCCACCTCCTGGAGGTCCAGGGCGGCGGGTCCGCCGGCCGGGACGCTGATGGTCAAGAAGAAGTTGGCTCCCACCATCTCGTCCTTCTCGGCCTTGCGCTTGCCTTGCTTCCAGGCCTTCTCGTCGGTGCTGGGGCAGGTGAGGAAGTGCTGGAAGGCGTCGCACTGGGCCAAGACCGGGTGGCTACACATGTGGTCCATCCACCAGGCCAGGCCTTTGCGCCGTTTGGAGATGAAGTCCTCCTCGAAGCGACCGGTGGCCTGCTTCTCGGGCAAGTGGGGCACCGAGATGACGGGGAACTTCTCCACCAGGCGCCCGTAGAGCCAGTCGAAGTGCTTGTAGCGCCGGTGCACCTGTTGCCCGGTGTGGCTGGGCACCAGCTTGTAAGCGATGTAGCTCTTCATACCTTTGAACTTGGTCTGTTTGGTGGGGTCTTCGATGGAGCACTGGAAGGGGTAAGGGTTCTCCTGCCATTCCGGCCCATAGGCGCCCATCACCACACACAGCTTGTCCCCATCCTTGACGAAGCCAGAGGCCTCTCCCAAGACGAAGGCCTCCCCTCCGGACTTGACGAAGGTGGAGAAGCGGTTCAGGTTGCGGCTGACCGTGGCTGAGGAGCTTTTGGGGCCCATGGACGACGAGGGGGGGACACCCCCGAGGTGGCTGCTGCCCCTGGAGCTGAGGGACGACAAGTCGGAGCGGGTGGAAAGGCGGTACCGGCCGCTGGAAGGGGCGCCTCCGGGGCCTACTCCGCTCCCAAGCCCCGCGCTCTCGTAGTCCCCATAGCCGCCCAAGACCCCCGGCTCGTCGGCCACGGTGGAGCTGTCGTCCCAGTCGTCGTCCCAGTCATCGTCGCTGCCTTGGTACGGAGAAGAAGAAGGCACGGCTTGGAAGGAAGAGGAGGAGGAGGAGGAGAAGCCGACCGAGGAGGCCGCCGGCTGGAAAGGCTCGGCGGCCGAAGGAGGCGGCGGAGGGCAGAAGGTGGAGGCGGCTACCGCTGCCGCCGCCGTCGTCGTCGTCGTCGTCACCGGGGCGGCCAAGGGCTCGAAGCCGCCCGCAGGGACGTTGGCGTAGCGGGACGGGAGCGCGGGCTCGGCGGAGGCGGCGATGGCAGCGGCGATGGGCCCTCGGAGGACTTGGACGTAAGAGGCCGGGAAGAGGCCTCGGTCGCCGCGGCTGTTGACCCCCTCCAGCCAGCCCTCGATCTCCTGCTCGCTGCAGAGGCTCAGCAGCTCGTGCTCCCGCAAGGAAATCTCGCCGGGGTTCTCCGAGCGGAAGTCGTAAAGGGCCCGGGCCCGGAGCAGCGCCATGGCCGCCCGGGACGGGACTGGGACAACGACAACCTAAAAGCAACCCACCTTCCTCCTCCTCCTCCTATTCCTCCGCTTCCCCGCCGCCTTCTCTGGGGGTCGGCCTCCTCCTCCTCCTCCTCGCTCCGATGAAAGAGGGCGTGTGTGTGTTGCTATTGTCGCGGGGAGGCAAGTCTCCTCAGCGGCGCCCCTCCGACCATTCAGGCCCACAGAGAGAGAGAGTCTCCTCAGCTCTCCTCTTGGCCCTTTTTGCTTCCCCTCAAGGAGGACCGCCGGCCAAAACAACCCTGAAAGCGTGTGTGTGTGTGAGTGTTGTATCGCCGGTTGTGTTGTTGTTGTTGCGGAGATGGAGAAACTAAAAGTCTCCTCAGCGGCGTCTCGCCGACTCCGAGGCCTGGCTTCTCAGAGAGAGAGAGAGAGAGTGTGTGTGTGTGGAAGTGTGTGTGTTGTATGTGTCGGTTGTTCCTCAGGCCTCCTGGCCTTTTTCTCCCCCTCAGAGACCGAAGATGGAGTCAGTGTGTGTTGTGTATATATGTGTGTGTTACAACCCTTCCTCCTCCTCCGAGTCCTTTTCCCCGCTCTCTTTCCGCCTCCTCTGGGCTGCCCTTATTCTCCTCCTTCTCCTCACAACCGAGGGGTGTATTATATATTATATTATATTATATTATATGTGTTCTTCCTCAGCTCCTCGCCTTTTCCTTCCCCTCAGAGAGCGAAGATGGAAGGCCGCCGTCGTCGACCTCGAGCAACGGCCATTCGGAGGAGTCCCCGCTTCACCCCTTCAGGGTCTCTGTGTGTGTATCTGTGTGAATGTGTTGCGGGGCTGGGCCTCGCTGGAGGACCGTCCCACCGCCTCCACGTCGCCAGTTTCGCTAATCCAGAGCCGAAAGGCGGAGCCGGGGAGCCGAGCCCAGAGTGGCCGCCCCTATCGATGAGGCGAAGGAGGAGCGAGGGCCTTGACCGGGTGGGGTAGGCAACCTTTCCCCTTTAAGGGCCGAGGGACTTCAGCTCCCAGAATCCCAGGAGCTATTGGCCAACATGGGACTATTGGCCAACATGGCTGAGGCTTCTGGGAGCTGAAGTCCCTCGGCCCTGAAAGGGGAAAGGTTGCCTACCCCTGGCCTTGACAGACTGACAGAAATAATCCACCTTGAGGCCACTTTAACTGCCCTGGCTCAGTGCTAGCGAATCATGGGAACTGTAGTTTATTGTGGCACCGGAGCTCTCTGACAGAGAAGGCTCAATGTCTCAGGAAAAAACAACAATGCCCATGATTCCCTAGCATTGAGCCAGGGCAGGATTATTTCTGACAGTTTGTAAAGGTAGGCCTCAGGGAAGGAAGGCAACAGGCTCCATTTTCCCTCAGCTTTTTCCCCGGCTTCCCGACTGCCCTTAGGAAGACCTGCAGCTCCCCTCGAGGCCTGAGAGAGAGAGGCTGGGCGGGAAAATTAAGGAGACTACACTCTTAAAACGGGACTAAAGGCCTTTGCAGACTGCTAGAAATAGTGCAAATTGAGTCCACTTTAACTGCCCTGGCTCAGTGCTAGGGAATCATGGGAATTGTATTTTTTCTAAGGCATTGAGCCTTCTCTGTCAGAGAGCTCTGGTGCCACAATAAATTACAGTTCCCATGATTCCCTAGCACTGAGCCAGGGCAGTGCCTCAATTTAATGTGCACTATTTCTGGCAGTCTGCTTAGGCCTACAGTTTTGTGAGACATTTAGCCTTCTCTCTCAGAGAGCTCTGGTGCCACGACAAACTGCAGTTCCCGGGATTCCCTAAGGGCACTGAGCCAGAGCACTTAGGCCTCATTCCCACTTACAAATAAATCAGTTTGCGATCAAATAAATTGGTTTGACAGCAGAGCGTGGTTCACAGTACATGCGCCCTTATCACATTTTCTTATTGTAAAATAACCCACTTGTCATTCACATTGATTAATGAATCGATTCAAAATGGACCCTCTTCAGCTGGTCGGCAAATTTAAATCGATTCTGATCCGCATCCCATTCACACTTGCGCTGAATCGATTTATTGCAAAAGATGCAGAAAAAAATGAGTGTCAAAAAGATGCATTAAATGTGTCTAGCATGGTGGAGGGGCCATTTCAGTGATTCGGCTCAACCAGAGTCCTTTAAACCGCTTCAAAGTGGTTAGCAAACTGGTTTATAACGTAGTGGGAATGAGCCCTTAAAGTGGTCTCAAACTAGATTATTTCTGCAGTATGTTTTGGACCTGGGTTATTTCTGCTCCGCTCCGCTCTGGGCCCCCCAACAAACTCTAGTTCCCAGAATTCCATAGCATTGATCCATGGCAGTTAAAGCAGTATCAAAACGGGTTGTTTCTGCAGTGTTTCTGCAGCCCGAGAGGAGGGAAATCTAGCTGCAACCTCACTGCAGAAATAGTCCAGTTTGGCACTGCTTTAACTACCATGGCTCATGCTATGGAATTCTGGGAATTGTAGTTTTATGCATGTTAGGTGGGCCCCAATATACAATGTGGCTGTTTTGTGGGTTTCGGATGGTGGTTGGGTGCCTTTGAGGCAGTTTGGTTCTCCAGGTGTTTTGGACTTCGGCTTCTAGAATCTTTGACTGTTGGCCAAGCTGAGTGGGGCTTCTGGGAGTTGAAGTCCAAAAAACCTGGAAGAGTAAAGTTTGGAAACCACTGCCATTTCTGACTTAGAGCTATCTTCAGCCAAGGCTCTCACAGGGTTTTCTTGGCAAGAGTTCTTCAGAGGGTTTTTTTGCCAATGAGGCTGAGACAGTGTGACTTGCCAAAGGAGACTATCGCATCATGTTATAACACAACTTACCTGAGCTGGCTTAAAATTAGAAACCGCTGGCATCCTGATAGTATCAGATGCATTTAGCCACCGAAATCACCGCTTGGGTGCAGCCCAGCTCCATCGCTGCTCCTTGCGCCTCTTTTCGAAGCTGGGAATTTTCAGGCTTGAAAAAATGGATGCTGGAGCACCCTTGGAGCGGCGATGGAGTTGGGCTGCACCCGGGTGGCAATTTTGATGGCTAAATGCATCTGATACTATCAGGATGCCACCCGCTTCTAATTTTAAGCCGGTTTAGGTAAGATGCATTATAACATAATGTGATAATCTTCTAAGAGTCACCCAGTGGATTTATATGGGCAAGCCAGGATCAAACCTTGGTCTCCAGTCATAGTCCAACACTCAAACTACTATACTAATAGTACTGATAAGACGTTGCTATGCGAGTTTAGTAAACTGCAGGAATAAACATATTTTAACTACCTGTGTGCAGACTTATTTCCTTCCCCTTTTTCATTAGTTTTATGTCATAATATTTTAAATTCCTGTTTATTATTTAAATCCCACTCAAGGGCCTGAGGCAAAATGAGTGTATTGCCTCTCCAAATAAGGACCTTGCACCCGTCCCCCCCCACTTGAAAATTTCCTTCAATCCCCAAATTTCTAGCATTATAGAGAATGAGATTCTGAAAATCATTCACACCTAGAATTCATATCTGCTATCTTTTCATTCTTTTGGTGCCTTTGCCTGGCCCTTTTGGAACCATATTTCTGAATGTTCGACTGACATTTTAAATGACTGCAATATTAGAAACTGGAGACTGAAGGGAAATTTCATTTGGGAAAGCAGAATTTTTATTTATTTTATTGCCTCATTTTGTCATTCCTCCCATAACTACATCCTGATCCCACTTTACCACACCAAAAGTTCTGCAAGGCAGTTTAATATCAATATAAAACTATAACGAAACAGTAGTTCAGCCGTAATACTAGCAGTGATTAAAAGAACAGGGATAATGATTATTTAAAATTTTACATTTACTTTATATTAGTAGTTGTTTTGTTGTGAGCCACCTAGAATGAAAGGCTGGGCAGGAAATAATTTAAATAATATATAAAACCAAAGTTGACAACTATTTGTCTCGCATTTCAGATAACCTCTAGAATAGCAGGATAATTACTGACGGGGCTAAGCCTCTCCAGATGGGTGGGTAAGTACTAAAAAAAAAAACCCTTATCTTGTGTAGCCATTGATTGCACAATTAGGTAAGAGTCTGTCAAACACTGATAGAAATGGGGACTGCAGTCAGAAAATGAGAAGATTAAGAATGGGGAGGGCAGCTATGAAAGAACTAGACAAAAGTGTAAAGAAAGGTATACAGTACAGCTGAACGCTCAAGTTAGAATCATATAGTCATTGTATTCCCTATTACCATGTATGGATGTGAAAGCTGGTCAATTAAGACACAAGATAGGAAGAAAATAAATTCATTTGAGATGTGGTGCTGGAGAAGAGTGCTGAGGATACTGTGGATGGCCAAAAGGACAAACGTGGGTCTTAGAGCAGATCAAGCCAGAAATCTTCCTGGAAGCCAAGAAGACAAAACAGAGGTTTTCATATTTTGGACACATCATGCGAAAGCACAACTCACTGGGGAAAAAATAATGCTAGGAAAGGTGGAAGGAATTAGAAAGAGAGGAAGGCCACATGCTAGATGGATGGACTCTATAAAAAAGGTTATGGGTATGAATTTGCGGGAACTGAGCAGAGCAGTGGAGGACAGGGAGTCTTGGAGATGTCTCATCCACAGGGTCACCATGGGTTGAAATTAACTTGAGGGAAGTTAACAACAAAATATTGTTTCTAGGCAAGATTCTCGTGGTACATTGAAGCTAATGTACATTTCATTTCGTAAGTCCAGCAGGAACAGAAATGCAAAAATTACAAGCGTTAAGAAGTGGCTCAAGATGTCGTGTAAGAAGAAAAGGCTGGGTGGTAATAAAGAAATCATTGCACAGGTGAGTGAGTTAACACATGTAATGAGATAAAAAGCCATTGTCCCTATCTAAGTCATAGGAGATAGAGTTCCTTCAGATGTCCAAGGTGTGGCTTGTTTAAGCCTTATAGGTTGCCCATGACTCACTGGAAAAGACAATAATATTTGGTAAAATGGAAGGCAGTAGGGAAAGAGGGTGACCACACTGCGGATGGATTGATTCAAAGAAGCCACAGTCCAGAATTTCAAAGGAGGGAAATTGATCGGGAATCTTGGAGGTCTCTCATTCATTGCTGTGTGCCTTCAAGTCCAGTGCTCAAACCACTACATCACACAGGCTCCTCTCATTCATAGGGTCACCATAAATCAAAGTCACCTTCAGTTTGACAAGCAAATATCAACAAGGTTGCTCTCTAGTGCTTTGTAGATAGCAGTCTCTGGTCAGAGCTCCCAGCTGAATGTCAAGACCATGTGGCACCCTGGTCTAGAAAATGACATGAATGTGGCCACTGAAGAGAATTGGAGCAATAGTAACGGTTACTACAGTTCAAGTGGCAGATGCATGAGTCAGTATTTGGAAAGCTGTGCATCATGGGAGGTCTGATGCAACATGCACAGTGGATGAGGCCAGCCAGGTATGCATCATGGGAGGTCTGATGCAACAGACCCTGGAGATGAAACCAGCCAGGTTTCATTAGTGCATGGCTGTCACATGTTCCCAAGAAGACCACCTATATATGAGAGAGGGTCAGAATCTCCATTGTTGGTTAGTTGTGGTTTATAGGTTCATATAGTTGGGAGAGACCACAAGGGCCATCCAGTCCAACCCCCTGCAACGCAGGAACTCAAAATCAAAGAATCCCTGACAGATGGCCATCAGCCTCTGTTTAAAGACCTCCAAAGAAGGAGACTCGACCACACTCCAAGGGAGTGTGTTCCATTGTCAAACAGCACTTACTGTCAGGAAGTTCCTCCTAATGTTGAGGTGGAATCTCTTTTCCTGTAGCTTGCATCCATTGTTCTGAATCCTATTCTCTGGAGCAGCAGGTGGTTGGTGAAGCACTTTGTTGGTCTGTATAGCTGTGAGTATTCAAGATGGACGTCTGGTACTCTATGTATCTTTGTAAATATTTGCAACAAAGATTAAAGCCCTCATTGAGTGAAGTCTCACTGTCCAGCGATTCATTTCTCCAAGCTGAAAGCAGCAGCCTGTGTGTGGAAAGATTTTTCCTGTGTGGTCTGGAGCAAGATTCTGCACAGAAGCCCATCTTCTGGGCGTTCCTGCCTACGTGCATCAACTCTGCATGTGTGTATGCTATATCCTGCCTGTCTGCATACCCCAACACTGAATGCTGGTTCAGAGGAAGGGAAAATGCAGCCTGTGGCCCACATGTTCTTCCCCCAGCTATTTCTTGTGGCCTTGCAAGAGTCACCCTGCATTCCCCAGGCACCAAAATTTGGGGGAATCCAGATTTAATTGCCAAAAATGGCCATAGTGATCCAGGAGCCCTCCTGGGAGCAGTTCTTGCTCAGTACTTAGTTTTTGGGATAGATAGCCCTACCCGCTCCACTGGAAGATGCAGCAAGGCTTTGAGAATGTGATGGGCCATTTTTTCACGATATTTTCCAAATTTTAGAGTGGGTGAGGGGGCCAAATGCGAGCTGATGCAACCCCCCCCCCAACCCATAGCAACTCTCCCTCCACCTCTCTACTTCTTTGGCATGACTAACATAAGTTCTGTGATTAACATGGAAATGGGCAATTCTGGCAATCAGGGGCTAAACCTTTGCCATTTGCACCAGGATGAAAAGTGGTCAAACGTCCACTTCTAGTTCTGGGCTGGGGGCTGGGTTTGTGTTTGGGGCATTGAATTCTACCACTGGCAGAGCTTCAATTCAATTCCTCAAATGTTGAATTGACAGAGGGTGTGGGTGGGTGTTCTTTATTTATTTATATCCACTTTTTTCCCTGAGTGGCATACAACATAAATTAAAACAAAAGTACAACTAAGAACTTAATAAAAACATTAAAAAGAAATTAAATAACTATGCTATTAAAATACTCATTTAAAGTCCTTTAAAAGACATTTAAAACTTTGTAAATTTAAGCAATTTGTGATGTATTGAAGGCTTCTTGGGAGTTTGGATTGAAAAAAATGGGCTTTGGGACTGCACACAACTCACAAGCCACACTTTGCCCACTCCTAGATATCAGTTGACCCTGAGAGCTATAAGCTTATCACACAGCACTTAAAGAACGGGAATGGAACGGAAGGGAAGGGAACAGAACGGAACGAACCAAAAACGCATTTTACTTCATGGGAGAATGCCACCGATGCCGCCGGGAGTCCCCAAGGTGTTCTCCAGCTGTTCCTGGCAGCCGGTTTTTGAAGGACAGTTCATTCTTCAAAATTGGCTGTCAGGAACGGCTGAGGAACACCTTGGGGACTTCCAGTGGCATCGGTGGTGTTCTTCCGTGCAGTAAAATGCGTTTTTGCTCCGTTCCATTCTGTTCCCGTTCTTGTAAGTGCTGTGTGATAAGCTTAGTAGTCAGGGCACTTCTTAGAGTCTTACAAAGCCAAACTTCAGCACTTATTTCTCATCTGGGTCAGAAGTTTGGAGTAGGAGGGCTGCCTGTGCTAACAACACCTGCTCCTTTTTCCTGACTGCTGTCTTAGATTGTGAGCTAGATTATGTGTCTAGTGATTTAAACTTTGCACCTACTTCTGGCCTAATACTTTTGTCTGGAATTTGAACTCAATTTCTATCTTGCTTGAACTATGCTTCTGCCCATTTCTTCTTCTCTCTTTACCTGCTTAAAAATGTTTCCTTCCCACTTCTGACTTCATCTGCTGCTGTATTGATGGATCTTACACTACCTTTATAAACCAAGCATACATATATTTTTAACCAGTAAAAACTTGTAACATGGGTCCCCCATTCAGACACATACCATTATCCTGTCCCATATGTACAGATTCATCATTCATGAAATAATATTTCTATTTCAATTTTAAGACTACATTTTCTAGATTTCGGATAGCAGTTACCTATTTCGGATAGCAAAGAGATGATTTTCTATATATTTTCTCAGGCATAATCAATAGCTTTGTGTTCCTTGTGATTATGGAGTTGTAGTCTGGGCTGGGCTGTCTGGGTCCAGTAATACTTGAACCCTGCTATCTTCTCTTGAACATATTTCCCTTTTTGCATCATTGTCATTGCATCATCTCTTCTTCCCTCCCAAACCCATCTATTTATATGTCAGAGAAAGCTACAATGAAACCAGACAGTTCCTCTGATGATTGCTTTTACAATTGTTAACACCCCCGATTAGGACAGAGGTATACTGTAAGAGCCAGCATGTCATAGTGGTTTGAGTGTTGGACTATGACTCAGGAGACCAGGGTTTAATTCCCAGCATGGCCATGAAGCCAACTGGGTGACCTTGGACAAGTAACATGCTCTCAACCTCAGGGAAAGGCAATGGCAAATCTCCTCTGAACAACTCTTGCCAAGAAAATTATAAACTTGCCTTAGGATCCCCATAACTCAGAAACATCTTGAAGTCACACAACAACAACAAAATACTGTGAGAGCTAGTGTGGTTTACAGTTAATGTTGGGAGATCAAATCCCAGATCAGACATGAAGTTTTTAAAGTTGTTTTTGGTCATATCTCATCTCCTTTTAAACTTCTTTTTAAGAAGTTACTTTGGTAATTAGTTTCCTTTTGTTTGTAGTAATGAGCTAGGATGGCATAGGGTTTTTTTTTTTTT
>CM034703.1:30715164-30725888 GCA_020142125.1 Phrynosoma platyrhinos | reverse complement strand
AGAGTTGGGGGGTCGTCTTATATGCCCAGTCGTCTTATACGCCGGAAAGTACGGGGTGTGTGTGTGTATATATATATGTGTGTGTGTTCATGTACAGGTATATCATGCATCACTGGTTTTGATCAATTGTAAAATATTTTGTTGAATTAATTTCTGTGTACAAGAAAGCATTATATGTGTTTAAGTTAAACCTAATAATGATTGGAGGAAGGTTCTCTAATGATGACTTTAAAAGTTCTTTTAAATTACTGTAATATGAACAGTTCACTTTAAAAACTTTATTTTATTTTTGTTGTTCCCTTTCTTTCCAACAGATTTCTCTTTTTTCCCTCTCTGAGGAAATACAGGGGGAAAACAGTCAAAATTAAGAAGAGGACAAATTCTTTAAAAGGTAATAAATTCTTTAAAAAAATCTCTTTTCTCTTTGCCTCTAATTGTTTTAATTTCTATATTTGCTATTGCCAATGATACCAGATTATTAGCAAATCTTTCTTCAAGTTATATCCTATATTGTGCACTTTTTCTGGGGAAATGGGAATCATTCTTTGTCCTCGAATAGGAAATAGATACTGCTTAAATCTCTAAAAAGAAAACAATTCAATTGTTGTAAAATATGCCAGAATATTTATTTTAGTACCAAAAGATGTGAAGGCCAAAGGGGCAAATTGTTTGGACATATGAAGTGCTAAAAGTCCCTTTTCTATGCCAGACAATTTAATATGTGAATTTCTTAGATAGCAGCAGTCTCCAACCCAAGACCTATGTTTATGAATAAAAAGGGGTTGATCTACTTCAAATCCTGTTATTAAGTAAGTCATATTTCAGTTTGAAGTTAAAAATCTATGAAATAAAACAATTAAGTTTTATGTAAAGATTTATTAAAATTCTGATAGAGTATCTACCTGTTAGAAAGTACTAAAAAAAGAGAGGATAAGTTGGACTTTTTCCAAATACTGTATTACTTTAGACTGAATCATCATAATTATAATCTCCATATGAACACTTGAAAAATCCAGTTATTGTTGTGCCACTGTCCCTGCTTCTTTCATTTATCCACAATTTCTCTATGACAAAAAGGTATTCTGTATGTGTATTTCTCTTCAAGTTACTTGTTAACTTATGATGACCCTATGAATTTCATAGGATTTTCTTAGACAAGCAATACTCAGAGGTAGTATTGCCAGTTCCCTCTTCTGAAATATAGCCCACAGTACATGGTATTCTTTGGCAGTTGCCCATACAAGTACTAACCAAGACTGATCCTGTTTAGCTTCCAAGATCTGGTACTTTTAAGGCAGGAGTGGGCAAATTGTGACCTGCAGGTCACATGTAGCCATTGGGACCCCAGAAGCCCCTCAAAACCACCAGTGGGGCAAGTTTTGTCCCCAAACCATCCCAAATATCCCAAAAGTGCATTACAAGAGAACAGTTTGCTCCCCTAACACCCCAGCCACCGAAACCTCTCCAAAACAGAGAAGAAGAGAAAAAAAATCAGACAAAAATTATACAAAATGGGGACAGGAGGTGACACCACGTGACATTACTTGTGCTGGAATGTGCTGTTGCAGCCTGCCAGGTGGGCACAGGAAGGAAAAAAGATGGCCCCTGCCATGTTTGCAGTTGTCTGCCCCTGCTTTAGGATATTTAGGCCCCCTACCTTATGAGAAAAGGAGGGCTGGGAGAGTAACAGATGGTGGTGGATTCCCTCCTGTGCAGGAGTGGCCCTGCAAATCCTCTTCTTGGCTGCTCATGGCTTGTGGACCTCTAATTTGTTTGAAGGCTCTCTGTATACCTCTGAAGTGAAAATATATCTTGTGAACTTCATTTTCTCTGAAGGGTTTCTGTTATCTAACCTTACTGTTTTTTTTTTTTATTTGAAAAGTTGATGGTAGTTGCAAGGTGACAATTCTGGGATGGGGAGCGTGATGGTTCTTTAGAAGTTGCCATATCATGTCTTTTAAAAAATGTTTTGAAAAATTGCTTAGTATCAGTTGGGGAAATAGTCTTATAACCAATGGGAGCATTTTTTGTGACTGCAATATCACACTTTGATAGTACTAGATGACATCTGCTTTGCAACTTATATAACTTTATTTGTTTGTATTTGTGTCGTAAGAAGAAAGTAAACACAAAACACACCCTATATACCCCTTCAAGTATATCACTATGTCACAGTCATGCCTTCAGTCATGTATATCATGCAGTTAGATAACACAGGAACAATATTTTATAGTGGTCTCTCTCCCCCCCCCCCCCCCCCCCCCCCCCCCCCCCCCCCCCCCCCCCCGTTGTTCATCAGTGGAGTTTGTTGAATTGAAAAATTGTTCTAGAAATATTCTATTTCTACACATACCTTGCATTATATCCCTTGGAAATCCACTGGCAAATATCTAACAAAATGTTTTTGTATCATTGCTCTAATATATGCTCTTAAACAATGAATTATGGAAGTACAAGTTGAGTCTCCCTTATCTGGAATTCTGAAATCCAAAATGCTCCAAAATCCAAAACCTTTTTCATGGGCAGCTGAGACAGTAACACTTTTGCTTTCTGATGATTCAGTATATACAAACTTTGTTTCATGCACAAAAATATTAAAAATACTGAATATAAAATTACCTTCAGGCAATATGTATAAGGTGTATATAAAACATAAATAATTTAGTGTTTAAACTTGGGTCCCATATCCAAGATATTTCATTATGTATATGCAAATATTCCAGAATCCAGAATCCAAAATCCAAAATACTTCTAGTCCCAAGCATTTTGGATAAGGGAGGCTCAACCTGTAATGATATAAAAGGGAGCCAAAAAAAGAACTAGAATTAAAATATCAGTAGAACAATAGAACTATTACATCAGAAAATGAATACTTTTGGTCAATAAAATAGCGCTGCTCATAACTTATTGTCATTGATTTACTAACAAAACATTTGCTGGCAACTTAAATGTCCTATGTGTGGTTATTTTGCCCTTAGTAAAAGTCAAGAATGGGAGTGATGTTTCTAAATATCAGTTATATTAATATATAGTAAACTGGTACAGAATATAGTGCACATGTTTATGTTTGTAAATATGCCAGTGCCACTCTTTAAATAGCAAAACAGCTTTCAAATGAAGACATTTTAAGTGCAAAAAGTAGCAGAAAGAAAGGGACAATCAAGCTTTTCCCTACCAGCATTTTTACTGTAAGTAGTAGTTGCTGCTTAAACCCACTAAGCTGTTTCCCCATGGTTTTGGGAATCCACATGCATGTGTTTACCCTGATGAACATGCATATGGAATTATATATTGTTTTTATGCTGTCTGTTGGCTTGATCCATTTCCTGGTCTGTACATGTCAAATTAGATGTCAGTGTTACACTTCTGCAGGTGTGTATGTATATTTATTGTTTACTTGCACACACACACACATATATATAAAACTGGATGGATAGGAATGGATGGTAGATGCCTACCTCAACTCAGCCACCCAGTTGTAAGCACAGTACATACTAAGCATACTCCAAATTGGTGCCTGTCACAATGTTTATAATCTCTTAGGTGAGGAAATACAGGTTCAGGGTCTTCATTTAGACAATCCTTTTCACTGCACATGCTCCCTGATAGATTCTCTATAGTGACCATAGCTGGTGAGGAGAGAACACTTTGATTCCAGCACTCTTTTACATGGGTATTCCTAGCCAAGATCCTATTGTTAGATTTAAAAGAAGAACAAAAAATATGGACTAGTTGAGAACTTCTCTTAGAAAAGAAAGCCTTTTTTGTATTTCAGTAGGGGTCATGCTTTTAAAAATGTTTTAATAACCTTTGGGTGGATGTGGATATGGATAAATTAATTACAGTCACATTCTTTCTTTTAATGTGTCCAAATGGCAACAAGAGCCTGTATTTAGCTTGGCTCCTTCTCCTCTGAATTCCTTTACTATACATAGCTCAGCAGTCATGCTCACACATATCTGAACAACACTTGAAAGGAGATGGCCAAACTTAAACAGCTGCTCTTTTTCCAAAAGAAGAGTGATGAAATATTTTGAATAACATATGTAACAAATCTTTGTTGGGAAAAGAAAAGGGCACTTTGAAGACCAATGGTTACATACAATAAAAATGTGTCCTTGCATATTTCTACACAATATACTGATTTACTTAGAACTGTGAAGCCATTGTTCAATTTTTAAAATTCTTGTCTTTCTTCAGCAGTAGGAGCTGTTGTAGGGCAAACTTCAAAGAAAGCCCCACCTGTGCAGTTGGTTTACTTGCACACAAAGGACTTCTTTGGTCCACAATCACAATGCTAATATATACAGCAGTTTCAGGCTTCTGTGTTACATATCCATGAAAAGGCAGTCTTTATCCTTTGCCTCTTGAATTCAAGAACCTTAAAATTCTGAATGCAACCTCCCATTTCTACCCGTTCCCATTTACAGAACCTTCCTTTCATACATTCTTCTACGTCCATGTTGTACATCTTTTCAAGCCTTCACTCTGTTCTGTTAATTGTTTTGTTATGCATGTGTGGGTATATGCAGTTGATGGAAGCATATATTGTTTTTCACATCAAACAATCAAATTCAACACACTGAATAAAATATATAAATGCTTGCCTTTATCTTCACTGTAAACACAGTTCTGCATGCATGGCATCACGGTACACGATTATTGAAGTTACAGTAGGAATAATATTGTCTCACTTGTAACAAAAAGTCTCCATTTCATTTCCTGCCAAAAGTCTTGGTTTCAATAACCAAAATGCCATCGTGGCAGAAAAGAGCAGTCAGATCTTTTGTTTCAACTCCGTCTGGCAATTTGTATTGTCTAGTAAAGCTTCTGGCTATAAAGCCATGTTCATCCATCCTGGGTCCATGCTGAGCTTTGATCAGCAGCCAGCCTTCAAAGGTTTGAATGATAACATCTTCAGGACGGAACTGTACAACATCTAGTAGGACTTGAAACTTGGGCTTTTCTTCATTTGTGCTGTTCTGTTTTGTTTCAGCTATATCCATGTCCTTTGTCTGTGGAGCCACTGCTGGGCCTGGCAAGGTGTAGAGAGAGTGATTTAACTTGCATGCTTCCAAATCTTCATTAGTAAAATAGTCCTGATAGCGTACTGGAGTTTCCACCCAGTGCCGTATAACTACTCCCTCCATTGCTGAAATAAAGTTGATAATCTGATGCTTTATTTTCTTCAGTCAGGAGTGTTCAGTGCACTGACTGGGAGAATTCACACCCTTTCTAGTTTTACACCCACATATAAAGTAGTTTATCAGCTGAGGTAGCCTCTCATTTTTAGCTCTGGCAGAGACTATCACTTCTGTGGGTGTGATTCAAATCCATGAGACACACTGCATCTTTTGACATGCTGACAATTGAGCACTATTTATAGCACTTGTGTCTGAGCTGGTTAGAGGTTTTCATTTTCAGATCTTGGTACGACACGTTTTATGGTTTCTTTTTTGTTACTGTTATAGTTGTGGATGAATTAAAAATGATGACCTTGTTGACTATTCATGATAAAATTGTTACTTAAGCCAGTTAAATTTGCTGGAACTCCACACAAACAGAAGAAAGGGTGTGGACTCTCCCAGTCAGTTCACTGAACAATTTTGGAAAAGGTATGGATTCTCCCAATCAGTGCACTGAACACTTCAGATTGAAGAAAATAATAATCCTCTATAGAGAATTATGTAAGGAACTATCTAGGATATTTGTTTGATTCTACAGCTTTATATTGAAATTAATAATATGATTCCTCAGTTGTGTTCCAAATTCCAAGTAGCTTATTTTGGCCTACTTAAGATTATCTCTACTGGAGGGTTGATTTTTCAGACCATGATCACATTTATTCTATAATGCTTACTTTGTTGTCATTGTTCTGTACCTTCAAGCTATTTCTGATTTAGAGCAACGCTAAGATGACCCTGTCATGGACTTCTTTTGGCAAGATTTCTTCAGATAAGTTTTGCCATTGCCTTTGAGGCTGAGAAAGTTTGACTTGACCAAGGTCACCTAGCATATTTCCATGGCTGAGCAAGCATTTGAACTCTGGTCTCACAGACTCAAAGTACTAACTCACACTGGCTCTCAATGTCTTCACGTCATTTCTAAGTTATGGTGACCCTAAAACAACATTGTCATAGGGTTTGCTTGGCAAGATTGATTCAGATGGGGTTTGTTGTCACCTTCTTCTGAGGTTGAGAGAGTTTGACTTGCTCAAGTCCACTTGGTGGGTTTCCATGGCTGAATGGGGATTTGAACCCTGGTCTCCCACAGTCCTAGTCCAACATTCAAACCACTACACCATACTGGTTCTCAGTGCATACATGTTCCTGCAAAAATCCCCAGTTAGCTATGATGGCAGGTTACTTAAAGGTGTTAAATAAGTAACTGTTTCGTTCTGATTTTTTAAAAACTCAAATTGGTAATGTGAAGCAGGTTAGAAAGCAAGTGGTATACTGAGGAGGAGGAGTTTAGCACTACAGAAAATGAAAGTGCTACATATAAATTATTTTGATAAGCTTTGCATAAACTATGTGAGATAGCACATATGGTAGAATACAGGTTTGTAAACTGAGGCTGAGAGAGATTAGTTTATCTGAAAGCAAATAGTAAAGTTTTGGCAGAGACAGTGCTTGAAATTGAGCCTTCCTGTTTCACAGTTTGATACTACTCAGCTGTATCTTTAAATATATGAATATGGGCAAAACAATCAGGTGAACAGGTAAACCTTATGTTAAGATACTTTAGACACCAACATCACAATTTACACAGAGGCATCCTCAGGTTTATACTGAATGTACAGAGCAGAGCTGCAGGCACAAAAACACTAAGGAAAATGCACATTTCTCAGATGTATAAATGTAAAATGGGGTGGGTAAAGTGTGGCCCTGGGGCTACATGTGGCTCTCAAACTTTTTGGGGCCCCCAAAGTTGTGGCAAAGGGGGAAAAGTGAGTGAATTGCTTCTTCTGGAAGCTTCCAGAAGTGCTAATTCAGGTTTTGATTAGGTCATAGCCCACCTGCACTGCTTATCATTTTAAAAAAAATGACCCTGTATTTCAAAACCAGAAGTGGATTTCCTAATCCTTACAGTTGTTTTTCAAACAAAATATTTGGCATTTTTGACTGTGTGTGTGGCACTGGAGAGTTCCAAGGGCAGAAAATGGGCCCTTAGACCCAAAAGGTACCTAAAAGTACCAGATCCTGTCTGATCTTAAAAGCTAAACAGGGTCAGTCCTAGTTAGTATTTGAATGGGAGACCACCAATGAATATCAGGTTATATTTTAGAGAAAGAAACTGGCAAAAGAAACTATCCAAACCTCTGAGTATTCCTATCTGCTGAGGTTTGGTTCCAGGACCCTGCATGGATACAAAATCTATGGATGCTCAGGTCCCATTATATATAATGCTGTAGTATTTATTATTTATTTATTTGGAGTATTCATACCCTGCTCTTCAGCCAAAGGGCTCTCAGAGCGGCTTACAAATGGCTAATTAGACGTGTCCCTTTTATAAAATGGCAAAATCAAAGCCTGCTTTTTGGAATCATTAAAAAAAATATTTTCAAGGTTTGGATAGTTGAATCTGTGGATACAGAATCTGGATACAGAGGGCTGATTGTATGTTGAAAATCACTTTTGCCTGTCTCTGTCCAGTTCAAGTCTTGTGCTGTACTAAGCCTCGCAGAAGATAAACTGACATTTTTAGAAGATGCAGGGCCTTTGCAGACTGCCAGAAATAGTGCAAATTGAGTCCACTTTAAGGGTTAGGGTTAGTGCTAGGGAGTCATGGGAATTATTTTTTTTCTTAATAGAAATGTTTTCCATTATGAGAGTGATACCCCAAGACCAGGCGTCTGATTGCCCCTCATATTTAATATCAAGTTAATATTAAAATGGAAGCTGGGATGGGTGACCTAGGAATGATCCCGCTGTGGATGCCTTACCTCTGCACACTTGGAAAAACTGGTTTGTGCTAGCATGATAGTTAGAGGGCACCTACCCTGATGGGATTTCCTGCGTCCCCAGCTTCAGTCCTTTGTATTTAGAAGAAGGTGAGGGGATCCTGGCCAAAGAAGGTGATTTTTTTTTTGGTGACTACTTGGGACAAAGACACTCTGGCCAGGAATGTTAATCCCTTTGTCCAGCGCACTCACATCCATCACCTGGCCATTAGCTTCTGCTTCATACCATTCTTCCCCTCCCCCCACCCAGGAAACCATTTAGCAAGCATTCAATCCTTTCAAGCCCTGGTTTCTGCCTTAAAGACACAATTCTGGATATATATACAGGTAGTAAAACAACCGTTCTCTGATCTAGTTTGCAAGCAAACACCATTCATTCATTCATTTATATCCTTGGGACTTAGGGTGGCTCACAACATTAAAAAACAGTACCAATAAAAGAATACAAAAATAGTACATTAAAATAGAATTAAATTATTACAATATTAAAACAAGCTACATATTAAAAGAATAAAATACAATTAAAAAGATAAAAATGTTAAAAATACTTTAAAATAATACAATGCCATCCTATGCTTTAAAAACTTTCTGTTTTAAAATCCTGTGCAAACAGGTAGGTCTTAGTCTGCCAGCAGAAGGGCTAACAAGGAAGGGGCCATTCTTGTCTCACTGGGTTCCACAGTCTAGGGGCAGCCGCCGAAAAGGCCCTCTCTCCTGTTCCTATCAACTGTGCTTGTGATGGTGGTGGGACAAAGAGAAGGGCCTCTCCTGAGGATTGCAGAGCCTGGGCTGATTCATACACGAAGATACAGTCTGCCAAATAGCCTGGACCAGAGCCATATAGGGTTTGACTAGATGAGGCTCCTCAATACTTTAGCTACTCCCATTGCCACAGTGGCTATTGAGTCTTCTCTGTTCTGGACTCCCATTGAACAGAATCAAGATTCACAGTCAGTAACACTGTTAGCAAGGCCTTAAACTATTCCACCTCTCCCACCTTTGCTTCTTAATTCTTGTGTGTGTGTGTGCATGAGTGTTTGTGTTCCGTGTGTGTGTGTTGATTATACTTCTAATAAAAATACAAAAACCTATTTGGATTTGCCTCTGGAATTTTGTGTGATTTGAACCTAAATACATTTGGGTTGCTATCCTGGGCTGTTGTTGCCCCGGCTATACTATAACTCTCATATGAGCTAATATTAAATTCCTCTAAGACATATTAATTTGTGGGCATTCTCCCCAGACCCAGCAATTTGGGTAACAAGTGTAATGGATGCCTGTTCTGGATATTTATAGATATGTAACAGAAGCTACTAGATATAGCAATGTCTAAGGGTATTAACCCCTTGGATGCCTGATTAGAGATTTATAATTCCTCAACAGAAGAGATTGTATTCTTTGGTGGACATATGGCTAAGTTATATTGTTTAAGATGGCCATATTTATGTATTAAATATAGAGAAGCCTACTGAAATGATGGAGGTAGTCTACTGATTCACTCTTTACAAAAGTGTAATATCTGACCTGGCATATGCCTGAATGCAATGAATGTACAGTAGGCCCTCCTTATCCACAGATTCAAGCATCCACCATTTTGAAAATATTTTTTAAAAAGTATAAATTCCAAATAGTAAACCTTGATTTTCCATTTTATATAAGGGACACCATTTTGCTATGCCATTGTATTTAATGGGACTCGAGCATCCATGGATTTTGTTATTCATGGGAGGTCCTGGAACCAAACCCTAGCGGATAACAAGGACAAACCTTGAACTAAACCCCAGTAGATAACACCACTGTATGATGCCTTACATGCAATGCCCAGATGTTAACATCTGTTTTCCCTTCTAATGGAAATGTCTGTGTGTGTGTGTGTTTGTTGTTGTTGTTAACTGCCCTCAAGTTGATCTTGACTCCTGGCAACCCTATGAATGAGAAATCTTCAAGACCCTCTGTCCTCCACTGCTCTGCTTAATTCCAGCAGCCCCATACCCGTGACCTCCTTAATAGAGTCCTTCCATCTAGCATGTGGCCTTCCTCTCTTCCTATTTCCCTCTACCTTCCCCAGCATTATTGTTTTTTCCAAAGAGCCCTCTCTTCTCATGATGTGTCCAAAGTACGACAGCCTCAGTTTAGTCATCTTGGCTTCCGGGGAGGTTTCTGGCTTGATATGCTTTAGGACCCATTTCTTTGTCCTTTTGCCTGTCCATGATATCCTCAGCACTCTTCTCCAGCATCACATCTCAAATGAATTGATTTTCTTCCTATCATCTTTCTTAACTGTTCAGCTCTCACTTCCATATACGGTAATAGGGAATACAATGGCTTGTATGATTCTGACTTTTGTGCTCAGTTCTATATCTTTGCATTTTAGAATCTTTTCTAGTTCTTTCATAGCCACCCTCCCCATTCTTAGTCTTCTGATTTCCTGACTGCAGTCCCAATTTCTATCAATGTTTGATCCCAGGTATGGGAATTCTTTTACTATTTCTATTTCTTCATTGTCTAGGTTGAACTTGTGAAGGTCCTCGGTGGCCATTATTTTTGTTTTCTTTATTTTCAACATTAAGCCTGTCTTTGCACTTTCTTCTTTGATCTTTCTTAGTAGGTGTTCCAGATCTGTGAGGTTTTCTGCTAGTATTATGGCATCATCTGCATATCTCAGATTGTTGATATTCCTTCCTCTTATTTTCACTTCTCCTTCTTCTGTATACAAGCCTGTTTTTCTTATAATATGTTCTGTATACAAGTTGAACAGATA